>OX453090.1:75646428-76232618 GCA_949708635.1 Hirtodrosophila cameraria
TGTAGTTGGCTCCTCAGTTATTGTTGGTGTAGTTGGCTCCTCAGTTGTTGTAGGTGTAGTTGGCTCCTCTGTTGTTGTTGGAGTGGTTGGCTCCTCAGTTGTTGTAGGTGTAGTTGGCTCCTTTGTTGTTGTAGGTGTAGTTGGCTCCTCAGTTGTTGTTGGTGTAGTTGGCTCCTCGATTGTTGTTAGTGTAGTTGGCTGCTCAGTTGTTGTTGGTGTAGTTGGCTCCTCAGTTGTTGTAGGTGTAGTTGGCTCCTCGGTCGTTGTTGGTGTAGTTTGTTCTTCTGTTGTTGTTGGTGTAGTTGGTGTAGTTGGCTCCTCAGTTGTAGTTGGCTTCTCTGTTGTTGTAGGTGTAGTTGGCTCCTCTGTTGTTGTAGGCGTAGTTGGTGTAGTTGGCTCCTCTGTTGTAGTTTGTGTAGTTGGCTCCTCTGTTGTTGTTGGAGTGGTTGGCTCCTCAGTTGTTGTAGGTGTAGTTGGCTCCTCTGTACTTGTAGGTGTAGTTGGCTCCTCTGTTGTTGTATGTGTAGTTGGCTCCTCGGTTGTTGTTGGTGTAGTTGGCTTCTTTGTTGTTGTAGGTGTAGTTGGCTCCTCAGTTGTTGTAGGTGTAGTTGGCTCCTCAGTTTTTGTTGGTGTAGTTGGCTCCTCGATTGTTGTTGGTGTAGTTGGCTGCTCAGTTGTTGTAGGTGTAGTTGGCTCCTCGGTCGTTGTTGGTGTAGTTTGTTCTTCTGTTGTTGTTGGTGTAGTTGGTGTAGTTGGCTCCTCAGTTGTAGTTGGCTTCTCTGTTGTTGTAGGTGTAGTTGGCTCCTCTGTTGTTGTAGGCGTAGTTGGTGTAGTTGGCTCCTCTGTTGTAGTTTGTGTAGTTGGCTGCTCAGTTGTTGTTGGTGTAGTTGGCTCCTCTGTTGTTGTAGGTGTAGTTGGCTCCTCAGTTGTTGTTGGTGTAGTTGGCTCCTCGATTGTTGTTGGTGTAGTTGCCTGCTCAGTTGTTGTTGGTGTAGTTGGCTCCTCATTTGTTGTAGGTGTAGTTGGCTCCTCAGTTGTTGTAGGTGTAGTTGGCTCTTCAGTTGTTGTTGGTGTAGTTGGCTCCTCTGTTGTTGTAGGTGTAGTTGGCTCCTCGGTTGTTGTTGGTGTAGTTGGCTCCTCTGTTGTTGTAGGTGTAGTTGGCTCCTCAGTTGTTGTTGGTGTAGTTGGCTCCTCAGTTGTTGTAGGTGTAGTTGGCTCCTCTGTTGTTGTAGGTGTAGTTGGCTCCTCAGTTGTTGTTGGAGTGGTTGGCTCCTCAGTTGTTGTAGGTGTAGTTGGCTCCTTTGTTGTTGTAGGTGTAGTTGGCTCCTCAGTTGTTGTTGGAGTTGTTGGCTCCTCAGTTGTTGTAGGTGTAGTTGGCTCCTCAGTTGTTGTTGGTGTAGTTGGCTCCTCAATTGTTGTAGGTGTAGTTGGCTCCTCTTGTGTTGTAGGTGTAGTTGGCTCCTCAGTTGTTGTTGGAGTGGTTGGCTCTTCAGTTGTTGTAGGTGTAATTGGCTCCTCTGTTGTTGTAGGTGTAGTTGGCTCCTCAGTTGTTGTTGGAGTGGTTGGCTCCTCAGTTGTTGTAGGTGTAGTTGGCTCCTCAGTTGTTGTAGGTGTAGTTGGCTCCTCAGTTGTTGTTGGTGTTGTTTGCTGCTCTGTTGTTGTAGGTGTAGTTGGCTCCTCTGTTGTTGTAGGTGTAGTTGGCTCCTCAGATGTTGTAGGTGTAGTTGGCTCCTCAGTTGTTGTAGGTGTAGTTGGCTCCTCAGTTGTTGTTGGAGTGGTTGGCTCCTCAGTTGTTGTAGGTGTAGTTGGCTCCTCAGTTGTTGTAGGTGTAGTTGGCTCCTCAGTTGTTGTTGGTGTTGTTTGCTGCTCTGTTGTTGTAGGTGGAGTGTGCTCCTCTGTTGTTGTAGGTGTAGTTGGTGTAGTTGGCTCCTCAGTTGTTGTTGGTGTGGTTGGCTCCTCAGTTGTTGTAGGTGTAGTTGGCTCCTCTGTTGTTGTAGGTGTAGTTGGCTCCTCAGTTGTTGTAGTAGGTGTGGGTGTTGTTGGCCTTGTGAAACAAGTAGGCCAAAATGGGAAAACTTCACAAAATGATCTGGTCGTTGCAGTGGGCCTTACTGTTGTTGTTGGTGGATCGTCCATTAAAACTTTTCGTAGTTTATCCGGAGCGCATTTTACCATTTCAATAGCAAAAGCTATATAAATGACAATTTTTAGAGCATACCTGAAATGCTGATATATTTCGAATGAATTAAAGATTTACATTTCAAATTTAGATCAAAATTATTTTGCAGTGGCTTACCATATCGAGCTCTTGAGTAGCACTGCCATTGATTTTTCTGGTGCTCAGATATTTATAGTCGAGCAGGTAGGTCTTTAAACATCACTTTACATATAATGTCAATGAACTACCAGCTCTTACCGGATGGAGCCCACATTAAGTAAGTGTCAGTTGAAGACATTAATGGGATATTGTTTTTAGTTTTTAAAATGCATGCCTCCATATAATCTTTTACTGCATTTCAAATAATAATAGTTTATCTATTTAAGTAAGTGGTTTTTTTGGAGAAACTTTGCTTTTACTGATATTACTTTTCTTGTATTCATGGATGTAATAGTATTGTAAAAGCATGACTCTTCCTGTGCAATTTGGATGTAGGATGTCTTGAGTATTCTTTTATAAGAACGTTGCGAAATAGTGTTTGCGTTGTACTTACATAAATCGCATTCTATTTTATTAAAACATATTGAATAATTTAAATATAAATGTTTTGCGCCTGCAGTACCTTTAATAATAATTTTTTAGTTAAGAGTGGGTGCGTGATTTCTTGCACCGATTTCGAAAAATTCACCCCTTAGGCGGAAATTGGGCGGCAAAGCGTTGTTTGCAACTTTAATTTATTTCACCAGATCGACTTCAAATTTAGTTTCAAATAAAATTCAGTTTAATCCTTGTCACACTTAAATTACACTTTCTTACATATGAATTTCATCTTGGGCTCTGATAAGAAAAAAGGACCGTGTGTGGGAGCTGCAGGAATGGACAATAAATTTTGAGACTCGGGACGGGCAGGACGGATTCGAATTTTATTCATATTCCCATCTCTTCTTCACTCAGTTTGATTGCTCTGCCTATTAGGAAAATCTTCCCCTAACGTGCGAAATGGTGTTCAAGGTCAAATACTTGTCGGCGGACTATGAGGACCATTTGACTGATGGATCCCAAATAGTTTTGCTACTTCAGCCCACTCAAACGCTTTAATTATGCTCTGATAAATGTGCTTATGTACTAACACAGTTTCCACTGGAAAAAATTAATTATTTCCAAGGATTTTAAAATTTTCGATCAAAAAAAAAGGTACCAACATATAAGATTTTTGTATTTTATTACTATTCAAAAAAACATACAGTGGGAATAATAAAAAAATATGTTTTGAGAAAATTCGTAAAAAAAATTCGAGGGATTCATAAAAATTTGTGCCATCAGATCCAATAAACTTCGGTGTCAATCAGTGTTACTTAATCTTTATAATATTTCATCATAACTAAGATTTATGTTGTTTTAAAACTACCTTATTTTCATTTATAACAAGTAAGAACGTTGCAGTCGGATGCACCCGACTGCGATATACTCTTTTTTTCGCCTCTTTGCGGAGTCAGTGGGCGTGGCAATTGAATTTCTGCTCAAATCTTTAAAGTTTTGCCATCAATTAAAATTTGGTTGGGCCTGTTCTACAGGTTTGGGAGAAACAAACATTGCTTGATTGCAAGGGCGGGGGTGGGCGTGGCAAAAATATTTTTATCCAATCTATTAAATAGGGCAACAGAATTCAACCTGCAAAATTTGGTGATTCTAGCTAAAGGGGTGGGGGAGATACAGACTTTGCCTATTTGTGGGGGCGGGGGTGGGCGTGGCCGAATTTTTTTGCCAGATCAATGAAGGATGTGATAAGTAGCCCTTGTGCCAAATTTGGTTACTCTAGCTATAAAACTGTGGAAGATATAGGTTTTTGCGGTTTGTGGGGGAAGGGGTGGGGGTGGGGGGGAGATCTTGACACTTTGTCTGCCTATGGTATATACCAACATGTATACCAAGTTTGGTTGCTCTAGCTTCAAAACTGTGGAAAAAACCTGCGTTCATACGGACAGACGGACAGACGGACATTTCACAAACCCAATATACTCTTTTTTCCTTTTTTTTCAAAAAAGTTAAAAAAAGAGTATAAAAATAAAATATTGTGAAATAACAAAAATTGTTAATGCCGTTAACAAAATTATCGAGCTAATGATCTATTAACCATTTTATTTAAATACGAATAAATAGGGAAATGTACATTCACAATTTTTTTTAAATATAAATAAATAGGGTAATGTATTATTTAATAGAAAACATCTTAATAATATAGTTTTGATAGAATGGTGCCAAATATGGGAATACTGTGCACATAAATTGTACTCCAGAAAAGAATAATCAGGTTTGCGAATATATATATACTTTATTTTCCATGTGTTTTTATATTAATTGTTACCCTTATAAAACAAGTAAGAACGCTGCAATCGGATGCACCCGACTGCGATATACTCTTTTTTAAAGGGGTGTGGGAGATACAGACTTTGCTTATTTGAGGGGGCGGGGGTGGGCGTGCCCGAATTTTTTTGTAAGATCAATCAAGGATGTGATAAGTAGCCCTTGTGCTAAACTTGGTACCTCTAGCTATAAAACTGTGGAAGATATTGGTTTTTGCGGTTTGTGGGGGAAGGGGTGGGGGTGGGGGTCAAAAAAATGAAAAAAAAAAGTATAAAAATCATATTTTTTGTATGCAAACTATTCATATAAATGTTAAATCTTATTGTGTTCAAGTTCCTCACTATAGTTTGAAATAGATGGTCATCTTGATGTTGCATAAGAATTCCAAATGGAATAGGAAATTGCTCTATCAATTAGTCACACATTTCGTGAAATTTTAATATTCTCTGCAAGGGGCATAACAATATAATTAAAAGTTTAAAAAAAACCTGGTCTCTAATTGAAGTCACAAGAATTTTTTTTAAAATGTATAGTTTATTGCACATATGTATTATGATTCGCATTCAAAAAAAATTAATTTACAAGTTAAAGTCTGCATTAATCTCAATGCATTTTGTGCAATCGTGTTTTGTTTATTATCGGACAGACCTTAAATAAAATCCAAAAGGATTTGGAAGAATGGGAGGTGGGGGAGGTAATCTGTGAACTATAAGTGTAGGAGGAGTGGGCAGAGCCAAAGGTTGCGGTAATTCAGGAAGAGGCAGCAAAGAAAGAACTGGAATAGTGGGTTCTCTGTGATGCGGAAGACCAGGAGGAATAGGTAAATTTGCACCTGAAAGACCTATAAACGGAGGTTTGGGATGACTGGCCGGAATAAGCAGATGAGGAGGAAGAGGAAGTGGAAGCTTTAGTGGAGGAGAAGGTAAATGGTGATGATGAATGTGATGGTGGTGATAATTCTCTGGTCTAGTAGGCTTCAAAGTTGGTGTTGTGGGCGCTTCAGTTGTTGTTGGTGTTGTTGGCTCTTCAGTTGTTGTTGGTGTGGTTAGCTCTTCAGTTGTAGTTGGTGTTGTTGGCTCTTCAGTTGTAGTTGGTGTTGTGGGCTCTTCAGTTGTTGTAGGCGTGGTTGGCTCTTCAGTTGTAGTTGGAGTTGTTGGTGTTGTGGGCTCTTCAGATGTTGTAGGCGTGGTTGGCTCTTCAGTTGTAGTTGGTGTTGTTTGCACTTCTGTTGTAGTTGGTGTTGTTGGTGTTGTGGGCTCTTCAGTTGTTGTAGGCGTGGTTGGCTCCTCAGTGGTAGTTGGTGTTGTGGGCTCTTCAGTTGTTGTAGGCGTAGTTGGTGTTGTGGGCTCTTCAGTTGTTGTAGGCGTGGTTGGCTCTTCAGTTGTACTTGGTGTTGTGGGCTCTTCAGTTGTTGTAGGCGTAGTTGGTGTTGTGGGCTCTTCAGTTGTTGTAGGCGTGGTTGGCTCTTCAGTTGTAGTTGGTGTTGTGGGCTCTTCAGTTGTTGTAGGCGTGGTTGGCTCTTCAGTTGTAGTTGGTGTTGTGGGCTCTTCAGTTGTTGTAGGCGTAGTTGGTGTTGTTGGCTCTTCAGTTGTAGTTGGAGTTGTGGGCTCTTCAGTTGTTGTAGGCGTGGTTGGCTCTTCAGTTGTAGTTGGTGTTGTGGACTCTTCAGTTGTTGTAGGCGTAGTTGGTGTTGTGGGCTCTTCAGTTGTAGTTGGCGTTGTGGGCTCTTCAGTTGTTGTAGGCGTGGTTGGCTCTTCAGTTGTAGTTGGAGTTGTTGGTGTTGTGGGCTCTTCAGTTGTTGTAGGCGTGGTTGGCTCTTCAGTTGTAGTTAGAGTTGTTGGTGTTGTGGGCTCTTCAGTTGTTGTTGGTGTTGTTGGCTCTTCAGTTGTAGTTGGAGTTGTTGGTGTTGTGGGATCTTCAGTTGTTGTTGGTGTTGTTGGCTCTCCAGTTGTTGTAGGCGTTGTTGGTGTTGTGGGCTCTTCAGTTGTTGTAGGCGTGGTTGGCTCTTCAGTAGTAGTTGGTGTTGTGGGCTCTTCAGTTGTTGTACGCGTGGTTGGCTCTTCAGTAGTAGTTAGTGTTGTGGGCTCTTCAGTTGTTGTAGGCGTGGTTGGCTCTTCAGTTGTAGTTGGTGTTGTGGGCTCTTCAGTTGTTGTAGGCGTGGTTGGCTCTTCAGTTGTAGTTGGTGTTGTGGGCTCTTCAGTTGTTGTAGGCGTAGTTGGTGTTGTGGGCTCTTCAGTTGTAGTTGGAGTTGTGGGCTCTTCAGTTGTTGTAGGCGTGGTTGGCTCTTCAGTTGTAGTTGGAGTTGTGGGCTCTTCAGTTGTTGTAGGCGTGGTTGGCTCTTCAGTTGTAGTTGGTGTTGTGGGCTCTTCAGTTGTTGAAGGCGTAGTTGGTGTTGTTGGCTCTTCAGTTGTAGTTGGAGTTGTGGGCTCTTCAGTTGTTGTAGGCGTGGTTGGCTCTTCAGTTGTAGTTGGAGTTGTGGGCTCTTCAGTTGTTGTAGGAGTGGTTGGCTCTTCAGTTGTAGTTAGAGTTGTTGGTGTTGTGGGCTCTTCAGTTGTTGTTGGTGTTGTTGGCTCTTCAGTTGTAATTGGAGTTGTTGGTGTTGTGGGCTCTTCAGTTGTTGTTGGTGTTGTTGGCTCTCCAGTTGTTGTAGGCGTTGTTGGTGTTGTGGGCTCTTCAGTTGTTGTAGGCGTGGTTGGCTCTTCAGTAGTAGTTGGTGTTGTGGGCTCTTCAGTTGTTGTAGGCGTGGTTAGCTCTTCAGTTGTAGTTGGCGTAGTTGGTGTTGTGGGCATTTCAGTTGTAGTTGGAGTTGTGGGCTCTTCAGTTGTTGTAGGCGTGGTTGGCTCTTCAGTTGTAGTTGGAGTTGTGGGCTCTTCAGTTGTTGTAGGCGTGGTTGGCTCTTCAGTTGTAGTTAGAGTTGTTGGTGTTGTGGACTCTTCAGTTGTTGTTGGTGTTGTTGGCTCTTCAGTTGTAGTTGGAGTTGTTGGTGTTGTGGGCTCTTCAGTTGTTGTTGGTGTTGTTGGCTCTCCAGTTGTTGTAGGCGTAGTTGGTGCTGTGGGCTCTTCAGTTGTTGTAGGTGTGGTTGGCTCTTCAGTTGTAGTAGGAGTTGTTGGTGTTGTGGGCTCTTCAGTTGTTGTTGGCTCTTTAGTTGTTGTAGGCGTAGTTGGTGTTGTGGGCTCTTCAGTTGTTGTAGGCGTGGTTGGTTCTTCAGTTGTAGTTGGAGCTGTTGGTGTTGGTGTTGTGGGCTCTTCAGTTGTTGTAGGCGTGGTTGACTCTTCAGTTGTAGTTGGTGTTGTGGGCCCATCAGTTGTTGTAGGAGTGGTTGGCTCTTCAGTTGTAGTTGGAGTTGTGGGCTCTTCAGTTGTTGTAGGCGTGGTTGGCTCTGCAGTTGTAGTTGGTGTTGTGGGCTCTTCAGTTGTTGTAGGCGTGGTTGGCTCTTCAGTTGTAGTTGGTGTTGTGGGCTCTTCAGTTGTTGTAGGCGATGTTGGCTCTTCAGTTGTAGTTGGAGTTGTTGGTGTTGTGGGCTCTTCAGTTGTTGTTGGTGTTGTTGGTGTTGTTGGCTCTTCAGTTGTTGTAGGCGTAGTTAGAGTTGTGGGCTCTTCAGTTATTGTAGGCGTAGTTAGAGTTGTGGGCTCTTCAGTTGTTGTAGGCGTGGCTGGTGTTGTGGGCTCTTCAGTTGTTGTAGGCGTTGTTGGCTCTTCAGTTGTAGTTGGTGTTGTGGGCACATCAGTTGTTGTAGGCGTCGTTGGCTCTTCAGTTGTAGTTGGAGTTGTTGGTGTTGTGGGCTCTTCAGTTGTTGTGGGCGTTGTGGGCTCTTCAGTTGTAGTTGGAGTTGTTGGTGTTGTGGGCTCTTCAGTTGTTGTTGGTGTTGTTGGTGTTGTTGGCTCTTCAGTTGTTGTAGGCGTAGTTAGAGTTGTGGGCTCTTCAGTTGTTGTAGGCGTGGTTGGCTCTTCAGTTGTTGTAGGCGTAGTTGGTGGTTTGGGCTCTTCAGTTGTTGTAGGCGTGGTTGGCTCTTCAGTTGTAGTTTTTGTTGTGGGCCCATCAGTTGTTGTTGGTGTTGTTGGCTCTTCAGTTATTGTAGGCGTAGTTGGTGTTGTTGGCTCTTCAGTTGTTGTAGGCGTAGTTGGAGTTGTGGGCTCTTCAGTTGTTGTTGGTGTTGTGGGCTCTTCAGTTGTAGTTGGCGTAGTTGGCTCTTCAGTTGTTGTTGGTGTTGTTGGCGTAGTTGGCGTAGTTGGCTCTTCAGTTGTATTTGGTGTTGTGGGCTCTTCAGTTGTAGTTGGTGTTGTGGGCTCCTCAGTTGTTGTAGGCGTCGTTGGCTCTTCAGTTGTTGTTGGTGTTGTTGGCTCTGCTGTTGTTGTTGGCGTAGTTGGCTCTTCAGTTGTAGTTGGTGTTGTGGGCTCTTCAGTTGTAGTTGGTGTTGTGGGCTCCTCAGTTGTTGTAGGCGTCGTTGGCTCTTCAGTTGTTGTTGGAGTTGTTGGTGTTGTGGGCTCTTCAGTTGTAGTTGGAGTTGTTGGTGTTGTGGGCTCAATAGTTGTTGTAGGCGTGGTTGGCTCTTCAGTTCTAGTTGGAGTTGTGGGCTCTTCAGTTGTTGTTGGTGTTGTGGGCTCTTCAGTTGTAGTTGGCGTAGTTGGCTCTTCAGTTGTTGTTGGTGTTGTTGGCGTAGTTGGCGTAGTTGGCGTAGTTGGCTCTTCAGTTGTATTTGGTGTTGTGGGCTCTTCAGTTGTAGTTGGTGTTGTGGGCTCCTCAGTTGTTGTAGGCGTCGTTGGCTCTTCAGTTGTTGTTTGTGTTGTTGGCTCTGCTGTTGTTGTTGGCGTAGTTGGCTCTTCAGTTGTAGTTGGTGTTGTGGGCTCTTCAGTTGTAGTTGGTGTTGTGGGCTCCTCAGTTGTTGTAGGCGTCGTTGGCTCTTCAGTTGTTGTTGGAGTTGTTGGTGTTGTGGGCTCTTCAGTTGTAGTTGGTGTTGTGGGCTCTTCAGTTGTAGTTGGTGTTGTGGGCTCCTCAGTTGTTGTAGGCGTCGTTGGCTCTTCCGTTGTTGTTGGTGTTGTTGGCTCTTCTGTTGTTGTTGGCGTAGTTGGCTCTTCAGTTGATGTTGGTGTTGTGGGCTCTTCACTTGTTGTAGGCGTAGTTATCCCTTCAGTTGTAGTTGGTGTTGTGGGCTCTTCAGTTGTTGTTGGTGTTGTGGGCTCTTCAGTTGTTGTTGGTGTAGTTGGCTCTTTAGTTGTTGTTGGTGTTGTTGGCTCTGCTGTTGTTGTTGGCGTAGTTGGCTCTTCAGTTGTTGTTGGTGTTGTGGGCTCTTCAGTTGTTGTAGGCGTGGTTGGCTCTTCAGTTGTAGTTGGAGCTGTGGGCTCTTCAGTTGTAGTTGGAGTTGTGGGCTCTTCAGTTGGTGTAGGAGTGGTTGGCTCTGCAGTTGTTGTTGGTGTTGTTGGCTCTTCAGTTGTTGTGGGCGTGGTTGGCTCTACAGTTGTTGTAGGCGTAGTTGGCTCTTCAGTTGTTGTTGGTGTTGTTGGCTCTTCAGTTGTAGTTGGTGTTGTGGGGTCTTCAGTTTTTGTAGGCGTAGTTGGCTCTTCTGTTGTGGTTGGCGTAGTTGGTGTTGTGGGCTCTTCAGTTGTTGCTGGTGTTGTGGGCTCTTCTGTTGTGGTTGGCGTAGTTGGATTTGTGGGCTCTTCAGTTGTTGTTGGTGTTGTTGGCTCTTCAGTTGTTGTTGGCGTTGTTGGCTCTTCAGTTGTAGTTGGTGTTGTGGGCTCTTCAGTTGTAGTTGGAGTTGTGGGCTCTTCAGTTGTTGTTGGTGCTGTTGGCTCTTCAGTTGTTGTTGGCGTTGTTGGTGTTGTGGGCTCTTCAGTTGTTGTTGGCGTAGTTGGCTCTTCAGTTGTAGTTGGTGTTGTTGGCTCTTCAGTTGTTGTAGGTAAAGGTGTGGCTGTTGGTGTTGTTGGTCGAGGTGTGGTTGTTAAGCATATTGGAAGAAATGGTAAAATGTCGCAAATTGATGGGATTGGCCGAGCTGTGGTTGTTGGTCGAGGTGTGGTTGTTAAGCATATTGGCAGAAACGGGAAAAGATCACAAAATGGTGGGGTTGGTGGAAAAGGTGAAATTGTGGTAGAGTCTGTTGGAATTTGCCGTAACTTATTCGGAGCGCAGTCTGCCGTCGTAGCAATAGTAACATAAAGCACAAAGACCAGTAAACTTCTGAAAGGCTAGAAAGTATTTGGCATGGGAAATCGATTTCAATGGTCGAGACTGTGACTTACCATATCGAACTCCTAAGAAGCACTATTATTGTTTTGTTGTGCTTATGTATTTATATATGGTAATTGTTCGAGTCCAACATTATTTGTTATCTTTCAAGTTTAACTTAAAAGTGCACGCTGTTCATAAGACCCGGAATATACATAAGTAAATGTCAGCTATAGACAAGAATGTGCTTAATGGAATTATCTGAAAAAAAATCTATTTTTATTGCTTATTTTTATTTATTTCACTGAACACAAAGTATACATTTTTATCTTTTCTACAAAATATGTAAAGTAGAGGCTCAATATAAATATTTGTAAATTCATTTTGTTGCCTGCCATACATTTTGTACTCTACAAAAGACATTTACCGTTCTGATAAAAAAAAAAAGTTTGCGATTAAGCTCTGCCGTCTCTTTTAATGTAGCCTCTTCGAATTTTTTTTCGTTTTCAGTTTTGTATTTCTGTTTTCAGAAGATATAGAAGCTGAGGAGCCTTTTTCGCTTTCAATACACTGATTACAAATTGTTTTTCTTCTTATCATATTTCGTATTTTGTTTTTTGAAAAATCAAGTGCTCTGAACACGAAATATAAAACAAGCCGACTTTCAAGTTCTAATTCTTCGAAGCTCAATGAAAATATTATACATAAGTCTTCCAAATCTTGGGCAATAAACATGTGTGTTTTGTTTTGTCTCTTCTGTCTTATGTTAAATAAGTAAGTTGAAAAAAAACAAATTTTTTTTTACCTGAAAAATTGACTCTAAGCAAATCTTTTACTATACACTTGAATAGCCGTCATATGTCTTATTTTATATAAGGACATAGAATTTGTTTATATATTGCACTTGTAATGTACATTTATTGATCATTTAAACTAATCGATTGACTTGGGATCCTAAGCTCAGTAAAAATGTGACTACATACATAAATATAATGGATTGAAAATTCTCAATGCGTGCACTTTTCGTATTCTTAGTCTTAGTAATTTTATGCAAAAGCTGTTAGCTGCTGGCCAAGTGTTGGTCATAGATACGCAAAGGACCTTTCATTTTTGTTCTGTCTGCTGAGTCACAAATTTTGCATTGGATTTTTGTAAATGGCATTTGGTCTTGTGTCTGGAGCTGTCTGGTTCTCCGTTAGTTGGTCTTCGCTAATGGTGCATGGTTTTCTGGACATTTTTGTTTTTCAACAGTTTATGCATTGCCTCTGGATGTTAACCCATTGGAATTGTGCTAAGTTAAGTTGAGTATAATAATAATTTGATCTTCTATGAAAACCTTTTAAAAATTAACAAATCTTTGAATTTATATTTTAGTAATACTTTATTTCATTCGCAATCAAGATTTAATACTTATGTACAACAACATATATCAGAATATTATAATGTTCTTGTTTAGGCAAATGTAATATTATATATATAGTTAATAAAATGACGTTGTTAAAATAGCCAAGAGGTTTATAGAATATTCAGTTTCATTGCGCAGCTCAATGGGTTAAAGTAACATGCCGAACACTTGACTTGAATGTTCATGGTCAGCACATACATATGTAAATGCAAAATCAGCAATATACAATATGCATATGTACATAAGTATGTGATCCAGAAGGAAGGTCCACTTTTCAGCATTCGTATAGCTTATATATGTACACACAAATGCTCATAGACGCTGCATCTACGTTGCCACAACCCAAATTATTGAAATCCAATTAGCAAAAATTAAACCTAGCTTTGTTTGACTTTCTTTTTGGTATTTCCAATCACAAGAACAATAGATTGAACTGCAGTTCGACATCGAGTCTCTCCCAGAGCAGCAACTAGACTATAGACTGTATGCAGGTGTCCGACTAATTACGACACTGATTTTGGTTCAAGGATTTGCTTTGAGAAAAAGCCCACAAAATGTCATTGAAAATGTGTTTAACAGTCAGATGACTATGCCTAGCATCTCTGACTTTACTGAACAATGTTAATGAACACATGACACACACATTGGTGCATTTGGAAGATAATTGTGATGATGCTTCATAATTATACTCCAGCAGTGGGTATTATAATTTGGTCATGAAATGTGTAACGCATTGAAAAAGAAGTTTCCGACCCCATAAAGTATTTGTATTATTAGCCAAATCGAACTAGCCATTTTTGACTATCCATCCATCTACTGTTCTATGTGAACCTTTCTAACCTTTCTTCAAAGATACCTGTTGAAACTTCCTTTTTTTTTAATATAACCCGACCAAACATACCAGTTCTTAGTTTTAGCATTATTTAAACATGTTTACAAAATTTCATCAAAATTGAACCACTATATTTTATAGCTGCCATAGGAAAATTCGGATGAAAAATAGGTTTTTGTATGGAAATATTTTTTTCTCAAGGAAGCTTTTTTAAATTTACTTACTCTGTGTTTAAGTATGTTTTTGTCATGCTTACCAAATCTTATCAAAATCGGATTAGTATATCTTAAAACAGTCCTACGAACAATGGATCGAACATTAAGCTTTCACGCCGAAGATATGTAAATGCTGTTTCTTGTTTTGGAATGCTTACGTCTGTCAAAAGTTCAATTATAACTTGTAGATACGCTTCATTGCAGAATTATAATCAGGAACACTGATCAAAGTCAAATTAAAAAAGAAAAATTCTACTCTCATTGGAAAGCGTCGTTGCATTGGGTCCATAAACGACAGTTAAAGGCTGTATTTTAAATATTTATCAAAGCTTGTTAAATTATTGACTAAAGAAAGCAATTAATCTTAATTATAATGATGCCACAAAGTGGTGCCAGAATTTCGTATGCAGTACAGGTAAGAACTTTTGGGAGTCCGGTCTTAAGCTCTGCTGGGTGCCTATTTAGAATGTCCAAGGATTGTCAGCAAATCAGGTGCACTACGTGATGTGCTTTCAATAAAGTGCACGAAATAAAGAAAATCACCGAAAGAAAAAACTTTTAATGCGCTTAGGCGACGAACGATACACAGAGCAGAAAATGTTGAACGGTAAATGGTAAACAAAATCAAGAGCAAAGCAAACCAAACCAAACCAAACCACAGACCTGACAGCACTTAAAATCTCCTACTCCCTCCCGAACATCCAATCCTCCCCAAAAAAACGAACCCGTGCGTGAGCAATTTTTCTAAACAAGGCACCCGGTGAGAAACAAGAGCACAGAGCAGCACGTATTGGGTGTGACTACTGGACATGGTAGCAACAAAATGACGACGATGATGATGATGATGATGATGAAGATGATGATGATGATGATGGTCGGTTAAGGATTATTTAAGCCATGTTAAAGTTTTTTCAAGCAAAGCTAGGCCGACCTTTTTGACAAACATTAAATATTACAAAATACTTAATGCACTTTTCTTTCGGTCAATCAGAAGATACTTAATGGACATTAGTCCAAAAATGTAGCTAATGAACCACATCGATGGGCATTATGTAGCATTAGTTAGGATCTGTTTGACGTATACTTGTAATTAGATGATTGCAAATAAGTACTTTTCAATTGCAAAGGTTTTTCATCTTTTTAATTTGATTTCTTTACGAGTTAATATAGAAAATGCTGTCAAAGATAAAAGTAGGCCATGTGCTTAGGTAAAATATCAATTAGTTCATTGAACATTTTCTAAGCATTCAGTCAGGTATAAGTGAAATTTGTTAAAACAACCAAAATTGTAAACCGACAACCAGTATTCAAATAATAATAATATTATTTCTAAAAAAAAAAAATGGCCATTAAAAATATCAACAAAATTAATAGTTTAAATCTTGGTGGATTTATACAGCGAATGCCAAAACGTAAGCAACACAGCAATGAACTACTATCGAAATATTTTAACTCCCTAAGCCCTTCAAGTTTTTGTATCTCAACGATATTTCACCACCACAAATCAATTGAGAAAACCACCACAGAAAAAAGAAGAACCCAACTATACCAACTTCTTAAGCAAAAATTCAGCAATCAGTATGATAATAGAGCAGACCTCACAGAAGATTAATCCATATCTGGAAAGACGTTTTGAGAATGAACAAGCTGCAGTGCAGCTTCGCAAATGCAATGAGATACTCAAGGAACATTATTTAAAGAAACGTACGGAGCAGGAGAAATGGCGTAGCGGAGAATTTCAAAGGCTGCCCACATTGTCTAAGAAACTTAGGGATATCATGGCCAAAGATGTGTACAGAACAGTTACAAATCCACCTCAACACGATGATCTCAAGGTGATACATGGCTTTAAGAGTAAACATGCTATAATGGACTTTAAGCCACCGAATGCTGTCAATGTGAACCGCTGGCACATGAAGGTACCTACGAGCAGGCAGCTTGTTTTTAATGAAGACAAGTCAACCGAATTGGATACGTGTATATTATGTAAGCGAAGTCGTAAAGTAGTCAAGCCTCCAGGAATTAAGGATCTCAAGAATTTATTTGCTACTCAAAGCAAAAGTCGTCAAAGTATGTTTAATAAAGAAAGAGCCAAGATAAAGAAAATGTGGCAGATTGGTAAGTCAAAAGTCAAGAGCACAATTTGAAATTAAATTTTCCAAAAAATGTAAATAATTTTGTTAAGATTAACATTTGTTATTGACTAAATGAACTTATTATTTCAAAATTCTTGCAGGCACTCGTAACATTCCACGATTGGACTAGAATCTAATATGCAAATAATCACAAATGGAAACTATGGGTATTCAATTCAAAAAAGTATCAGTTACCATTGTATTTGTCACAAATGCCGAATTACTGGTCAAACTGTCTGTATAAATTCTAATTTGGCAATGATCTTATTGGATGAGTTAATTTCGACATATTCTTTAACAATTTCGAAAACAAAATTCAAAAAACAATGAAAAATCTGTGGAAACTAGTAACATTGTACATCATACTTCGTTAGGAATTATGTGGCCATAAAAAACTCAAATCAATGCCAAAGTTGCACGTAAATGTATCCCTTTCTTTGTAAACAAAAATCTATGAACTGTAAAAATTAAAATGTATTTAAATTTAATAGATATTCACGCCAAAAAATCGTTTTTATTATTTAATATTATTGGATTCATCTTAAGGTTAAAAGACAAAAATACGTTAATGTCATTGCAAAAGTAGAAATATCGACAGACGATCATTGTTTATTTATAAGAATATTTAAGATATTGTATCCTGCTTGTAAAAATCAAAAAAAAAAGTATTCTAATGATAGTTTTAATCTTTAAACATGAATATCTAAAAGAGAAGTGAGTATCACTGCATTAAAGCTTTATTTGCATAAAATCCTAACTACCCTGTAGCCATCAGACGAAGCTTAAAGGAGTATACAAATTTTGTGCAGATTCCGCAGTGAACAAAAGGCAATTCGATTCTTAAAACACTATCAATAAGATATTGATGAAATCCAACAATTTACAATCCAGTTTAAAAACTATCATGGGCAGATCGACTGCAATCTGCCAAAAATACTTTTTGCCTTTATTTAGATCATTTTTAGACCGATTTCTCTTTAATATTTATGTTGACAAATGAAATGATACTTGATGAAAGCTATTTCATAAACATTCAATAACAACTAACTAATAAATATGACAAGCGATTAATTTTACCTCGCTTAATTGTTAATATTCAAGTGCAAAGTCAATGGAAATTTTGTAAAGTTCGCGATAATTGCAAATTTTCATATTAAAAAAAAAAATATTCGAATTATTTCAAAATGCTATATAAATATTAAATACTACATTGTTTCTTTATAGTTAAAAAATTATTTGCTATCAAATATTTCATTCATATTCGCAGACTTTTTCAGTTTTCGAGATACTGTCAAACGAGACTTCTATATTTTGTAACGTTCGCGATCGCTAGTTTTTCTTAAATATTTTGAAAACGTCAAAGCTATAGAATTTGACTTTTGCATTGAAAAATAGTGCAGCTAAAAAGCAACTATACGCAACATATAAAATTTTAAAAAATTCATTTTTGTTATTTTATTTTAAATGTAAGTGCGTACGAATGTAAGGTTCGTGAACCTGGAAATGCCCATATACTATCGATATTTTGGATAGTGGCATCGATAGTTAGGGTATTTCGTTCCTCATCACATGCTATGAGCTAAAAATGTTAGAAAAACAATCAGGTAAATATTTGAGTGGCAAGCTTAACGCACCACTTAACTGCCTTCAAGCGAGCCCAGCTAGTCATATTACCAACCATTTAACAAGAAGATGCCACAGTCACACACACACACGCACACACACAGACACACATAAGAGGCATAGATAAAAAATTAATTAAAACTTACCTCAATGAACTGTCAGTCAATTAAAGTTTACGCAGGAGACACTACACACAACAAGTCGAGCAGCATGAAAACATTTGAAAGGACACGGAGCGGCAGACGACGAGTAAATGTAACGTTCAACGCGCCATTACACGCAGTCCACAATGAGGGTCGGGGGGTCATGTGAGGGGGGTTAGGAGGTTACCGTTTATTGGCCAAAAGCAAACAAACAAAAGCCAACAGAGACCAAAAACCAAACAATAAGCAGCCAAGAAGTAGCAGCAGCAGCAGCAGCAGAAGCAGAAGCAGAAGCAGCAGAAGCAGCAGCATCAGCAGCAAAACAATGTCAAAAAGGCGGACGAATAAATACTAGTAAATAAGAAAATGAAGAGAGAGGGGAACAGAGCCGCCCCAGCCACCCACGGACAGGATGTAACTTGTTTGTCTTGGACTTGAGCGGTGGCCGCTACAGCAACAGCGGCAGCAGCAGCAGCAGAGGCAAAACAATTAACAATCTCCGTTTGTCGTAATTGACTCAAATGAGCGCAAACAATAAATAAAACAGTAAGAGCAACAACAACATCAACAATGGCAATAGCAACAGTAACAGCAACAGCAACAACAACAGCAACAACAACAGCAACAGCAACAGCGACAGCAACAGCAACAACAACAGCAACAGCAACAACAACAGCAACGGTCACGTTAACAGCAAAGCTAAAATAGCAAGCACTGCGGCAGAGCAGCAAAGAGAGCAAAACAAAGAGCTACAAAGCGATGACAATGAGGATGGCGACTTGCCGCAAAACGAATAGGTCTTCAAATAGAGATGGACACAAAAGATGAGAACTTGAGATGTGTTCATTAGCGATTAATATGCATACATAAATATGTGCATAAATTCATACTAGAGGTGGCCTAACATTGATGGCATCAAATGTTCGTCACTATCAATGTGTTCTTCGATATAAATCGATATATTTTTAGCTATTGGGTTTTTTAAATGTGCGTCTTTCTGTCCGTATGAACGCAGTTTTTACTCCCTGTTCCCATTGAAAATGGCAGACGGAGGCATTTCCGACTATATAAACTATATTATTCTTGATCAGCATTAACAGCCGAGTCGACATAGCTATGTGCGTCTGTCTGTCTGCCTGTCTGTCCGTATGAACGTGTCGAACTCAGTGACTATAAGAGCTAGAGAAATCAAACTTGGTTTGTAGGTTCCTGTATACCATATGCAGATCAAGTTTATTTCAAATTTTTGACTAAAGCTATAGCAGAATCTATTACCCCCGTCTCAGCAGGCAGAAATAACAGTTTGACAGACACTAGACAAGTTAAGTACGCTGCTTGCTTGTGCTGCCGCTGAACAAATTGAAATGCAAGTTGGGAGCAGGGAGTCTCGTAATCGGGCACACTTGACTAGACTATTCTTACTTGTTAGCTATTGGCTTTGTGAAATGTGCGTCTGTCTGTCCGTCCGTCCGTATGAACGCAGTTTTTTCTACAGTTTTGAAACTGAATGTTAAAATACCAAGAAAATTTTGCTTACCAATAAATTTATTAATCAATTTAATTAATTTTATGAAATGAAAGGAGTTGCAAATAATCTTAATTTCGATTTGATGTGTTTTCAGACTTTCATTTCACAGCTTTATACCGAATTTTTGTTAATATTTATTTAAAAGTTTCAGTTTTTGACGAATTTGCCACGAAATTACATTATTTTAGTATTATATTTTTTCTTCTTTACAACTATCATCGCTAGTAACAGTTGTACCCATATTATATCTGGCGTTGACCCATAAGCTCTTACATCCCAGCATCCCAGTATACCGCATCCACGTTCTGCTCACGTTGGCCTGCAGAAGAATCACGGGACCGGGTTGCATTCTGTCATGCCTTTGCTTCGATTGTTTGCACAGCTTCAGCTTGTCAGCAATTCCACTGTCAGTAGGTTGGCTTCGGATGTTGGGTCTGTAAGTGGATATCTTTGGCTAAGTGCAGCGCAGCCAGGAAGGCTGTCATTCAGCCGGCAGGAGAGAAACGCTCCAGTTTGCCCAACTGTTTGCACTACAATATTGTATTTTTAATTATTCAAGTTCTCGAGTGCAGTTCCTCATCCACGTTTACTGTATGGAACATTGTACTATTACACAATTCCATCGTAGAGTTGTAGTGCGATGAGTATAATGTAGTGCTAGCCACTTATCCCCTTATAAAGTGGGCAATGACAATTGTCAAACACACGACACAGACACTTGACTTGAATGGGGGAAAAAAAAAAAAACAAAGAGTTGACCATTATGTAATTAAAATATTTGTATTATATTATTTTCGTTATTTCTGATCTGTTTTGTACAGCATTATAATGAAATAGTGTTTCAAATGGGAAAAATGAGTCACTTCTTGCACGATGATATATTTTCATGCAAGAAAGGGCACTTTATGGACGATATAATACAGACAGTCAGACATGCTTGACGAAAGGAGAAGAATTTATGTAACTATGCTCAAAATCACAAGGACTATGTTTTTGGCTGAGAGATGCTTACTTTCTCGCATCTTTCTATATTTTTGATAAATACAGGGTAATTTTGTATAGCTTAACTCAATTTGTATTTGTATAGCATATGTCTCACCTTCAAGGATACCAAAATTATTTGTAAATTTAAATTTATACATAAGCAATTACGAGAGCAATGCCACAACTGGGGCACTTGTCTAGGAGTAAAAAGGATGTACAGCTGATGGCAGTGGCTCTTGTTGATGTCTATGCGCCGTTAGAAGGCTTTTGTGTGCATGTATGTATGTGTGTGTGTGTGTTGATGTGTGTGTGTGTGTGTGTATGTGTGTGTGTAGACCAATTATGCGCACATTTCATGCATAAGAAAATTCAATTCCACGTTCATTTGCACATGCAAATCAAATTTATTTGCGGCAAGCACTCGGCACTTATGCAGGACGAGGCAGGACAAGATGGCGATGATGATACACAGATGGGGCATGCCACTAAATGTAACTGAAGCTCTTGCCTGATTGTTGTCGTTGTTGCAGCTAAAAATTTCAACGTTTCTCTGCCGCGAACTTTGCAAATGACGTTCATGATGAGAGTTGCAGCCAGAACGAAGATGCTCTCCTCAACTCATTTCTTGCATTCATTCATGCAATTTTCAATATGGCATTCAACTGTTAATGTCACGCACTTGAGAGCCTCTCAAGGTATTTCAAATTCACAGTAACTCCCCGAACCCAAAGTTCAGTTCAGAATGTGCTGTGTGCGTTAAATAGAACTGCACTTTAACTAAATGTGGTTTGTGGCGGCTTGTGTGATAAATGAATAGCTGTCTTGGCAGCCAGGTGTGAATTGCTTCATCAACGAACTGTTTACGAGTAACTCAATGTTTTCCAAATTTAAATTATTAACATTGTAATTAAATTGCGTTGCCATCTTACTTGAAATTACAGTCGCTTTCAATTTGGCAAACATCCTTTCAGTAAAAATATAATTAGTCCTGTGCCGAATTCAGTACGTTTGGGAAAAGTAAAAACGAAAAATGAATTCCGAAGGAAATACGAATTACTGTTCTGTTTTCCAATCGGAATTGTTTTGTATTCTCTTTTTCGAAAACGAATTTGAAACCGAGTTTTCATAGTAAATGTTCTATTTGACATCGTTTTTTCGCTTTTGTTTAACAGACATTTTTAAAATTTAATATTATCAATTTTATTTGACTTTAATCCAATAAATAAATTAACTAATTCTTTTTCAAATAAGATGAAGAATATATGAAAGCAATAGCTTGGCAGTTGCTTTTCATTCCGCAGGCAAAACAAGTTAGAATGCTCCAGTCGAGTGTACCCGATAGATTCTTCCAGAACTTTTTTGTTATTTATCCGATCGTTATGAAATTTACGCAGCTGATCAACATTGATTAGCTATAAGATATAGTACAGTAAGGTATAAGATATAGTAAGATATAGTTATAGTACGCTTTCGCAAAACGCAGCCCTCAATTAACGCAACTCCCAACTTAACATTGTAAAATGCAATTTCTTCAAACACCACTTTCTTAAAAAAACATAAATTTGCAATTTAATTTATTTACCAAAAGTAATTAATTGATTAAATTGAAATTTGTACTTTAAATATAGAACATATTCCATCTGCTTAACAAAACAAAAGAAAATTCCCAAAAAAGAACTATGAACATCAAAGCCAATCTAACATAATAGAAATCACAAGGAGCTTACGTTTTTTTAGATTGTAACTTATAATTCTCAAACGGTTTTAGCAAACGCTGGGTGTAGTAGCCGAATGAAAGCCGTTGATAAAACATCTTATTTCTTACATCTTATTTTATAACTTATTTTTGGAGTCACAAGTTAGAGCATTTTCGTTGATTTCATGTATGGGCTGGAGGATACCAGAGAGGAAGAAAGACTGTTATTCGACTTCTTGTCGTAATAACTGTCGTGTCAACATTATTCGACTTTACTATTGAGCCAAATCGGTCCAACTGTTCTCGTGTGATGCTATTACATCAAATTTTGAAAGCCGTTGTTAAAACAACATCTTATTTCATATATCTTATTTTATTACTTATTTATGAAGTCAGAAGTTACTGCATAGAGCATTTTCCAGTATTCAAGAAATTCTTAGCCTGCTGACCGAATTTTTATAAAAATCGTGCGATTATAAGTCATAGAAACAACTAAGCAACTTCAGCAAGAGGAAATACATAAATAAGTATTGTATATTTTCAATACTGACCAAAATTTCAAAATTCACAATAAGACTTTAGACTACAAAGCAAACTGCAAACATTATGTGAGAATAAAACTTTCAAGATAACATTTAGAGAATTGTGCTTGCGCTTTTGTTGCTTTCGAACTAAAGTTTTCAGTTCATTGAAGAGTCAATATGTTAAGCGTTGGCGATCCATTAGCCATTTAGAGCAGAGCCACTTTTAAATTATTAAAAGCATTCTCTGGCCACCATCTTCTACAGCGACTTGAGTAACTTTGCCTCAAAACACTTTGCTCAAGAGCGAGCGGTCTTATCATTAGCATTTCTTTTCTAAGGGATGGGATGGGGGGTGGGGAAATGGGGAAATGGGAAATGGGGAAAGGTCGCTGCTTCAAGTGGCTTACCTAAATGTGTCGCGGGGATTTGCCAGCCCCTTGTCGTTACTTCAATTCTTGGTGCCCGTAACTCTCCCTCTCTCTTACTCTCTCACTCTTTCTCTCTCACTCACTCTCTCTCTCTCTCTCTCTCTTTTCTCCATTTGCCTTCAGTTCAGTGTCACTTCTTGTTCTCCATTGTTTGCACGCGAGTTTCCGCCGCAAGGCTAATGTGATTTTTATTGGATTTATAAACTTAAGTGTCAACTTCCGGACTTGCCGCCTTTCAGTTTTTTTTTTTTTTTTTGTAACTTGAATTTCTTTTTCTTTTTTTTTTGTGTGTGTGTTCGTTCTGCGGCATTGGCTGCAATTTCCATGTCGAAAATTTAAACAGCATCTGAACTTACCATTAAGTTTTATGCATAAATATTATGGCTCCCAAATGCTTTGGCTTTTCTTTCCAATTGAATTTGCATTGTTCACCGTTACACTTGGACCTTATGCATATTGTAATTCAGTCCTCACATGCAGACGACAGTCGTTGGAGTTTTTGTTTTTTTTTTTTTTTTTTGGGTGGGCGGAGTTTGGCACTTTGTTTTGAAAAGTTTTCGAAAATGTTGTCGAAGTTAGACGCACTTCCTGTTCAGAGTGTTTGTCTGTCTATGCCAGACTCGAACTGTTCATTTGTTTGCATAATTAAATTATATATTGAGTTAGTTTAATTTTCTTGTTAGTGCCGTAAGTTTGCTAGTAATTGAAGCCAGAGCGACAATGGAAATTGCATACCAAAGTTGCTTTCTTGCTGCTCTTAATAGCAGTGTTTAATAAACTAACTTTGCTTTTGACCAATATTTAATAAAACAGTATTTGTAATGGCTTAATTGTAATTACCATTATATTAGATTATAATCCAAGCACTAAATCCGTAAAAATTTTAAATCGAATTGTGAACAAGTTTGAAAGTGCATTCCGAAAAAAGTTGTAATCAACTTGAAACTTCTCATTTTCAATTTTCATAAATATGTATGTGCTTCTACCTTGCGTGAAATCAACTTGCGTGCTTTTCTTTATTAACAATACGTGCAAAATGCACGGGATGAACCTGCTCGCAAAATATGACGATTGTTTAGACGATGCAAGACGAAAGTTTAAGAAAAATCGCTCAATGCATAATGTGAAAAAAACAATGCAAAAATTACAAAAATACAGATTACAGTCAATTGAATTTCTTTTTAAAAATTTGCAAAAATGTATTTATAATTTAAAACGTTCAATTTGTCATATTTGCCATAGGAACGATCGGTTGAAAATAAGTTTTCTTATGCAAATCTTTTCTCAAAGGGTATATATGTATGTTCGGCACGCCGAAGATAACATTTCTTTCTTGTTTTAAATTAATTATTGATTAAAACAGATGTATAAATATCTGACTTGACTTTCAACTTTGACAATGATGTGTTGTAAATGTACGATTTTGTTAACTGGCAATCGAATGCATATATTAAAATCCTACAGCTTAATATAAACATTGGCGTTTCACTTGTCAAATCTAACAATTAAATGAAATGTTATTTTCAATAGCACAATTAGCAAGTTTCTTTCAACGAGGCAACGTCCTCAATATTCGCACAAAATACTTTCATTTCATTCAAAGCCATTCCTTGCTCATCATTTGGCCATTGAGGCATGACGCAGTACTTAGATGAAAAAGTGCTTTCAACTAGTATCTAAGAGTACAGTTCTTGACTTCCCCGTTGGAGCCACAAAAATTAATGATGACGTATCGATTTCTTGAACTCATGGTACTCTGATGCTGGTCAGCGCTTTTTGGCCAATGCAAGTGGAAAAGATGAAAAAAGATATTGAAGATGGGGGAGAAAAGTCTAATGAATGCACTGGCCGCGACTTTTGCTGAGTCGATGGAAGTCGATTTGTTTTCATTTACTTTGAATGCGCCAGACTTAATGGCAGTGAGAGTCTGTCTGTTTAAGATATTCCTATCTATTCTATGGGTTCTCTTCTCTACTGTCTCCAACAACGGAAATCATTAAAATTTTCCGGCATATTTGGCAGACTCAGGGATTGTAACGGAGGCAGCAGCAGGCAACAAAGGCCAGCAGAAGCTGAAGAAAAAGAGCGCTTCACAAAAATTCAATAACCACAAAAGCTTTTTGGAGTTTTGCCTTGGAAACTTCTTTTACATTGAAGTGTTTCTGGCATGGCCAAAACCAAATCGCTTTTAGCCCTTTACGAAGTTAGGAAACGTTGCCCGACTATTTCCTTCAAATTTTCAGTTTCGCTGCTGATGCGGTTGTTGCTGCTGCTGCTGCTGCTTCTTTTTCTGCTGCTGCTCTGCTGCTGCTCTTTTGCCATATTTTCCACTTTGCCTTTTGCGCGTTAACCCGGTTAACAAAAGGGCGCTGAATATTCCCACAGCACAATCGAATTTCGCCCGAACCAATTTGTACGCAAATCATTTTATCGGCCACCGACACAACAGCGCCACCTACCGTGGGTAATACAAAAATGTATGCGATTGTCCCTTTATACCCTACACTTGGGTCATATGTAGCTGAATCTTCAAGTTGCAAGCTACAGAAATCTCTTTTGAAGTTATTTCTAGCTTTCGTTATGCTAAGTCAATCAAACTTTTAAACAAAAAACTAGATTAAATAACTAATTCATTAAAAATAATAGACTTAACTCCCCAAGAAAGCCACCAATTCGAACCTGTTGATTAGAAACCTTGTTCTGAATTCCACTTTCAAGTCATATGTAGCTGAATCTTCAAGTTGGAAGCTACAGAAATCTCTTTTGCAGTCATTTCTAACTTTCTTTAAATTTACTCTATCAAACTTTAAAAAAAAAAAACTAGATTCAATAAAAATAATAGCCTTAACTCCTCAAGAAAGCCACCAATTTGAACCTACTGATTAGAAAGCTTGTTCTGAATTCCACTTTTAAATCAATTTCAAATAATAGTTTTCTGTATAAGATACTTTTTGGAGTACGATACAATTAAGAAGTTAAGTATTCTTCCAAGTTCATTTAAATTGTATTCACGCCTGAAAGTTTGCTTTTCATAATTCTGTGAAATTTCTACGCAAGTGGAATTCATTTAAATTTCACTTTCAAATTAAATTTCACATAAAAAGGCAAAGTTTCCTTTTGGAATTGACTTACAATTATATGGACTATGCTTTTTATTCAACATTGATTCACAATTTTTGTGAAATGGATTCAAAAGTTGAATTCAGAACTCAACTGTATAAAATGGTATTTTTTTTTTAAAACATAATTTTGACTTAATTTAATGAGAGTATACGAGCTTCGACTTGATTAAGTTTAGTTTATTATTTAGTTTTTCTCGCTTTTCTGTCATCCGGGTGACAATGGCTGATGACAAGGACAAGACGAAGGAACTGTATGTGAGTTGGTTTGTTGGTCCTGTGGGTTTGTCCTGTTTTCCTTTTACATTTGCATTTGCCATAAAAATATGATTGTTGTGTTTTCCTTTATTACATTGGCTTTGTTTGCCTTCCCCTTTAACTCCCTATTTGTGGCATTTTCTACTCGTAGTTTTGCTCTTGGCGAAACAAAAAAACACAAAAAAATACAAAAAATACAAAAAAAAAACCAACTTGTTTATTTCTTTTGCTGCTTGCCTTTTTCTTTTATTGATGTACAACTTAAAAAAGGCACTTGGACATGGCCAGAGGGAATTGACAATTTATCATTTATGATGATGATGACGTATGCATCTAGCTTTAGTGCTCTGGGAGCTCTGTCCAAAAAACTTTCACACTAATCTGAACAATTTTCAAAAACGCTTTTGTGATAGCATTGCACAATTTGCATATTTATTTAACTTCTTTCCTTTTTTTTGTATTTATGTTGGGGAAAAACATACAAAATTCTGATAGCAAATAGAGCTAATCGCTGTTTAAACGCTCGGAACAATGGCATGTTTTTGATACATGTTTGGCATTAAATAAAATGTTTGGCAATTTAACAAGTTGAGTTTACAGCAAAGTTCAAACTATAACATTGTTGTAATAAAAGATGAGCCAAGTAAATTTCAAATGTATTTTGATTTTGAAGATCTCACTCTTGTTTGTTACTCCCCGTTCCCATTAAATATGGGAAAAAGGGATTTATAAAGTACTGCAACAGGCAGAAGGACACACTCGACTAAAACATTCTTATTTGTTTTTAGTTCGAATAGCCCTATCGAACAGCTACGTACATATACTTATCAATTCAATTAATATATTTACTCAAGTGTTTAATCGTCAACACGTTAAGTCTTAAAACAACTTTTCAAGTTAAAGTTCCACAACTTGTATAAAATTAGAGAAGGTCTTCTGTTGAATTTTTTAAGCTGAATGCATATTACATTGTGATAAAACTGCGTAATCATTTATGTGTGTGGATTTTTTACCCCCTGTTCCCAAAAATGGGAAAAAGGGATTTATAAAGTACTGCAAATGTATGTAACAGGCAGAAGGAGGAGTTTCCGACTATATAAAGAATGTATATTCTTGATCAGCATCAACAGCCGAGTCGAACTAGCCATGTCCGTCTGTCTGTCTGCCTGTCTGTCCGTATGAACGCGTCGAACTGAGAGACTATAAGAGCTAAAGAAATCAAACTTGGCATGCAGGCTCCTGTATTCTATACGCAGATCAAGTTTATTTCAAATTCCAGATGCACTTTCCGCACCCCCGCAAATTGAAAACAATTTTAAAGATAAAACTTTGATTTTAGGTACACATCTTGCTTTTATCAATGTTGATCAGCTGCGTAAATTTCATAACCATCGGATAAATAACAAAAAAGTTCTTTCCCACCCGTCTCAGCAGGCAGAAACAACAGTTTGACAGACACTAGACAAGTTAAGTACGCTGCTTGCTTGTGCTGCCGCTGAACTGCTTGAAATGCAAGTTGGGAGAAGGGAGTCTCGAAGTCGGGCACACTCGATTAGACCATTCTTACTTGTTTTTTACGTGAATTTCGTGAGTCGTGTATTTGGACAACACAAAATGACACGCAATACCTGGCCAGCTCTAAACGGAACCATTAATGGCTTACAGATGCATTGCCCAAACCAGTTCACACAGAACAATAAATAATTACTCCACTTGAACCCATTCGTCAATGTTGCTAAATTGAAGAACGATTTTCGTGGCTTTTCGCGCTAAAAACACAACAACCAAACACTATTACAACATTTTACTTTATTTGCACATAAATTTAATTGAAAAACTTTTTCGGCACCGCCACACGCGATGGGACAAGTGGGCGGTATGGGGTAGGGGAGCGCGTGGCAAGGGGCATGCGGCAAGCGGCGGCATCGATTGCGGTCAGTGAAAAACCATTGAAGCAATTTTGGTTGAAATGCCAAACAGGCGTCGCACATTACACAGAGCGTGTGTGATTGCACTCAAATGCCACCCAGCCCCTTCCCCTCTCTACCCATCTCTCTCACTCTTGCAGTACTTGTGATGGCACCACATACATATGTATGTCGCACACAGACGAGATCCAATCCAAGCCAACTACCAATATGACTTAAAGTTTTGCCTGAAATTTACTTTGGAACAAATTAAAAGTTCAAGTTCTGCCTCGCCGGGGTCCACTGAGCGTGTGAAGTTTTACAAGAGACGTCCAAAAGTTTTCCGGCCGTCATTCCCATGTCCTCTCTCTCTCTCTCTCACACACACTCTTTTTTTAGGGTAACAAAGAGTACACAAATCTCTCAGCTCCTTTTGTATTTGCCTGTGTGTGCTGCTCACAAGAGAGAATCCCCAACCAGCTGCACCACCGACCCGCTGCACTCAATGTTGTACTTTGCTTTGCACTTTATGCGCCACCGCACAATCATTAAAGTTTGACGGACTCCGGAACTTTTGGAACATGCTCCCCACGCTCCAAACTCTAGCTGAGAATGAGAATGAGACTAAGACTGAGACTGAGGCTTCGCTTTCGAATTCTGTTTTGTCATTTAGTTGTTGGTATCCTGCCTGCAGGACCTCCATCTGTTTCATGTGCTGCAAAGTCAGCGTGTGTCAATTATCCAAACAATTGCCATATGTGCATAGTTTGACTTACCGAATGATATTATAAGGATTTGGCAAAGCTAATTAGCATATTTTGAAGTGAAGAGAAACTTGAAATGCAACTCTTTCTGTTTTATAATCAAATTAAAGTTTAGCATACTTTGTATCTCAAAGATCGCTCTTCTAACTACAAATTTGTTATTTAAGAAACCACTTTGTCATAACTCCACAACTTTTATTTTAACTCCAGCAGCAGCTTTGTCCAACATCATCACTCTCTTGAGTGGGCGGCAGCCCACATGTGACAGCTCGAGGCGAGTTCAACCCAGCACCCAGCATCACCCAGCATCACCCAGCACCACCCACAATCCAGCAGCCGCTAGTCGAATTCAACCAACCACACATAATGATAAACATTCACATGGAGCCACCTTCCTTTAGCAATTTCACGCACTATATGTGCCATCCCATACATAATACAAATACAAATGTAATGATATACATATAAGTTTTACGCGTTCTTTTTGTCTGTTTTAGAGATGGATGCGTGTTTGCCATTTTTTGCCTACCTAAAAGCAACATAGTCGCTTCTTTTTTATCAAATTATTGACATCAGTTTAAGCATCAAAAGTTGATCTTGAGAGAAGCTCGTGTCTCGCAACTTATTTACTTTACCTCTAGCCTTTTTTCAGCATTCAAAGAACGACTTGTCAGGATACTAACAATTTATAAGTTATTGAAAACTAAAATACTTTGATTATCAGAGGCCTCAAAATAGGGCTAATCATTTTTCCAAGTCCTTTATTAAAGTAAAACAAGTTGCCATCCAAATCGCTTTACAATTGCTGTTTTTCAAAGGAATAAGAACCGTTTCTTTCTTCAAATTTATATTCGAATCATCTTTACTTCGATCTTATACCAATAATACATTTGATCTAACAATACGCCTCTACAATTATTGTTTATCAAGAAAATAGCAGAACTGTTTAGAATTCCACATTCGAAATATTTCCAAAGAAAGGCGCTGAATAGAACTAAAACCTTTCGTGAGCTGAATTTTCATTTAGGCAAAAGCCCTAAAAGTATGCTTTACGTATTTGAATACAATTGATTTGGACGTGGCACTTGGTAGAGGATTGTATATTGCAATGCTATCCATAGCTTTCGCAAAAATATAAAGCTAGAATATGTAAAAAAGTTAAGAAAGTTTAATTCTTCTTGAGTCCGAATATGGGTTTTGCATAACAAGAACCAAAATCAAGTATTAATACTAGTAAAAATCAATTTTTAGCCACATGTCAATCCCTTTTTACTTAATAAAAACAATATGCTTAGTGCATAAATCTATATCGATATGCATACATATTTATTTAAGTCGTGTTTTAGACAGCTACTGCCAGCTCCGCTCTAGGTCTGCAACTTCTCGCTCCAACTTTGTGGCATTTTTACGATCTCCAGTCGCCGAGTGTAACTAAGCAAACAGCTCGAGGCGCAACAAATTATAATGTACATAATGGCAATGTGATGCAGACACAGATATATGTATATATACACATAAAACTATATACTTAGATAGCAACAAAAACAAAAAAAAAAACATACATAGAAAAACGCACTGCGTTGCCTTAGGCTACCAAGAGGTTCTATCGTTGACCATGTCGTATACTTGATACTTAATGGCAAACTTTGCATAATATTCTCCCTATTTTCTTTACTTTTTTTTTTTTTTGCTTCGTCCTTTATTCTGCGCTACTTTCGCTTTGTGTTATCACTGACAATTTAGCAGCAAAAGCAGCAGCTGAAGCAGCTGGAAAAAAGCAAAACGCCAAACGAAGTGTAATCTGATTGCATTTGGCAGCAGCACAAAGGACCAAGAGAGGAGCAGAAGCTGTGATGTAGGTGTCATGTCCTGGCGTCTGCCAAAGGCGTTTTGCTTAATCAAACGTCGCTCTTTGTGTCAGCGCGATGTCAGTGAAGCGCTTTGCACCTTTCCATTCAAGCATTCCATCCACCTGCCTGCCTACCTCTCTCACTCTGGCCAATACTCAATTCTACACTCTAGCTGGCTTTGGGCTACGCCCAGTCACTCAGTTCGTCAGTCACTCAGTTAGTCAGTCAGTCAGTCAGTCAGTCAGTCAGTTAGTCAGTCAGCAAGCAAGGCAATCGCTGAGATTGATTATGTCTGCTTTAATCTTGCAAATGTAATCAACATGTTTATAGGTTTCCATCACCCGTTATTTCGTCCTGACGCTCACCTGCAATATTTTCTTCTTTTTTTTTACAACAACAACAATATGTTTGCTAACTTCATTTAGTTTACTTGTATTTTACACTTTGTGTTTGCGGATTTGCTTGTGTGTGTGTGTGTGTGTGTGTCACAGCAATGTTTATGCAAAAAATAGCTTAAAATAACAAGAAATAACACTTAACTACGAATTGCTTTAGTTAAAATACACTTTGATAGGCATTTAACTTAAGCAAAACGCTAAGAAACGTATGTCGTCTTGAGAAGAATACAAGACAGAAAAGTTAGCTTTGTCGTTCCCAAAAGTTTTTCCTAAAAACGTGTTTTTTGACCGACTGCTCCCAACTGAATAAAATGCCCGGCATATAATTCCTGAACGATCACCAAATGAATCAAATTATTGGTATATTCTTGAACGAATGGATAACTGAGATTCAACTTCTGCAGCAAATTGAACTCAATCCTTGCATTTTTGGTTTGCGCTCAGAAGTATGCAACATTTTTATTAAATTCACACATCAAAGCTTAATTAATATATTTATTTAGCCTGCTTTCATCGCTAAATAACGCTCTCATTGTATTTATTTGGCAGTCCCAGCTGGCTAAAGATACTTCAAAGATTGTATGCGCCTTTAAGATGCAGTGCAGCCAGGCAGTTTTACTTTTGATAAATGATAGGGCTCAGCGTTGTAGCTTTTCGTTGCTAAAATTAGCATGGCAAAAGCCAAGTTAGCTGACACATATGTAATTTAGAGCAAGTTCCATGTGCGTAAATGGCCTGACAAAAATGTATATGCTCATCGTTTATATGACACAAGAGTCGCCTTTCACTATATCAAATTGTCATATCATAACTAGAAGTTATGGCTATTAAAGTACGTAGTTTAAGCAGCCGGTGAACAAATGTAAGTTTAATAAAAATAAATGTGTGCTATTTAACTAGAATTTATTGGATATAAGAAAAGATAACTGAATGACCATAATATCATGAACTAATGAAAGATATCTCGATTTCGAGATTCGAACGTTTTGATCAATATATCTTTGTCTTGAACTTTGGTAGAGCGGCCTTTAAAACTTAACTAAAAGCCATTACATAAGCGACATTTTTGGACAGTACGAGTGAGAATGTCTCAATAACTCAAAACTGTGGAACGGTAAGAAGCATCAACAACTTTCTTAATATTTATTTTAGTTTCAATTTTTCAGTGTGCCACAACAACATGGACATCCTTCCGCTTTAGACTCCCACAATTGTTTTGTTATTGTTGTTCTTGTTTGTTTCTGCGGTCAGTTTTGTGTTAACTTTGCTGGCCCGTTCTGTATATAAACTGCTTCTAAATTACTTTGCCCAAGTTTCCTACTCTTCTTCTTTTTTTTGTTGTTTTTTTTTTTTTTTTTCTCTCTTTCCTGAACAAACCTGCTTTTCCTCTTCTACGCACCCTGCTGACAAGATTTGCACTTCCGCAAAAGAAAAACTTTGCCGGCCAGCAACAACTTCCCGTTGCATTGTTTTTGTCCATGGCTGCAACATGCAACTGTCTGCATCTATGCCAAGTTACTACTCAGTTAACCATCCTTTCCCGCAATCCGCAATCCGCAATCCTTATGCCTTCCCATATGGACGTAGCAGCCCAGTTCATTGCTCATCTGGCTGCTCCCTTCAGTCGTCCAGTCTGCAATTGCAGGCAAAGTTGATTTATCGCTTGGATTTTTACAACTTGTGTGTCAGTTTCTGTTTGGTTTTTCATTTCGTTTGACTTTGGCATCTCTCTTTCTATCTCAAACTTTGAATATTTGTATTATTGTTTCACATATTGAAATTGTCAACTTGGGCCAATAGTCGAAGAAGTCCTTGACTTGCCAGCTCCTCGACCAAGAGATGCTTTATGACTTTCAAATTGTTAAATGATTTATTTGTTCCGACTTTAATGTTACTACCTTCATAAACTGGCAATTAATTCGAGCATAGTCTCAAGATATGCATGCACTTTAATTTGACTTTCTTACTGACTTTCATTTAAATATGCTGAAATACTTGTTTACTTTATCATATGGCATATATTTTGTGAACTTGACAAAGGTCTCGTTATTCATTTTCTATTTCTATTGTTTGCTCTTTGATGAAATGTTTATCTTATTTGAAATGTGCAAAACAGTTGAGAGACATTTTAAATGGATTTAAGCTATCAAATGTTAAAAGTTGTATATCTACCTGTAAACATAATTAATTGGCTTACCCGAATCTATATGTTCATTTTATTTATTATTAAAGCTTAATTCTCGCAGCAGAATATAACTTGGTTTAACTTTGAAACAATCTTAAAAATATGCATTAAAATGAAATTGATTCGAAAGTGAAATTCAAAATAGTTCCAATTATCATTATTTTGGTCTCTACTCAAGGAATGCAGATTAGTTTTGGGTTTTCAATGAAAAAATTAACAGTCCTGTTCTGAATTCCACTTTCCAATTGACTCTTGAAATATGTCAAGCATACTTAGAAGTGCGGATTCAAATTGAATCAACGTAGGAGTAAACTATGCTTCTTAATTTTATCGGTCTCCAAAGAAACGGAACTATATATACTTATATATATGCATACATACATATATCCTGGTCTGCTAGAAAAAGTACCCTGAATACTTAGCAAAAACATTTTAAAACTGGAAGACAAGTTTACAAAGTTAAAATAAGTACAAAAGTACAGCAGTTAAGCTATATTAAAGCTATATAATATTTTCTTACAAAAAATACAATACACTCTGCAAGGGTGTAAACTTAACTAAAGCAAATACACTGCGTAAACTTAACAAGTTGCAATGCCAAAGGACACACAAGCTGCAGATTGGATTCCCAAGATATGCAACACGCAGCTCTGTTGTTAGAAAAGTGTCAATTTAATGTAAATAAATGTAAGCGCATATTCTGGCCAAGAGTTGTTGACAAAAATCACAAAAATAAATAATAGAGTAGGTAATAAATAAAATGCATAAATAAAAGAAAATATAAAGTTGGTAACTGCATATCTGACATTGATACGTATATAGATATAATGACAAAATGACATCTTTGATGGTAGATTTGGGTAGAAAGAATACAAACAAGTAAAACTTCATATACACTTTTCAAAAACCAAGTGCAGTTTCTGAAATAATCGCTGTTTTTTGATTTTTTGTGATATGGGACTATATTTTTACATATATCTTCAGCTATAGTCATCTGATCAAACAGTAACAGAATTTCAAAAAAAGATAGTTCAACATGCTATATATGATGCCCAGAACGTTTTTAAATATATTTAATAGTTTTCGTGTAATCTTTTTCTAAACCATGAAAAATCACAATTTTTTAGACCAAATAATTTATTTCCTATTTCAAACAAATGAAAAATATCGAAAAAGGTCAAGCAACATTTTTTTTCTTTTTTTATTGCATTAGCTATATATTTATAAGCAAATTGAAAAGTTTTTGAAATAAATCCAACAAGTACTACCAAAGTTATTAGCATTTTGGTGAACTAATACATTACATTCTCTGTTTTAGTGTGTTTTTTGCTTAGATTGATTTACTAAAATGCTTATAACTTTCTTAGTACTTGTTGGATTTGTTTCAAAAATGTCACAATTTGTTTATAAATTTTGAGAGTAATAAAAAAAATTTTTAAAAAATTTTGTTTGACCATTTTTGATATTTTCCATTCGATTGAAATAGGAAAAAAATAATTTTTTCGAAAAACTATGTTAAAATTTCAAAGTTAAAAAAATATTACGCGTAAACTATAAGATATATTCAAAAACTTTCTGGGTATCATATTAAGTATGTTAAATTTCCAATTTATGAAATTCATGATTTATTTGATTGGGTTGCTTTAACTGAAGATATATACACATATCGCAAAAAAGCTAAAACCGCGATTATTTCAAAAACTGCACGTAGTTTTCGAAAACGGTAAATGTTGTTTTACTTGAGGATATACCGTCTACCGAAATCCAGTATCAAACCTTGGGCACCAAAGCCACCATCGGGCTGTGTGAGTGATTAATTGGAAATGCCTATGCTATGCAGCAGAGAATTCATTGATAGCACAGCGATCGAACAATTGAAGGACGAAATCAAATGGCAAGTGCCAAATATCAGTATGCTGTTAATTTCCTTAGTATGGACACCGCCCAATTAAGCAAATCCTTTGACATTAATTCAAAATACAATGAGCTGACGGTGCTTGCTGCAGGACGACCACAACAACAGCAATCAGACAATTGCCAGGACGGCAGCCAAACAACAATGCACCGCATCTTTAATTAATGCAACAACAGGACAACAAAAGGACTATTTAAATGCCTGACAGGCAGTCAGTCACTCAGTGAGTCAATGAGAGTCCTCTTGGTGCTTGGATGCTGCACAGGCACTTCTACAATGTCTATCCCAATCCCTATCCCTATCCCTATCTGCATCTACATCTCCATGTCCATCTCCATCTCCATGTGCATTTCCATATCCATGTCCATGTTGGTGCCTTGTCTTGTCTTGTCTTGTCTTGTCTTGTCTTGTGGCTTTGGACTGCACTTGAAACCATTTTGGAGGGAAATGCAGGGTTGTTTTGGAAGACAACAGCTTGGCCTTTATTCTCGTCTAATGTAATGTACGCCTCGGCGGGCATAAGCAATCCAAAGCAATTGTCTGCGGCTGGTGCTGAACGAGTGTCCTGCCAGGGACAACTATTGTTTCAATAAGTACATGCGAAACCCTCCGTTGACATACGGGAATACAAAATAGAAAATGGTTTTCAGATTGCAAACTGCAGCAAGACTTCAATATTTCGTCTTTCTACGTGATGCACTTTGAATTTGATGATGATGAATTGTTATGCAGAGAGTCCTTGCTCTGGTTCTTTGCTCTGTCTCTGACTCTCACTCTCGCTCTGCCCCGTATATTGTCCTTTCCAATACGTTTGCTCGCCTGCGTTTTGATCAAAAACTTAATTAGCATTGAAGTCACCTTCTATCGTAATTAATTAGCAATGCACAGCACTTTAGATTGCAGCTAATTGAGCATTTGTGCCTGTCATAATTTAATTTAGTCCAATGTGTAAGGGTTAACACAAGTGCTTATACATAAGTACTATATGGATTTGTACATTCATTTATTTACGCACATTCAGCTATAAGAACTTCACCTGACTGATTGATTGACTGACTTGTGTAACTCATTGCACAGTTCAAATTTACAAATAAGTTTTATCTTATGCACAATGCAATCAGGTACAAGCCCCATTTTCGAATCTCTTCATAGAAAACAAATGCACGCGCATATTTTGGAAAATTTTTATTCCCATGGTCCAAAAATGTGTGGAAAACTCGCCAAAACATATCTTTTTTTTTAATTTTGTGCGTTCTAGTATCGAACATGTATTGGAAAAGGTATGGAGTTTTTGTGCTATTTTTCTTAGGCTACAAACTCAGTTTTAAAGCTCTGCCTACACGTTTGGATACGGCTACGGCTACGGCTACGGCTAAGATCGGGAAATGGTGTTCTACCGGCTAGTATATACTTATATATATGTTTATATATATTTGAGAATTCCATGAATAATTAAAACAAAAAAACTTACAACTAACTATTTTCAAACTAAGAATCGTATCAATATATATGCAAAAAATTGAATTTTATTTACTCACACGAATACCCGAACCTTACATCTAAGCAATTTCAGCTTAATTTAGAACACAACTTTAGTTTGTTTTAAATCAGATCCTCTACAAAAGTAAAATATGTATTTACTGTGTATTGTAGCTTTTTATTAAAAAGAACTTTGATAGCCAACAGATAGTCGCCAGTTGGAAGGGTCAACGGTAAGGTATTCCATTTTAGATAAAATCCTTTAACGATTATTGGACCCTATTGATGTATGAGAATTAGGCTTAAGTTCATTGAACGAAACAAAATTGATACTTACCACTAAAGGACATGTGTGGTTGATATTTGTAAAATCTTTAAATGCATTAAAGATTATAATTACAACTGGATTATAAGCCTTATTGAGAAATCGACAGCCATCAAAGCTCGACTTATAAAGCCATGGCTTGTATCCATTGGCCTTTTTGAAGATTTGGTATTGAATAAAAATATTGTTGGCAGGATGAAGGATACGTCCACTTCCATTTAAAATCGTCTTATTTCGGCTAATTGCTCTCAAACGACATTCGTCAACAACAATCCACGATTTGTTATGACTTTCACAAACAATATTCGTTAACTTGAATACGATAGCTTCCTGTCAAACAAATCGATTCTATAGTTTGATACCTAAGAAGTAATTTATCACCTAACTCACATTATAGCTCAGTTTTAGAAGTATCCAAGCATAAAGCACTCCAAAAATGTAAAAAACGAACCGCATGACGAGCAGCTTCGTTTGAAATATTAGCACTAAATCCATAAATAACACATTGGCAACATTTTTGTCTTGTTTTTGTTTCGCTTGAATACTTCAATTAATTTCAAAATGGTTTAATTATCGAGAACTATACATTTAAAACCTAATTTTGCTATCTTTCATACACTGCATAAGTTAGATTGGCTAAAATGTATTTCATTTAATTGTTAGAGCCTCATCGACCAAATGTTTAGACTCCCTGCTCCCAACTTGCATTTCAAGCAGTTCCGCGTCATTTCTTAAAGAGAGTGCTGACAAAAATTTACAATTTTTTTTTAAATAATTAATTGATTCAATTGAAATTTGTACTTTGAATATAGAACATATTCCATCTGCTAAACAAAAGAAAAGAAAATTTACAAAAAAGAACTATTAACATCAAAGCCAATCTAACATAATAGAAATCACAATAGGCTTACGTTTTTTTTAGATTATCACTTATAATTCTCAAACGGTTTTAGCAAACGCTGGGTGTAGTAGCCGAATGAAAGCCGTTGATAAAACATCTTATTTCTTACATCTTATTTTATAACTTATTTTTGGAGTCACAAGTTAGAGCATTTTCATTAAAATCTCGTATAAGCTGGATGGTACCAGAGAGGAAGAAAGACTGTTATTCGACTTCTTGTCTTAATAACTGTCGTGTCAACATTATTCGGCTTTACTATTGAGCCAAATCGGTCCAACTGTTCTCGTGTGATGCTATTACATCAAATTTTGAAAGCCGTTGTTAAAACATCTTATTTCATATATCTTATTTTATTACTTATTTATGAAGTCAGAAGTTACTCCATAGAGCATTTTCCAATAGAGGAAGTGAGACTGTTATTCGACTTCTTGTCTTAATAACTGTCGTGTCAACATCATTCAACTGTACTATTGAGCCAAATCGGTCCAACTGTTCTCGTGTGGTGCTATAACATCAAATTTTGAAAGCCTTTGTTAAAACATCTTATTTTATTATCTTATTTTATTTCTTATTTTTGGAATCGCAAGTTACTCCATAGAGCATTTTCCAGTATACGCTGAATTCGTGTATGGGGATACCATAGATATTTGCAGCTCTTAAATAACAATTAAACCCAGAAAACAATCGATTTTTATTGAAAAGATTCAAAAATAAGCCCACAGCCAAAAATATGAAATAATAAACTTTAATAGGCTATGATTAACCTTAAAAAAAAAAAACAAGTAAAAATAACTACGAGACTCCCTGCTCCCAACTTGCACTTCAAGCAGCTCAGCGGCAACGCCAGCAAGCAGCGCACTTAACATGTCCAGTGCCTGTCAAATTGTTATTTCTACCTACTGAGACGGGGGTAATCCATTCGTAATTTGAAATAATCTTGATCTGCGGATGGTATACAGGAACTTGCATGCCAAGTTTGGTGTCTCTAGCTCCAATAGTCTCCGAGATCTGTGTTCATACGGACGGACGGGCAGACGGACATAGCTAAATCGACTCGGCTGTTGATGCTGATCAAGCATATATGTAGTTTGGTCAGAAATGCTTCCTTCTGCCTGTCACATACATTTGCTGTACTTCAATACTCCGCTTCTTTTAATATTATATTTAATTATTTGAAAATAAGAATAAAACATTGGTAATTTATAATTGTAACTAAATATTTATTTATTGACTGCATTAAAAAAAAGAAAAAAATACTAAATACTAATTACATATAACGAAATTCTTTTAAGGAATATAGGTAGGTACATAAAAAACACATTTTGTTGTTGATTGTTGTTGCTTTCTGTTATCAAAATGCTTTTAAAAAAATACAATAAGTAAAAATACAATTATGCAAAGCAATGGATAACATTCAAATGGGTGTACATTAATGTTATTAAAGATAATACTAGAATCCAAAACTAATTTTTGTGAAATAAGGAAAGCAATATCAAACAAGTGTAAGAAAAGGGTGCTGCGTGAAAATGCAAGGAATTTTAGAGCCGAGTAGGAAAATGTGCTAGTTAAGTCGAAGAAATATTGGTGCTGTCTTAATACATTGATACATTGATACATGATACTGTATGGGAGTGTTTGGCTCCCTAAAGCAACAACAATCATAAATTGTTCAAATTGTTGTCTGCTATAAACTCACGCAATAATCACAGCTGCAATTGTTATTATGACTTTTCTTCTCAGCATTATAAAATATAATAATAATATAATATACATATATGTGTATGTAGGCATGTTAGCTACACTTACTTTAAGCAACATACTCATAGGCTATTATATTATATCAAGTAAATGGTATACTCCTCACTAGTTACAGCACATATGGTCCATGTTATATATTGAAGTAGTTGTTTTGTTACTGCAATAATTAAGCTTGGAAAAACGTGTTTCCTGACTAATTGGGTTTTCAAGATTAAGGCCACTTAAGTACGCTTCGATTCGATTAAGTGCGGTTTGATGATAATGAATATCAACAAAAATGATCCTCAAGTGTCGATTATTCATTTTGCCAAATAGGCGGACTTTAGTTCCTGATACTCCAGAATGCGCGTAATGCCATATTCCTGCAAAGAATATTTTGTTAATATTACAGAGTATTTTTTTTTTTTTTTTGTAAATTTTTATAAAAACTAACCCAATAACCAAACTCAATGGCAGAGGTAACATTTACCACTGACCAAAGACTCCAGAACAGATGCGAGAGCATGGTAAATAGATGTATCTCAGCATCTACCATGTTGAGCTCCTCTTCTGTGGGTTCAAATTGATCATCATCGTGATACTTCTTCAGATAGTTGACAATAAAGTCACGACGCTGCTGGGATGTAGAATATTGCTGCTTGTAGTGATAAAAGTAGGGGAACTGCGGATTGGTATAGTCGAAGGTCCATTCAATAAAGTGATTGGCCAAATCAAAACCACGATAGTTGTAAGCGCAATATTCAAAGTCAATGATAATGAGATCCGGCTCATGATCCGACGTAAAGCTGGCATCTAATGCAGAGTCGTCTGTAATGTCCAGTTCGGCGCAGGGTGAGGCGCTCTGCGATTTGCTATATGAATGCGGAATATTTAAAGATTAGTAAAGTTTTGATGTTTTGACCAAACGGCATAGATAACCTGTATGTATTTGGTATTTAGCTTTGAGCCGTTTAAATTTAAATTTTAAATTTTAACTCAATTCACGACCGCAGCAAAGGGGCCATCTAGAAGTGTAGATAGTTTTTATATATGGGACGAAGCATATCACTTACGACTAACTAAATTTGGCAATGGCAAATAAATACGGGTTAGCAGGCCAACAAACTAAAAATTTTGGGGTTAGCTTAACTAATTGAATAGAGCTTTTGACTTACTTATCATCTGCGTCCAAATTGCTGTTACCATCCAAGCTGTCGCCCAAGGTCTCATCAAAATTGGATCTATTCAAACATATTTCAATTAGTTTAATTTTTAGTATAATATTTAGTATATAAACCTACCGCAAGCTGCTGATAGATTCGTGTGGAGTACGCGACTCCTGACCACCATTTGAGGATCGCAACAAAATGTTTCCCTCCTGCAGATCGTTGTGACAAAAGACAACCGGATAGTCACCAGCTTCGATCACCGATCTTAGCCAGGCCATCTCCTGCACATAGTCAATAGTGCGCATTAGATCACGTTGCTTTTGCAGCACCGTCGAGTTGGGCTTCGATTCAATCTTGCCCTTTACGATGCTGTCCAAGCTAGCCAGCCAACGTTCCATGCAATTCCATATCCAATCCGGTTCCTTAGACATGGGTATATTAAGGCTGTGAATTTCACCCATTTTCTCGGCTATTTTCATTGATATGCGTGCATCACCCAACTCCGTCGTGGCCAACGAACGTGCCTACAATCCAAAAGATTGTATGATTAGTTTAATGTAGGATTAGTGTAGTTTTAAATGGTCAAATAGTTATTGCTAAGAGATTTTTAAGAAGTATAGAGCCTAAAAAGACCTAGTGCTTTTATAAAGCGCACATATCTGGCCTTACTTGGTGATTAGTCTTAAGTCTTAAGATATATGTGTCTTAAGTTTTAAGATATATATCATACAGACAGTCAAACGAACGGACGAAAGGACATACAGACAGACAGACAGGCGGACATAGCCTTATCAACTGGGTTGTTAATGCTAATCAAGAACATAATATGTATATTATACAGTTTATAGGAAATGACTTATCTAAAGACTAAAGACATATATCTTAAGTCTGTATGAACGCGCCGATGTCAGCGACTATAACACCTAAAGACAGCAAACTTGGCATCTAAGTTCCTGTATACCCTTGCTGAAAAGTTTTCCAATTTTCTTCTATGGCAGATATAAGATATAGTCGTCCGATGTCTCTTAAACTTAATCAACATATGTCGAACTTAATATAATCAGGTACTATCGAGTTTGGTTAAAATATCTGCATAAAAAAAATTTATTCCTACAAAAACATATTTCAACAGATTATTCCTATGGAAACTATAAGAAATAGTCGTCCGATTTTAAAAATATTTGTTAAGCAGGACCAAAATCGTCTAAAACTTAGAATGGATGAGCTTGATTCAGATAACTTAAAAAACAAAAAAGTTATTCATAAACTGAATTTTTCAATCGATAGGAGCCTATGGCAACTATAAGATATAGTCTTCCGATTTTGATCAAATTTGATCAGAATAACAAAATCCTTTTAAGACTAAGAATGGATGAGTTTGGTTAAGCTAACTTAAGAAACAAAAAAGTTGTTCATACAACTCCTTTCTCAATCGATTTTGTCTTTAGCAACTAAGATAGATAGATAAGATATAGTGGTCCGATTCGGATGAAATTGTGTCCGATAAAGTCAAACAATCAGTTTATTAGCTGCAATAAACCTACCGGTATATATTGCTCAATGCGTCCACCGGGAAAGATGCCATGGAGTTTAGGTCCAAAGTTACGCTCGCTGAGCAGGGTAAAAACAACAGATTCGGTGATCATGCTCTCCAGGGCATGATCACCATGTGTCTGTCCATAGATGCGCAGTAGAACCTGTTGACAATGTATCGACATTAATTACAAGTATCAAATCTGATTCTAATTCTAATATGATTATGTATTTTTTATATACATATATATACATGTTGTTTGTTTGGTTAGCCGACCTACCTCACGAGGTTCCTGCTTGGGAGTGTGCATGCGTCTGAGCAAACTCGAGTCTCCGCTGTCGCTATCGAAGCGTCGTCGTTTATTTGCCTGCTTGGCGCTCAGCGCCACGTCATCATAATCATCGCCATCCGCACAGGCAGCCGCAGCCGCTGCTTCACCGGCGCCGGCAACACCACCCACAACATTTTGTGCTAATTCGTTGGCCACCGCCAGCGTCTCTTCGGCCTCCGAGCTGCTATTTTTAGCGAATGCCGATGCGGCTATGACGTGTTTGCCAATGCTGACGTTAACATTGCCTTGCTGCTGTTGTTGTTCCGCTTCTAAAAGCTGCTGCTCATCAAAGTCGTCCAAGTTGGGCAGACTTACGTAATACAAGAAATTCGAGAGGCCGCCACTAAAAAACAAATTGTTGGTTTTAGCTAATCGATGGCTTTTAGGGGGGTACTAAGTAAAACATCGAAGCTATCGCTATTGGCTTCAATCGATAGTTTCAATAGTCGATACTAACAATAGTCTTCAAGTATTTTCTATCGATAAACATTTGCAGATTTAAAAAAAAAATAGTTATAAATCCAAAAAGAACAGTATGTACTACTTTAAACTATCGATAACAAAAAATCGATCATTTAGATAGTCGATAGTTTAAACAATCGGTAAGCTTTCGATAATATCATACACTATAAGTTGATACCCTCGATACTCTCGATAGTTGATATTTACACCCTCGATACAACTGCGATGCTTTTATCGATAATTATTAGCAATTTACTTTATTCGTTTGATTTTTAATTTTAAACACACTTTTATGAAAAACATATGATAAATACTTTACGCTTTGTATGAAAAACATTTAATATACTATAAAAGATAGCAAAATACAGTCCGATTTGAATCTATCGATGTTTTCAGCTTTATGACTGAAACAATCGAAAGTTATGCCGCTTTTAATCTATCGATAGTGTCACAACACAATCAATGCCAAGGACTCGTTATCGATTCTATCGAGCGTGTCATTTGCTATAGTTTCGATAACTAATATAAGCCTGCATTAATGCTATCGATAGTTTTTAGAAACATTTCGACAATAAACGAGTCTTAAGAACCAAATACAACAAACTCAAAAGCATTTATTTGAATATAGATTTATCGATAGTCAAAAAGAAAGTTTCTAGTACTCACCTGATGCGCTTTACTACAAGTTGTTCTGGACTAACCACCTTCCAGCGTCCGGTTAGATAGTCACGGCAAATTCGAGACGCTGCTTGGCGAATTTCCTCGAGTGTGGCCTATTTGGGATGATGCCAAAAACGCCAAAGAGTACATTTAAGGGAGCAAACATGGCGAGAAAGAGAGTTGAAAAGAGCGTACGTTTTAGTTAAAGAGAACGTCAAAATTGTATTTGCGTTTAAAAAAATTGACAAAACAATTGTTTCGTACATACGAGCGGAGAGGGGTATGTGGAGGGTTTCAAAATACTAAATAATTAACATGCGCTAAAAATGGAATAAAATACGAATACAAATACAATTAAAAAATATGCAAGGTCTTTAATGAACTAAAAACTTTGCTAGCTAACCGACATGTACTAAAATTAGTTTACTATATAAATAATAACAATATCTAGCAAAGATTTTGAAATTGCAGCTACTGATGAAATTATAATAATTGAAATTATAGCAAATTCGTGATCAATACTTCTAGCATAATTATTACTTCTAAAATCGAAGAATTGTTAAGTTTTTGTTAACTTACATTTCGTCGATAGATATTTTCATAATTACAACGCTTACGTATGCAACAATTTAAATCAATTCCTTGAAGTTTGAGTTGCTTTTGACGGCGAGTTTTATGTTTATTAACACGTTTACGTTGTCTCATGCTATGCGTATTATATGAAAACAATTTTTTTCAAAAATTCAGTATATATATATATATATTATAACAAATCGTATTATATAAATATATATAGTAGAGTACAATTCCGTAAGCAACAAAAACAAAAACGAATGCAGTCTTTTTTTCAAATATTCCGTGTTAAGTCAAATTGTTCTTCACAGCTGAGCAGCCAATAACAAACTGAAATCAACTACAACAAAACTGACTCATCAAAATGGGACTCGAAAACGCAGCAAAAAACGCCCATATTGCTCAGGCTCGCTCTCTTTGCCGGTGGCAGTTGCTTCGGTGGTTGCTGCTGTTGCACCACCATCATCACCATCACCATCACCATCACCATCACCACCACCACCGCAACCACCTTCGCCCCCAGTGCTACCTGGTTGCTAGGGGTAGCATATGTTTACCTAGACCCTAGACGCGTAACTATGTATAACATCCAAAAGACGTCAGCCGATTCTACAAACCAAATTTTCGCCTGATGTGATTTTGAACAGATGTTCATAATGCGTTTGAAAACCAACAAAAAAAATATAAAAACATGCGTGTTTAAATGTGCTCAAAATAATAACTATAAATTAGTTGTAGTCTAGCACATAGTAAAGATAAGATTAGTACTTAAGTACTTGTAAATAGTGTTAGTTAACCAATTAATAAACTTTATCATGAGCCCTTGAACGTTTCATTTTAATATGTTTTTGTAGTTTTTTTCTGGCATGTTCAAATTTGACAGCTGCTCAAATAAATAAATGATGAAATACAAGACGGTTACCAAGCGTACAATCTGTAAAGATTAACTATAGTAAAAATATATAAGCTTAGGTTTATCTTAAGAAGCATCTTAAGAACCAAAATTCCATTTTTGTAGCTCAAAACTATTATAATGTTTAGTCAGGTACTTATACTTCCAGTTAGATCCTATAAATCTGTTTAGCAGGTAGTTTCTATTGCTTGTAGGGCTCTTTAATCTGCGCAACCCTTGGAAGATTTGTTTAATCCGCTCTCTTGATTTTCATCCTTATTTTCTTCTTCTCTTTTGGGTTTTCTCTTTCTGTCTCTTTAAGTGCTTACTTCGCTGAAATTTTACAAGTTATGAACAGGGTCGCACTTAGCACCAAGTCGGGTAGGCCCGCGAAGAGGGCGTCGAATTCTGAAGTTTGGAATGTTCTGGAGCAGAATGTTATGTCAATTGTTCGTATGTTTGCCATGTTTTGTTTCTTTCCAAAGTCTTTTTATATAACAATTAAGCTAGCCTTGAAATTGTCAACGGCATAAGTATTTTGACAAAAGTTTAAGGAAAGTTTATTCATAATTTTAACATACTTTATGTACATTTTGGCATTAATGGAAAGGTCATTTGAATTCCGCTTGATTGATACAAAACTTTCCGTACCCACTGAAATTTTAATATCTTTGTGAAGGGGTTCTTGTTTGAAGATTTTTCCTCGGGCATAAACAAATATTTTTTAATGCAAAAAATGCTTCCAAACAAATCTAATATAGACTGCAAAAAAAAAATTTTTAAAAATTTCTTCGCTTATATTTTTTATGTTTTTTTGAAAATCGCCAGAAATGGCTATTTTTCCAAAATCATCTCACACAAAAAATTAATTTAATTATTTTTAATATTATGGTAAAGTGTATGTCAACTGCATGACATGCAACTAAATCTTATAATGCAAAGTGCATATCGTCATTTGATTATTTTTTGAGAAAAACGGCAAATATTTTTGAGGCCTTGGGCGCCAAATCGCTCAAATCCGCACCTGGTACCAAATTAAACTTAAGAACATAACTCAATTTACCTGCATGCTTAAACCAAACTGTAAAGCAAGTATATTTATACCTTTTCTTATTATTTTGTCTACTTAAAATGTTGCTTAATAGCTTTTTCACTAGCTTAGTATTTTCTAAAGATTGGTTTTGTTTTTGGCAGCAACTTTCGACGCCATTAACTAGTTTCATTCACAAAAAAAAAAACCTCAAGTCACGTACGCAACATGCGTGGAATTTTCCACACAATAATCGTGACAAGAAAATCTTCCATTGAAGCTGCAGGCGCTTACGCACAAAGCAAATTTCTTATCAACACATATTTTTATATACTATATATATATATATATATAATTGAAGAATGCATATATTATCAACGAGTGGAAAAAGATGCATAAAAAAAGAAATGAAGGCATATTCCAAATGCAATATAAAACAAAGGCTACAGTACTTCAATGGAGAGTACTAAGAAATTGAGAATTGAGCAACAGAAACTTATAACAAACTATTGTGATTAATAAGCAAAACGTAAACCCCCTTTTGGTATTAGGAGCGTATTTTATTGTTTTATTTATTTATAGTTAACAACAACTTTGTACCTTGTACCTTGTAAAGTAAAAGTCAATAGTCTATGATAAGCTGTTCCGGACTTTATCAGCTGACAAAAACTATTTCAAGGCACTCGAAAACTTTCAAAATTGTATGCAATATGCAATTCATGCAACACTGTGAACAGCACTCCAAGCTAGTGACGAAGCATCACTAGCAATATATGCGGAAAGAATAAGAGATATGCTGTGAGAATCCGAATAGATTCAGCCGTTAGTTTAGCGGGAAAACGCTAAAAAACCGTTTAAATTGACATGCCCACAGTTTTCAAGCTAAGGAAACTATATACACGCTCTATATAAGTTAATTTGGTATAATTAATACAAACAGAAAAGCTAAAGCTAAATTAGTTTGATTATTTATGAATATGCTTCGTCACAAAATTTAATATTAGATACTTTGTGGCTAGAATATGGGCATTTCCGGAAAAACGTCCACCAGCGCTGAAAATTTCAAAGTCTTTATTAGTATCTTTTACTTTTTAATTATATGCTTTAATTGATGTAAACTGTTAGAAATTGATTAAATCCAACAATTTACAATCCAGTTTAATAACTATCATGAGCAGATCGACTGCAATTTGCCAAAAATACTTTTTGCCCTTACTTTAATCATTTTTACACCGTTTTTTCTTTAATATTTACGTTGTCAAATGAAATGATACTTGATGAAAGCTATTTCATAAACATTCAAAAACAACAAGCACTAGCTAACAAATATGACAAGCGATTAATTTAACCTAGCTTAATTGTTAATATTCAAGTGCAAAGTCAATGGAAATCTTGTAACGTTCGCGATGTAACGTTCGCGATAGTTGCAAATTTTCTTTGTAAAAAAACTATCCGAATTATTTCAAAATGCTAAATACATATTGAAAACTACATTGTTTCTTTATAGTTTAAAATTGTTTTCATTCATATTCGCAGACGTTTTCACATTTCCAGGTATTGTCAAACGAGATTTCTATATTTTGTAACGTTCGCGATCGCTGGTTTTTCTTAAATATTCTGAGAACATCAAATCTATGTAATTTGACTTTTGCATTGAAAAATAGTACATCTTAAAAGCAACTAAGCCGCAACAAACAAATTTAATAAAAAATATGTTTTTGCTATATTATTTTCAATGTGAATGCTTACGAATATAACGTTCGCGAACCTGGAAATGCCCATATACAACGTCACTCGACTTTTACCTCGTGTAGAGATGTTTTTTATTTGATATTTAATTGCTGTAGTTATTTAAATTTTAAATAAGAAATTACCTACGTATATTAGAGCATTATATTTATTATTTGACTGCTTTAACAGATTAAGGAAACAATCTAACTGGGCAACAATTTCTTAGACAACCAAAATTATGTCACCAAATTTCAATTTATTATACTCAATAGTAGTACAGTAGTACTAAGCATGTGTAGGTCAGTCCTTGGTCTAATATTTTTTTTGGAAACTGATAAGCAAGCATTCTTGTTTTTAAGAAATTTTGATAAGATTTGCTTGATTTTGGATTTTAATTAATTTTTCACATTTTATTAAAAAACCAGATGAAAAATCGAAAAGTCTAATGAAAGCTTACAATTGCAATGTGCATTGTAATTCTAGCAATAAATCATGACACACTATACAAATAGTATATATCTAATATAGTAAATATACTATATGGCTGTTTAACGAGCGACACGTGCTTAACTAATACTTAATGGTTTATATTCAGTTTGTGTGTTTGTTCGTTATCTTGATCTAGCATTATTATACTAGATTACAATCTAACTAAACACTATATAATAGAAATATTTATATTTGCTTTATTATTGATTATAATTATGTTTATTAATTAATTTCATTTTTATTAATTTAGTTTTCTACGTTGTGTAATTGAATAGTGTTATAAATATTAAACTGATTAGAGCATAAATTAAATTTATGACATTCGTGTTAATAAATGCGCTGTATTATTATTAAGTCTAAAAATTTTAATTTATATTTATAACAATTCCTAGAATTACGTAAATCACATAGAAAAACATTGAAAAACGCATAACTTTTTGTATTCTAGTTAATCATACTACTTATTTATAATTTATGCAATAGTAAATCACCCACACGTCAATAAAATTGCTGGAAATCGAGTTAAAGTGCTCTAGTTGAGCGTGCTCGACTGTAGAATACCCTGTACTCAAATCTTTACAGGTCTTTCCAGGTCTTTCCCGGTCTTTCCCGGTCTTTCCCGGTCTTTCCAGGTCTTTCCAGGTCTTTCCCGGTCTTTCCCGGTTTTTCCCGGTCTTTCCAGGTCTTTCCCGGTCTTTCCTGTCCTAAAAGTCTAGCCCGTGGATCTCGAAAACACACCAACTTTTTTATCCCATAAACAATTTAATCCAAATGTGATGTTATCTTAAAACTAAGATTGCACAAAACAATCGATTTTTCACTACGAATTAAGTACTCTAAATCGACGATTTTTTGGCTGCAACGTTTATCGGTCTATATATTTGACAAAACATCTTACAAAAAATAGCTTAACTAATTTTTGTGTGTCTCAAATTTGACACCTTTCGAATATTTTGATAGATTGTGGATACTGGCAAGGAAAATCTTGTTTTGTTTTTATTTAAAGTATGGTTGAAAAAAAAACCAATTTATTTTTAATTAAATTGATAGTTATTTTGTATGTTTGCATAAATAATGAAAAGAAAACCGATGTTGTCATCGATTAATCGATTTGTTCTATACAATTAAACGAAACGCCACCGATGGAAACTTTGTAAGTATCGATCATTGAACTTATCGATTATTTGTTGATATTTTGCATAACTACTTAAAACCATCAATGATAAATGTTTGATATTTCAGTAGAAGAATTCCTCTTTCTAATCGAAAAACAAACGATTGAACTTTGATTAATCGAAACAGAAACTAATCGATTATGAGAATTGCTGCATGATTAATCAGAGCAACATCGATTATAACATTCCAAAACTCGAGAATCGAGTTGGTATTTTGCGAAATTCTTAAAATCATCAATGATTAATGTTTGACATATCCCATTTTCTGTGCATTACAAACAAATGCACAGCTTCATAATATCCATTTAAGCCATTTTATAAGTAAAGGGTACAATGTCGCGACAATAATGAGGCAAAAAAAAAATAGTTAATAGCTATTATTAGATAGTATAGTATAGTACATAGTGCTTAGCCACAACAATTACCTGACTACAACTCTGCGTCTGTAGCTCGATTCGTAATTGCGCAGCAGCAGCAGCAGCGGCAGAAGGGGCACGGGACTTGTAACGGTAACAATGGCAACTCCACCAACAATTACAATTCAAATTCGACTTTAAAGGTGGGCGGATAATGAATCTAGTGCTATAGCAGCGACTCTTTGCTCGTAAAATCAACTGTGCAGCGCCCATTGCGACGAGTGTTTGTGATTTTATCGCGAGCTTTACGCATAAAAGATGGCAAAATACAAAATACAAAAAAAAACAAAACCGTTACAAATCTTATCAAAGTTATGTAGATGATTAAGAAAACAAGCAAGGCAACAATGTATGAAGTAGGCAAACGGACAAGCGATAACAACCATTTGAACGATTAGCAAGCAATAATAATAATAATAAGCGTGAGGCTGACAAACGGAAAAAGACATTGAATGACGATTAAGTCGAAACCCACATACCCTTGACTCTTTACAGATTAGGGGTGCTCTTGTAGAATTTCATTTACTATTTGTGATTATCATTTCTGAGATTATCAATTCAATGTACTTCAATTTGATAAACTGAATAAAACTAACATGCGTGCTTTGACATTAAAACTTTTATGCTCTGTTTTCCCCAACAAGAAAAAAAGAGTATATTGTTGGCTGTAAAATGTCCGTCTGTCTGTCCGCCTGTCTGTCTGTCCGTTCATCCTTCAGTCCATCTGTCTGTCTGTCCGTCCGTCTTTTCGTGTTTCCATCTATCTATCATGTCCATTCGTCCGTTTGTCAGTCTGACCGTTCTTATGTTCTTCCGTTCATCCATCTATCCGTCCGTCTTTCAATCTGTCTGTCCGCCTGTCTGTTCGTCATTCAGTCCATCCACCTGACTGTCTGTCCGTTCGTCTATTTGTCTTTCCATCTGTCTATACTGGCCATTCGTCCATCTGTCCGTTCGTTCGTCCGTTTGTCAGTCTGTCCGTTCATCCAACTATCCGTCCATCTTTCAGTCTGTATGTCTGTTTGCCCGTTGGGCGGTCTATCTGTCCGGCTGTCTGTCCGTCTGTCTTTCCATTCATACGAACGCAATATTTTTCTACAGTTTGAAAGACAGATCAACAAATTGACTAAAGAAAGAGTATATCGCAGTCGGGATCACACGAATAATTTCCTAACTTTATAATTTGTGTCAAGGTGGCAATCAGGACGCCGAATATCTTATAATTCACCTCAAAATTTGCGCTTATACGGATGCCAAACCCAAATCAAGACAAAAACAGATATTAAAAAAAATATTTAAGTTTAGCAACATTTGTAAAATGGAAGAACCAAAAATTAGCAACACTTCAAAGCCAGCAGAAATGTTGCTTTTTAAAGAAGTTTACTCTTTCAAGACAACAAAAAAAAAACAAAAATTAAAATTGCAGTAAATTAATAAACAATCCTGTTCTGGTTTTCACATTCAATAACATATTGTGAAAATGATTTTGCTTTAAATATGCTCATTTTAACTTTTGTTACGATTTTGCGAATTGAATTCACTTTCATTTAATACCGAATTTAGTTAATTAAGCATTGAGATTCCATTCGCTAGATCAACAGCCATAAGTTAATTTTGGAGCTTTAATGAAATTTTAATTCCGCAAAATATTGCCATAAAGTGAAAACCGGAACTGGCCTTAAAAGACTCTTTCACTGCAATGTAATGGAAACGTAATTGCATTCAAACAATAAATAAATGTTACACAGGCCTGTTGCCAATTCCGTTTCCGATCAAATCATTAGCTGTTCTGAATTCCGAATATCAAAAGGAAATTCGGATCAAAAGCGTTTGCCCTTGAGACTTGTTTGAAATTATTATAAAAAAGTTCGAGTAGTAATATGAAAACGAAAACGATAAAGAATCAAAAGTTCACGGAAATGAGAACAGGCTGCTTGACAAAGTTAATTAAGTTATTATGTAGCATGCTAGAGCAATATCAACATAAAAAAAAACAAAAACTTTACAATTAAACAAAACTAGAAACACAAAGTTTACAAATATTAAATTTTTGGAGAAATGCATTAAAAAAAAAAAACACTTGGAAGCTTTGGTCAAACGTGATGTAAAAGTCAGTAGACTCTGCGATACAGCCGACAAGGGCTTTAACCCACGAAGCTTGCAATGACACACAGCCCAATGCGTTGTTGTCGGTCAATGTTCGAGAAGCGAGAAGCGTTGATAGGCAATGCGTAGCGTCGTCTGCTACGAAAACAGAAAACAAAAAACAGGTTAAATGCGATTTTGCACTCTTACCGTTTGCAAATTGTTGGTCATCTTGCGCTGCACAACTCTCGCTCTCAATGCGCTCTTTTTGTTGTTGTTCAGTTCGCTGCGTCCTCGAGTCAACAATGCGTATGTGTGTGTGTATGTGTGTGTGTGTGTATGCGTGTGTGTTTTCTATTTGATTTCGTATTTTAGTCACTCTCCACTGACAATAACAAAACAACAACAATTATAAACACGAGCCACTCTAACACTTGTCGTTTACACTGCGACGTCACTTTATATTAAATATAGATGTTAATTACAATAATAAGTATGCATAAATCAAATATAGCTGTATGTGTTATTAACTGTTTACTGTTTGTATAACGGTTAAACTTTGCTCTGCTTCCGATTTGACAACCACTCGCGCGCGCCTTTCAACTGCTACTGCGATCAAGTTTTTCGCATGGAGAGTGAGAGAGCCAAGAGATGACTGTTGAATGCGATTCTGTCTGGTCTACTTTATCTTATCAGTTGTATTTGCAACTTGTCAGCTTGAGCGAAAGCTTTTATTGTTTTCAAGTTATTAACCAAAAAATAATTATTATCGATAGCAATACTCGATTTTATTTGAGTTACAATTTGTGCTGCGATCGAGCTTTTGCTAGAGAGCTAAAGGGTTTCGAAGTTCGAATGCGTTTGTGCCTTTGCATCATTCGCTTATCGATTGTACTGGTAATTTCGGCAACTGCTAACGTCTCAAAGCTGACTGCTATGACAGCCTCCGATCGACCTATCGATGGCGAAAGAACAGCCGTTAATCATTTAAAATGGTGTTTGAAAACCTAATGGAACATACAAATTTAAATTTATTTTGTCAACATAAGCAGAATAATGGTAAAGGTGTTACGAAAATGAAGAAAATGTCAGAAATAAAATAAAAATAAAATGTGGGTTAGATTTGATTTCGATTTGATTTATTTCGACATCTCTTTCTCTTTATTATATAAAAAATCAATTTCGTTAATAACAAACTTTGGCTCGCATTCATATTTATAATATTTGGAAATTTGCACAAATTCATTTAAGATTTCAGTACTTACTGGATGACCCTCGCTGAAAGGCTTTTAAACTGCATTAAATGAGGATTATAATGTTCTACAAGCTAAAGAGCTTTAACATGCTTTAATATTAAGTTTCGCGCAATGGCCAACCAACTCAATGCTAGCTTACGCTAAAAAAGCTTTAGCTTGCAAGCTTTACGGACCCGAAAAAGCTTTCCAAATGTACTTTACAAAATATGATTCATTGCCCATATTTGATCATATTTATTTTTGAGAAATGAATGCCCATACAAAATACACATGTTTTTGTTTTGTCGAGCTTTCACAAAATGTATGAATACATATGTACAATGTATTCGTTATTTTAAGAATGCCTATTGAAATTTGAAATATATTGATGCGTAATTTCGAAAACGCTTAATTAATGGCATGTAGAAAATGTTAACAATCACTGCTCATTAAATTGATGCAAATTTATGTAAATATTTTCAAAACGAACTTTCTGGGTGACTGATAAGCCGCGACTGTTGCTGCCTAAGCTGTACAGTCGCGTCCCATAAAGCAATTACGCATGGTATGTAAGCACATGTTTATATACGCATGTATTATGTACAAATGTGTGTTAACTTCAATTGTTAGCATCTTTCGAACGTTTTTTAGAAGTTGCTGGAATGGCAGAAAACCCCTACCAAGAATAGACAAAATAATTTACTTGGTTTTTGTGTATATTGTTTTTTATTCTTTCATTTATTTTTGAATGTTCTCGAATGTTTTTGTTGGTTTCTTGGTTTGCTTTATTGCTGGCTACGCTTTGTTAGCCATATACTTGTTGTTGCTTACTCGGCTGAATGTTTTCGTTCTCGCTGGCTACTCTTGAAAACTTTCAATTTCCCAGCTTACATTTTATTTCGAATTATGTTTGCATGTATGTATGTAATATTATGTATGTATGTATGTATATTGTCTATGGTTTGGTCTGCATTTTTTTTTTTTACTGCCTTTTGCGGACTGCTCTGGCTTTCTAAACAATTTTCTCAAATTTAAAGAGTTAAGATTTGACTGGGATCTAAATAACAAACCACAACACGCATACATACAAAATACGACAAAATCTAGAGCCTAAACTGTCGAGTAAAGCCGCCTTAGCCAGGTATACAATTAAAAAAAAAAAAAATGGTTGTAACAGTTACGTTATTTAAGATTTGTTTCAAATATGTGTGTATGTATAATCCCTTTTGCTGTCAAACTGTTCCGATTTGATTGCTACTATATAGAAAAACTTGATATTCAATATGCATTTTAGATGGTTTGTTTTTTCTCATTCCTATGTATCGTTTAATTTGTATTGTTTTTTTTTTCTTAGGGCAGCATTCTGGTAATTGTTTGTTGCTTTTTAGGACTTTCGAGTTTTAAACATAGTTTTTTCTTTTTAATATAAATATTCATATATAATATAGGATCATACATAAAATTAAAAAAAAAAAATTATCTTAAGAAATGACAGAAATGCACAATTTTAAATTTTTTTCATTTAACTTTTACAAGATTTGCAAGTTTTTTTTTCTTTTGTTTTGTTTTTTATTATTTAATTTGATGCTTTTTGTTTACAACGCCCGTGTTTGCTTTTGTGTTTAAAAACCGCATCTTAATTGTTTTTTTTTTTTCTTTTATATATATATATACTTTCTTTAAAGTTAAGTTTTTTTGTTTTTGTGTTTAAGTAATTTTTAAATGATAATGGATTTTGCTTGTTTGTTGTGTTTGTTGTTAGTAGAGTCAAAGAGAATCGGATCATTTAATTTTTTTTTTTAAAACTACGCTCCCATTACAGGATTGTTATTAGAGAAGTGCGCCGCACACACACACATGCACATTTTTGCCAGCTCCAAAATTTGTCTGCATGCGTGTGTATGTATGTGTGTGTGTGAGCGCATTTTTGTGTGTGATTTTTTGTGTTTTTTGTTAGTATTTTTTTGTTTTTATATGTAGTACTGTTGCTGCGCTGTGACGACGACGACAACTTTAGGCAGCCACCTCGCTGGCTTCGGCACCATTTTGAACTTCCTCCTTTGTGCTGGCCTCATCCAGCTTCGCCTTCTTCTCCGGCGTGGCAACGACATCATCAGCTTTGGCAGCGGACTCATCAACCTTTCGCTTTACAGCTTCAGCAGCGGGCGCATCTAATTTTGTTTTCAAAACCAAAGGAATTATAGTTAGTCAAATGTAAAACAAAATGTTTGTAGTTTTAGGCTTTAAGCGTCGTACTAACCTTTTGTATCTTTTGAGTCGCCATTGGCTGCCTCTGGCTCTTCGGCGCCATTCTCAACAGCTGCTGCCTCGGTGCTTGGCTTGGCCTCAGCTGTTTTCTCGTCAGCCTCCTCGTCCTTCTTCTCGTCGGCAGCGGCTGCTGCTGTCTCTTTTTCGGCGGTCTTCTTCTCGCCATCGACAGCATCGGCAGCAGCGTCGGCAGCGGCAGCAGCGGGTGCAGCTTCAGCGCTCGCAGAACCGGCGCCATTTTCCTTGGCGCCCTCAGCGCTGCTGCTCGACTCCTCTTCACCGGCACCATTCTCTGTGGTGGTCGGTGTCTCAGCTGCTGCTTCGTCGGCAGCAACGGCATCCTTCTTTACGGCATCAACCTCCTCAGCAGCCACCTTCTCGACCACTGGGGTCTCGCTGTGATGGAAAACAGATTAATATAAATTTGTAAAACTAATAAGCAAAATATTTCGCAAAAGTTCGAAAAACACTTATAAAAATCCAAACACACTAACACACACACATACAAACACCCGGCATGCAGCCGGCGTTCCTTCCGTGTTTTACAACCACCCCCAAACACTCGTTCAGATGTACATGCACACATACACGCTCTCACAAACACACACATTGTAACATCTGCCACCGCAAATGATAAATGGGAGCAACAACTCGGGGAAAACTGCGACGCAAAAAGAAGACGAAAAAAAAAAGGTGAGCGGCATGCGCTTCCATGTAAAAAAAAATGTTTTTTTTTCCTCTTTTATACACAGTGAAAAATAGGTGTACATAGCATAAAACATAAAAGAGTACAGAGGAAAGGCAAAGCGTGCAAAAAAGAAGCGCGACTTGTTTGAAATACAACGAACAAAAAGAAAAAAAAAAACTGGTTTTAATGGCTCGACACTATATTTCTCTCACTCGCACGCACATTTTGTATAACAGCAATGCGCGCGCGTCACGTACAAAAAAGAGAGAAGCACCGTCAAAGAGAGCCAGCGAGTATGAGCAGAGAGAAGTGCAATGCAAGGCGGCAAAAAAAAAAAAATAACGGTCAAAACTTATGCTCACAAAACACCCACTATGCGACAAATACCCCCCTCCATCTTCGGCTTCCAACAACACAACCTAAGACAACAGACAAAAGGTAACGGTTATCTTTAGCCGCGACGCAAAAAGTTACGGGGGAAAAAAATAGAAAGAAAAAAGCAGACAGCGAAACGAAGACAAAGCCAACGCTGTGCTTATTTTAGGCAGTGACAAAATACCTGGAAATCAAAAATTTGAGCAGCTCATTAGCGCAAAGAGGCAAGCGGCCGCTAATGCCAAGCTTTAAGCTTTAAACGAAAATCGCTCAAAAGACAAACTGGCAAAATTTAATGGCCAGGGCCAGGCACAAGCAGCAAAAGCAAACAGACGAGACCAGACAGAACGACAGCTGAAACTCAAACGACACGGGGGGAACAAAAAAAAAAAAAAAAAATGAGAAAAAAAAAAGCGGCAACTTGAATGCTACACACAGATGCAGCACTCATACAATGTACATACAAACACACATGCATACTTATTTGCGCACTCCGCTTTGAATACACACGCACACACAATGTATTTGCTTCTTTGCCTTCACTGCTGCTGCCGTCGTCGTCGTCGCAGCCACCACCACCACCACGAACGAACATGACCGACAACAAGCAGCATGCTGACGAAGCCGCCGCTGCCGTCGCAGTTTGCCGGCCGGAGTGTGAGCGAGAAAGCGTTATGACGCCGCGCCAAATTCAACGGCGTCATTTTTTGCGCGCACATTTAGGGCTCCTTGGCGCAAGCGAGACAGCTCTACTGTTTGTTCAAGCATTTTTCGTAGATAGACACAAAATTCAAAAAGAAATTTTTTCCAAACCGTTGGATGGAAAATGATGTACATCACTTTGCGAAATTAGCTGCAATTGCTGCCATATATATGTATTGTTTAAACAAATTTAACGCACACATGCATAGACCAAAGCACACACATTACACATAAAATAATATTACTCACTTCTTCTTGTCAGCCACATCAGCCATTTTTAAGTTTAAAGAATTACTTTTCAAAGCGAAGCGCGAAAAAAAAATTTAGTTTTTTGCAACTAGCACGCGTACGGAAACACGACTTTAATATATTTGTAACAAAACTCGTAGTTTTAACAAGATTTACAAATTTTATAAATTTGTGCAAATTGTTCTTGCTTGACAACTTTTTTCAGGTAGCTCTGCTTACAAAGTTGAATGCCTGCTGAGTTTATTGGTCACCGTTCAGAGAAACGTCCACACAGTATCGCAGAAAAACGCCGAATGAGACAGAGACAGAAGCTGAGGTAACTTTATATACGCTGGGTATATTGGCATTCTATCGATATATTGCCAAGCGCAATACCGTTGACATCGATATACTTAGTTTTCGATATTTTTGAAAATATGCATTAAAATGTTCAAGTTCAGCAATAATGTATGCTTTTTTCAATCAATTTAGCTAAATAGAATCAAAAATTTTATAAATTAACATTAAGCTACATACCATTTTTCAGCATTGTTAAATGGTTGTACTTTTTAAATGAGCATATTTTTGATATCGATATATCGATATTTTCGCTCAAAATGCGATTTTTGCTGTAATGTTAAATATCATTATGTTATACTCAAAATGGTTAATGTTAAAAACTCAAAGTGGCAATGTTAATGTTAACAATTCGTTTTCACCACGAATATGTATGTGTACCTCGGTTTCAAGCCTTGAATCGAAGTTTCTGGATTTAGTTTGGCTTCTATTCCTGCAGCATCTAAAGTCTTCTAGCTTGGTCTTAGCTTTAGACTTTGATATGGCCCCCAAACACGCTTAATTCAATTGCGCCATGATATGTAGGTCTCATTGCCTTTGGTGTTGCGCGCTGTTCGACTGCAATATTCAACTCAATACGTACGCAGTGCAATCGCAAAAAGGAACAAATTTTAAATATATCCTTTCGTATTTTAGTTATCTTTCTTTTTGTGGAATGCAAGTGTTGCAGCCATATATGTAATTATATATGCATATACATACAGTTTATAAAAAATTTATTAAATTCACCATGGGACACATTCGAATTTAACATCGTGTACCACAAAAAATCATGGTGAATATAGAAAAGTGCAAGTGCTTCGGTTGCATTTTAACATTTCTATCGATAGTGCGATATATTTTGATATGTCTTCAATAAATCGTTATATTCAAACATGGGGGTTGAATATTTAAAAATTAGTTTATGGAATTAATTTAATTTTTATTTAACAATTTTGGAAACTGAAACTTGATTTTAAAGGTTTGAAATGTATATTTATATTTCTACATGTGCATATATATATATTAATTTTTTCATTTTAATTTTCAGGTAAACAGCTTAAATCTGACAGTTGGCTATTGTATATATTATATCTAGCAAATCAAACTGTTTTGCAGATTCCATTCTGTAATCTGTTATCTGTAAGTGTTCTTAATTATATCAACATAATTTATTTTCAATACTGAATTTTATTTTAAAAAATGAGCATCCGTATTCATTTAGTTTTTCTTTATCGGATGCATTTCCTTTTCAGAATCACTTGAACATCCGCCCTTTTTCAATCCTAACTCAGACATGAGCCAGCTGCTCTTCGTCAGCTGAACCTCCCTCGACATCTAATGAATTACATATGTATGTATGTATGTATGTATGTATGTATGAACATGTAACAAAATAATGTACATACATATGTTTGTTATGCAGTTAACATTTTGGAGGCTATTGCAGGAGCTATTTATAAACATATTTTATTCAATTGATGCTACAAAGCTTCTCAATACAAATAATAGAGTTGAAAAAATGTATGTAAAAGTTAGAATCGCATTTTCAACGATAAAAATTATATATGTATTCATGATCAGCTTCCACAGCCGATTATACCTGGCCCTGTTCGTATGTTTTCTCTCTCTATAATCACGTGTATCTCAGAGACTGTAAGATCTAGAGAAAAGTAGATTCAAAGAATAAATTTGTATACAATTTTTGAATATCTTCCCCGAAACACCGACCATATATAAAATTTTTAGCCCCAATTTGGATAATAAAGCTTTCAAATAATCTATTTCTTGGCAATAGCCTGACCTTCGCTGTATGTCAATAATATAATATAGTTACTTGATTAGCTAGTTAGTTACTTTATCTCATAAAAAAATGAGATATAATATACTATATAACCTATATAACTATCATTCTTTAGCGATAAATATATGTATCTTTAGTAGAAACGATGCTTTCTAATTATACAAATGCAATTTTAGCCCGCCAAAAGCAAGGGAAACAAATGTTAACCCAAAAAACAAATCAATCAAAGCAATGGTCGAGTTGTTGCTGTAGTTTTCAGTTTGGAAAAGCGGAAATTACAATTTTCCAGTGCAACATTTCGTCTCGCTTCGCTGTCGTACTCAGCCAGGCAGGTAAAGGTCCTTTCAGACCGATCCCCGAGACAGATGGATAAACCAGCCTCACGTGCCATTGTGCGCGTCCTGGATTAATTTTGTTCAGGACAACGGCGCAGGACAGCTGGCTGTTTTCCTGTTTTATTACCTAGAAGGAAGTTCAATGCACATTGTCCTTGCGCGCGTTTTTACAATGCCCTTTTCTCTACCAAAGTGTGTATGCATGTATATATGTATGTATGCATACATATTGTACATATGTATTTGTGTTCAGCTGCAATTAATTTTGGAAGACGTGTTTTGAGTTTACAACTTTCATAATATGTACAGAAATTATATTTTATGCATGTAAATATTAACTTAATGAAAATGTACATTGTATATAGGTTTAGGTATAGGTATATCATAGTAGGTATATTATAGTAGGTACATATTTAAGTGCAGCTTAAGATCTAGAAAAAATGTAATATATGTAGTTCTTACTGGGAAAGTAGTATGTGCTTTAATACGTTTAGTTTTTTGTAAACTATTTCCATAACATTTCGCTTTCCACTTTCGATTCACTTTCAACACGATTCGTTTTCTGTTGTGTGTCAGTTTTTTAAAGAAATATTAAGTTGTTAACCTTCTTTAAATGCTTTCAAGTTCATATCAGTTAAAAATATGGATTCCTAAATTTTGATATTAACATACAAACATACATAGATACAAAACTGAACAGATTTCCAAGCGAAAACACATATTAGACTCTTATAACGGCTGAAATTGAAAATTATGACACATTGGAGGTACCGAATCACGGAAATATTATTTTTTTTTTTCTATTGTTTTTAATTTTCAAAGTTTTTTCTTTTTTTTTAACTGCAATTTTTTTGAAGAGAGATCAAATATTTGACCATATTTTACGTATAGCATTACCGATTTTAAAAAACGATATATCAATTGAAAGTCAATATATGGGCCTACAAATAAGTCCCTGATATATTATACATATATCTAATACTTTTCAAGATATTGAGTTCAACATTACGAAAATATTTTTTTTTTTCGTTAGAATAAAATTGAAAATTCGAGGAAAATTCGAAAAAAAAAATGCAGTTTGCTGAATTTATCTTTAAACATGAAGATTTATTCAAAAGGGTTTGAAACAATCATCTCTCGTTCAAATCTATGGTAGAATTTTCAAGCTATAGCCATTTGAGCAATTCAACATTTTCCAAAATATTTTCGCTTGTTTTTTTGTTTGGAAAAATGTACTATTAGTATGAAAACATTTTTGTTTTCAAAGATATTTTCAAACTCGGCAAAGGCTAGTTTTATTATACTTTACATATTTCAGCCAAATTTTATGAAAATCGGATAACTATATGCTTTAGCTACCATAGGAACGATCGGCAAAAACTTAAGTTGCTATAAGGCAGCTATAATATATATAATATGTAATATAATATATATTCAATATATATATAATATATTGATCCGATTTTGTTCAAACTTTGTGAACATGTTTAAAAATCAATAAGACATGAAATTGGCAAGTTTAGTTGAAATATTTCCACAAACAAGAAAGTTTTGAATGCAACCCATTTCCTACCAATTATTCCTATGGCAGCTACATACTATATGCCAAGTATCATCAATATAGCTTTAAAACTGAAGTACTACTAGTTCTCATTGTAATATAAATATCTGTATAAATATATATCTATATTTTTTTCAAGTATAAACTTAAATAAGGCTACTTAATATATACAAAATACTCGAATAAACCGCATAACATTTTACTCTTCCACAGCCTTTCACATTTTGATCTTCACAAGAAAAACCCAGCTGCATTTTTGCCTGTGGCGCACCACCAAGGCCAGGTGTTGCCGCGCTGTCGGCAACAGCAACAGCAACGGCATCGGCATCGACGTCAGCGTCGCGCGGTGTCGTTGATAGGCATTTTACTAGAAAATGGTTTGGTTACTTTTATGTGTAATTAATTTTATGCGCTTGCGGCAATTTGTGTAATCATATTAAGGCGCACACATACACACACGCACACACACACACACACACACACACACACTCTCACACTTGCAATCGTTGCACATTTCGTTATCAAGCTGCACAGCTGTACCGTTATCAGTTGCATATGCAGAAACTCTCGCAGACATGCGCTCCACCATGCTTGTCCCCAAAAAGCTCGCTCAGAGAAAAAGTTGTGCTTATGAAAAGTCCTTGCTGCTGCTTCTGCTGCTGCTGCTGCTGCTGCTGCTGCTGCTGTTGTTGGGCTGTTGACTGTCAAAAATTTTCACTTAACAATCAGTCAAGTTTATCGTGCGTCTTAGTTTAGTTGCGAAAATTCGCTTGCGCGACGCTCTGACAAAGTTGCTTCGCAGCAGCAGCAGCAGCAGCAGTGGCAGCAGTGGCAGCAGCAGCAATAGCAGCAGCAGCAGAAGGCAGCAGTAACAAAAAAATACAAAAAAAAAAGAACTTGCCACAACGAAGCAGTTGGAAAAACAAAAGGTTATTAAATACAATTTAAAGCAATGTAAAATTTTTTGAAAAGTGTCGTGGAAATTTCGAGCTCACACAAAAAAAAAAAAAAAAAAAAAAGAAAAGAAGAAAATTGTGTGTAGCGCTCGCAGCTGTGCGAAACGCTTTTCTGTATATGCTTAACCGTTATCTCGCAGCCTCCCAAACGAAAAATCTTCAAGTTTGGCAGGCAGCATAAAATGTGCTTCTTATGCTGCCAAAGCTTCCTTCTGTGTGTAGCTGTTATTTATTTAAATAAAAGTTCGAATTGATATTGAAATTGGCTCAAATGCATTGACTGTGTACACACACACACACACACACACACACACAGAGACAGAGAGAACTACACACACAAACAAAATCAGGACGCATTAAAACGAACCTTGAGCAAATCAGTCTTAAACACACATAGATAAACACACACACACTTATACATATACAAGTACATGTGTGAGCATACGTTTACCTAGTCGTAAAGGATATTTGTATGCCAAGAAAAGAAGCAACGAATTCGGCAATAAGGATACGACAGCCAACTGAAGAGGAAACAGCAACTCAGCCCAACCAGCTAGCAGCCAACAAAAGTCAACAGCGCGAGCAGGACAGCAAGCAATATTGTGTTAGACTGAGTGAGAGAGTAGATGTAGGAGAGCGCTGGGCAAAAACTTGCAGAGTGAGACTCTACATGTGAAAGTAATACCGTGGTGTGTGTGCAGGTGTAAAATGTATTTCGTTCAATTGGTCATAATTTATGCAAACGTTTATTAAGCGCTTTCTATGCATGAAATTTTCATGGCTCAATTTTGGATTTGGAATTGAAAAAAACACACAAACCCAAACCCTTAGGAAAACTCAGTACTGTTTTGTTAAATTAAAATTCAAGAAATTTATGTGATTCGTGTGATTCAATTATGTGTTTCATATGAACTCCAGCACTTTAAATCCAATGCAATCATAATAAATCAGAAAATAACCAAAGTTTGTGCTATCATAGATAAGAAAAAATCGTTCATCTTGGTATTTCAAGCATGTAGCTATTACTACTTACTATCTATATATTGAGCTTTGATATTTTCGTTTTTCTTTTTTCATAAGGAACTTTCAAGTTTTCTTATCTTATCTAAAGATAAGATAAAACATTCATTAATATACATTATGTTGAAAATCAGTATTTTTAATGAAATTTTAATTGATATGATACTGAATTAAACTACGATAATATAACACTTTCTATTATTTTAATCGAAAAATGATGAGAAATTAAGTGAAATATAAAGAAATATAATGAAATTATAATGAAATATAATGAAATATAATGAAATATAATGAAATATAATATCAGCTTGCTATGTAATGATTATAATGATGATATGATATGATAATGAGAAAACGATAATAATGACAAATTATATTGATAAAATTATTGATAATAGTGATAATAGTGTAAACAATGAAAATAATATTAATAATGATAATAACGATAATAATAATTTATAATTATAATAATGAGAACGAATATGATAATGATAGTAAAAATATTAACGATAATAAAAATAATAATTTTCTAGTTAAAATAATAATATAGATAAAATTATAGTAATGATAATAATATTTATAATAATAATATAATTAGCTAAAATATTAATGATAATAATAATAACAATAATGTTTTTTAATACATTTGTGTTTGAAACATGTTTTGGTAAAACACATTTCCATAACTACTGTAGTACTATATGGCAAAATATGGCACTACATTTAGGCCTGTTTTCATTTCGGTGTACTTTTTATTCCGAATTGTATTCAATTTTGATTTCCCGTTTTCAAATGAAACAGCATTCGCATTACATTCCTTAAGTTATGTTCGAAAAGTTATCTTTTCAGCTGCTTTATGTCAAAGTATTCAAATGTTGTTTAAATTGCAGAACAGCAAAAAATTAACAATTCCGAATATTTTGTTTGAAATGGAAAGAGTCCTTAATATTTGTAATATAAAGCAATAGAATAAAACAACTTGATAAATGACTAACAATAATTGAATTCATACCACTGTACAGGAGCTTTTTACTTAAGGCAGACACACACACACAAACACACAATTGTACTCGCACACAGGGCCACGCTCATGGCTCTCGTACAAGGACGCTTCCGCCTTGGCGCTCACACACACACAGAACAAACACACACACACACATACATATTGAGAAAGGACGCCACGAGGCAATCGGCAAAGTTAAGCCTCAAATTTACCGTTAACGTTTGTGTTTTGTTCAAGTTTTTTTTTTTTTTTTTTTGTATTTGAGTTTGTGCTTTTTATTATTTTATTTACCAACGCGTCTCCCATTTCCAGGTTTAGGCACCCTTGTTTCAGAAATAAGTAAAGACAACAACAACAACAACAGCAACAAAACGGAAATGACCATGCTTCATTTATAAACCGGAAGCGGCGATCAACGATTACTACACATTGGAACTGAAAGACCTCGCAAAATGCCGGAAGAGAAGGCTACAGAGAACGGCCAGACAACGGCAGCATCCACACCCAGCAAAGCCAAACGTCAAAGGACACCAACACCCCGCCGTCGTCCACCCAACGAGGGTGATGTCGTTGCGGGCGGTGTTGGCATCACTGGTGGCGGTGTGGTCATCCTGCCGCAGCACGTACTCAACGAACTTTATCACAATTACTCCATCAAGCAGCGGCGCAGTGGCCTCAAGTGGTTTCTATTTGCGGCCGTTCTCTTTAATCTGTGGACAATTTGCATTCCCTGGGAACAGGAGTTCGAAACCAGGGGTGAGTTTATCAATCTTGATAACTGTTTAATCCTTAATAATCGTTATTGTTAATATCCATCATTTGAGCTTTAGTTATATGGCACTATGAGAAATGTTTTTTCCACCATTTCACTTGAGATTTTCTCTTCACGCCTGTTTTGGTATCCACTTTCAGCAAGATTTTGCGGAAATGAATTTTATCTAAATTTAATCAATTTCGCAAAATCTTGACGAAAAGTGAAGATGGCTCAGTATTGAGGGTTACTTTTTCTGTATGTATTGAAAGTCATTTTTTCAAGAGGTCAACTAAACTGAAATTAAGCCCATACATAGGATAACACCAAAGAGAATAGAAGTACAAGAGGGGGAACAGCCAACCACAACGCGTGGCATGGCAGCTGCCGATCTAAGCAAAAACCGAACTAGACCAAACGAAAAGACAGACTGAAAACGTTTTCTCGTATTGAAATGTATGCTTGTTATTCCTCTTACACTTCTATTCTCTTTGGTAATACTTTTTTGATGAGAAAGTGCTATAGAACTTGCTTTTAATGTAACTAAACTTTACATTATGATTTGAGGTTTCGTTATCCTTGAAATGTTATAATGTCCATAACATCAATAGGTTAACAGTTAGTTGACTAAAAATAGTTCATTGAAGAAAGTACATGAGTCAGCCAGAATTTCAGAAATATACTTTCAGAAGTCAATAGAAATTGTTAACATTTAATTCCAATCCCAATCTGCAGTGGTCAACTGCAGCATGTTAATAGCCTTTTTGGTGTTAACCGCTCTTCTGCATATTGGACGTCGCTCGGAAAAGCCAGCGTTAAGACGCTTTCATCATTCATTGTTGACAATTGTGCCGAGAGCCTTATGGTTCCTGGCTATGCTACATTTTGCCGCCTACGTGATGCTGCAGGACAGCTTCTCGCCGCGGTAAGTACAGGTTGCAGCTACAGTCACGTTGTCAATTTAAACTCATTAGTCACTTCTTTAATTTTCAGAGATGTGCTCGGCTGGGCCATATTGCTAAATTTTCTGATATATGTTACGCTGCCATTGCCCTTGATATTTCTGGGCTTGGTCGTTGGCTTTTGCACATATTTCAATTGTTTGAGTCTGCCAGTGGGTTTCTCACGTCCGGATCCGTTGATCTCAGATCAGGCGGCAGCCAATGCGGTCTTAATAGCTACCGCGGCGTTAATTGGCTTGTTGTATTACTTCATGGGCGAGGCCAAACAGAAGCGCGCCTTTTTGGAGGCCAAGAAGAGCTTGGAAGTTAAGATGGTCATTGAAGAGCAGTCGGCGGAACAGGTGTGTTATATTAATGTTCTTGTGTTGCATGAAGTAATTTAATATTTTGAATGTTTAAAGGAACGCTTGTTATTATCTGTGCTACCCAAACATGTGGCCATTAAAATGCGTGAGGATTTAGGTTCATCCAGTTCGGAGGCTTTCAAAAAGATCTACATGAGTCGGCATGAGAATGTGAGGTAAGTGTTGAAAATTGTTAGATCTGAAGTCATTTTTATAATGTATCGAAAGCTGTTTAAAGTTAAAACTCTATCATCAAGACAAGCTTTTACTCAATCCAACGAGTAGTTGCTCGTCATTTAGCTTATGAAAAGCTCGAGCTCTTTCTACTCGTTACTCGTCATTTAACTTAAGACAACCTTTAACTCTGTATACTCGTTACTCGTTATGGCTAAGACAAGCTTTCACACTAGCTAATCGTTACTTGCTATGAAGCTCAGTATCTCGTTGAGTAAGATTAAGCTTTTGCAATCGTTACTCGGTGCTCGTCGTATACTCTACCTACTCGTTACTTGTTATTCAGGTTAAGACAAGCTTTTACACTAGCTACTCGTTACTTGCTATGAAGCTCAGACTCTCGTTGAGTAAGCTTAAGCTCTAGCACTCGTTACTTGTTACTAGTCGGCTAGTCAATACCTACTCGTTACTTTTTATTAGGCTCAAAACAAGCACCTTTTCCATTGATTACTCGTGGAGTTAGCTTCAGCTCTAAAACTCTAACTAGATAAACGAATTATAAGTGGAATCAAAGATTATTTACAAAAATTATCCGATTTTCGATTAAATAAAGGTATTTTTAGATGTTAATGCGAGATTGTATGCCCTGTACTCCTTAAATGCATAAAATTGCTTGAATAAATTTTGGTGCATAGCTTTTCGTACCTTTTAATAAACTCATTACTTGATTAACTTGGCAGGAACATATTATATACATGTTTATTAGACTATTGACAATAGCCAAGCATTTTAATCATTATGTTCTTTTTCACACCCACAAAAGCATACTATATGCGGATATTGTTGGCTTTACCGCCATCTCCTCAACGTATAGCGCCCAAGATCTGGTAAAAATGCTAAACGAGCTATTCGCACGCTTCGATAGGCTCGCCGAGGTAAACTGAAATACCAAGTTGAAAAATGCTATGATTTCGTTTTGTTCTGCTCATTTTTTTTCTGTTTCGTTTGTTTTATGTTTTCCAGCTGTTCTTGTGCACCTGACGGCCCCATAATCTACTCAAATAATGATAATTATGAGGCTTAAGATAAACATCACAGAATTTTTTATTTCCTTCAATTGCGCATTTAGAACTTTAATTTGAAAATTCTTCTCTCGTTGTTCTTATTACACATCTCTAATTTTCGTTTTCTTCTTCTTTTTTTTGACTGCATACCTCATTTTTTATAATCTTCTCTTTTTTTTTTTGAGGGGGGCGCTTTAACAAAAGTTACGTCCAGTCAGCCGTATGAAATCTGTCAAGTTGATTTTTTCTCTCATGCGATTTTAGGTTTTGGTTCGTGTGCTCTTTTTTATATTTAGGTCCAGTTAATTTGGTACAGTTGCTGTGGGTTGGGAATTGGGAACTTCTGTGCGTTTTCCTTTTCAGTGATTTGTGATTTTTCTGGTTTTTTTGTATTGGTTTGCAATCTTTTCAGTTCATTTGTTGGCTGGATTGAAAGCAAAGACTACATTTTTGTTTGATTTGCGACATTGTTTTTTTTTTTTTATTAAAAATGTTTTGCTTAAATTTCTTGACAGTTTGTTAAAAAGAGGATTCTAAGTTGTTTTTTGTTGTTATTTTAGATATAAATATTAATTCCACAAAATCTATGCGCAAATCTGTTCTGAACTCAACATTTCAATTGATTCCACAGAAATATGTAAAGCATTCTTTTAGGCAGAAATCTAAAGCCATGAATTATAATCGGCTCTCAAAAGTATGCAACACAATTTTCTGAGAACTTGTTTTATGCATGAAATTAGCCACACGCCATGAATTATAAACTGCTCTCAAAAGTATGCAACACAATTTTCTGAGAATTTGATTTATAAATGAAATTGGGCACAAGCCTGTTAGCATACTTTTTAGCGTTGGCTACAATTATTTTAAAACGCTCCTAAAAGTATGCTTTGGATATGCATATGCAATTTTGTTGAAAGTGAAAGTCGGAAGAGGCTTGATAATTTTCTTTTATTTAGTTTTTAGTTGAGTTTTAGTTTTTAGCTTGTTGTAACTTACAGAAATGTATCAAAAAAATTCAAAATTCATTTGTATATCATTTCTTTCAATTATGCTTTGCATATTTCTGTTAAATTGATTTGAAAATTTAACTCAGAACAGGAATTTTCTTTAATTAACCCAATAATTTACTTAAATTTATGATATCTGTCATAATCTATTAGCATGTTCATTTTATTTAAAGCTACCTACCAAAAACAAAGAAAAAACGAACATTTACTGTTCGATTAGCTCGTTTTGATATAAACATTGTAACTTACTTGAACCTTCTCCATTAACACAAACACAAAAACACACACACACACACATACACATACATGTTTACACCCACCTTTAGAAGTACCAACAACTGCGCATTAAAATTCTTGGTGATTGCTATTATTGCATTAGTGGAGCACCCGACGAGCGGCCGGATCATGCCGTGCTATGTGTACACATGGGACTTTCAATGGTGAAGGCCATCAAGTAAGTACAGTGAAAAGCCCAAAGGACAATATGACAGACAGTGCCACAGGCAGAGGACGAGCTACAACCAGCTACAACAACAAAAAGAACAGGCGACGTCAAATCAACGTTTGTTCAATTAAATGTAATTGCACTTAACCACGCGTCGTCCATTGAACGTTCAGCGTCGAGGGTCCTGCGATATGCGAGATGGGCATAGTTTTTGTTTTTGTTTTTGTGTTTTGTTTTATTTTTATTTATATTTTTTTTCTTTTGCTTTCGCGCCATGTTTAACTTTAACCCCTTTTTACCATAGATATGTGCAACAGAAGGCAAACTCACCTGTTGATATGCGTGTTGGCATACACACTGGAGCTGTCCTGGCTGGCATACTTGGCCAGCGACAGTGGCAGTTTGACGTTTACTCCAAGGACGTTGAGCTGGCTAATAAAATGGAATCGAGTGGCAAAGCTGGGTGAGTGTCATATACCATAACCCATGTTTTGTATATACATTATTGATGATCCAACCCAATGGGGGACATTACTTTCGTTATTGCAACTGATGTTATGATTTGTCGCTTGTCACTACAATATGCAAATTGTTGGGTGTGTACGGCTATATTTTAATATAATAACATTTTCTTTTCAGACGCGTTCACATTTCGGACAAGACTTTGGCCTTTCTCAATGGCGAATTCGAGGTGGAGCCCGCATTTGGTGAGAAGCGTGAGGAACTGTTGCGTATTGCAGGTCTAAAGACCTTCTTTATTACCAAAGTGATTATGCCGGTAAGTGAACTAGTTGTACAACTTAATATCAGTACTAGTACATAATGATATGCAGGCCTGTTCCGAATTTCACTTTGGAATGAATTCCACATAAAAAAGTAAAGCATACTTTTAAGAGGGTCTTAAGAGTATATGAATGCATTACAAAACTAAGGATTGGTATTGTATTCTGCTCCTAAAAGTAGTCTATAGAATTTTGGTGAAAGAAAGTTGGAATATTGAGGCCATATTGAAAACCACAATATTTGAGTTGTACCAAATTTTACTTTCACATCAATTTCACAAATCTCTTAGGGCGCATTTCACTTTCAATTCAATTCCACAAAACTGTCAGTTCGAATTTTACTTACGATTGAATTCCACATTAAAGTGTGCTGCATACTTTTCTGAGCAAAATATACGTTAGTTTCCTTGTACGCTCATTTCATTTGTAGTCAATGCTAAAAGTATGCTTTAACTTTTTATTTCGAATTTATTCAATAGTCGAATTTGAAACATGTTTGAAAGTTTACTCACATACTTTTAGGATCGTTTAAAGTTTAAGGGAACGTGCTGTTTTTAATTCTGCTCCAAAAAGTATGCTACACACTTTTCTGTAAAATTTGTTTCGCTTGCCAGGACTGAGAACAGACATATTTCTTAGAATTGATTAGAGTACCTAATTGGGAAATATGAGAAGTTTAGGAAATTGTAATCTTACAAAAAATGTAGCTAAATAATATAAACTTTAAGACATTTTGCTTGAAATATTTACTGATTCCTTGACTGGACACAATAACTGTGCAGAATTAGCTCACATTACTCTACTTTTTACTAGATGCTGTAGACTAAGCAGTCACATTTACCAGGTAAAAATTCTCATAAGCTGAAGAGTCTCGACTTAAAGATGAACTAGACTTCCGGAGGAGCACATTCTCCTTAAAGAATTGCATGTAGAATCCTCAACGCAATAGTCATTTTTAAATTAATGATAGAAATTGAACGCAGGAGGGGTATACAAAATATCTTGTAGAATTTCTTAGAAAGTCGAGTGCAGCCTGTTATCAAGTCACTTGTAAACTTTGTGCATTTTGTTCTTTGTAGTTTTCCTCGCCCTGCGCCAAGAAAATCAACGAATCCAGGACAGAAAATGCCAATCACAGTCCCGACTCCACTGGCTCCAGCAGCGACAACAACGAGACCAGCGATGACAACGATGCTACATTAGATGATGAAGAGCTGCTGGCACAAAGCACACCTGCCAATGGAAACAATGTGACGGCTGCAGAGGATGAGGAAGAGCAAATCAAGTTGGAAAACTTTAAGCAGCGACTAAAGGATGAGCTCGTTACGCGTGATGGACATGAGTAGGTTGCAAGTTGTAGTGCATAGACATTTACTTAACTGTTTTATATTTTTAGAAACCTCACCAAGGACACTAACATATTTCTGCGCTTCAAGAATCCACAGCTGGAGCAGGCATATGCTGTATATCGAGAGCCATATAGCTCGTTGCCATTGTTGGCTGCATTGCTGGTGCAGTGCATCGATGTGCTGTATTCATATTTGGTGTTGCCACGTTCCACGCTACACTTTATCAATATTGCCGCACCGTTGGTGCCCATTGCCATGTTGGTGGCCATTAGCATTGCGGAAAGCTTTAGCGGCATGCTGCCCAAGTTCTTTGTGGATGTGAGCAAGCGTTTTAATGACATTACCTTCGTGCGCGAGCTGGCTGCCATAATTATAGCACTTACCATTGGCCTCAGCAATGTCATCGACATGGTTAGTACTTTGTGCTTGATATGCTTTGCGACAAGTCCTTATTGATTTTGTAACTTTTTTTTTGTTTTTTTTTTTGTTTTTTTTTTTGTTTTTGCGCAGTTCTTCTTTGTTACCTTCGTGCGCACCGAGCACATTGTCAGTGAGAGTGAATTCAATGCCACGGCCGGTTTGGAGGAGGTGGCTACCGCTGAGCATTTGCTGCCCGAATCGTTTGTTGAGCAAATGCGCGATGCGGTGCCCACGGAACGTGTCCTATATCCGTCCTACTTGAGCAACTTTAGTGTCCTCATACTCATCGCAATTGCGGTGATTGCTCAGCTTACGCACTTGACCAAGATCCTGCTTCTCTTGTCCATAGCGGGTAAGTGTTAAGCTCTTTAAAAACCTGTTGCTTATTTGTTCTTATCTATTATCTACTTGTTTTCAAGCTTTGCATTGCTACTTCAATGTTTGCATTATGCAAGATTTATACGCACTGGAAGATGATTATGCAAAACATCCGTAAGTACTTCAACAGTTCTTTTTTTATTAGAGAGTTGCATCGATTCGTTTTCCCTTTGGCTTAAAAGAGCAGTTTCAGATTGTAGTACCTGATTCTCTTATTATATGATTTACTTTCTATATATTGTAATAGATATATCATTTAGATACCTTCAGACTTATTTTATTATTAGAAAAGTTTCACTTTGTTGTATCTTCCATAGAATTCTGTAGTTTTATGTATAGTCTACATTTTAGTTGGGGGCTTAGATGGGAATGGGAACGGAAACTCGATTCCGTTCCGCCTGTTCGGAATCAACAACATTTTGGTCCCGTCCCGCCTGTTTGAATTTCGGGATCATTCAAAAATCCCGCCCTTCCGACGTTTTCAAAATCTTTACCGTCGTGCCCGTCCTGCAACATTTTGCGGGTTCCGCGGAATTCCCACTAAATTCCCGTACCGTTTCCAACTCTAGCTAATCTAAAATATAACAAAATACACGAAGTCCTAATTATTGAAACTATCTAAAATCAGTCAGAGTCCTGCATCTGTACATCTGTTGAAAACATTATAATTCCCTCTCTCTGACATCCAAATCTCTTATTATTTTCAGGATCATATCAACACGATACTGTGCATCAGGATTGCTATTGGTGGCCGCATTATCTCTCAGTTTTCTGGCGCGTCATGTAAGTAGAGAAACAAATCTTTATCATAGCTTTATGCTCTTAAACTAACTGAATAATAATATTCTTAAATGCTAGATGGATCATGAGGATCGTGTTATCTTCAAATGGAAAACCGAGGTGGCCGAACAAAAGGAAACTGCCAATGATATGCGACAGAGAAATGAAGCATTGGTTTACAATGTCCTGCCAGTTCATGTTGCTGAGCATTTTATGAAGAACACCAAGCGTTCCCATGATGATCTCTACTCTCAAAGTTATGCCGAGGTGGGCGTTTTGTTTGCCAGCATGCCAAACTTTTCAGGTAAGTGCTGTTTCTTCAAATCTTTACTAAATTTGTCTAATTTGGTGTTTTCATTTTATAGATTTCTACTCGGAAGAAACTGTTAACAATCAGGGCTTGGAGTGCCTGCGATTTCTCAATGAGGTCATCTCTGATTTTGATGCAGTAAGTTTGAAATTTTTGCAAAAGTTGCAACAAATTTTGATTTAATTTATTGTTTAGCTGCTGGAGTTGCCGCAGTTTCAGGACATTATTAAAATTAAAACAATTGGCTCTACATATATGGCCGCCAGTGGCATCAATCTACAGCGTAATCTACGCAATGATGCAACCGTCACCGAACGCTGGTCTCATCTGGCCGTATTGGTGGAGTTCGCTCTGGAACTAAAACATGCGCTACAGGGCATCAATGAGCAGTCCTTCAATCACTTTGTGCTCAAAATGGGCATCAATCATGGACCCATCACGGCTGGTGTCATTGGCGCTCGAAAGCCACACTATGATATTTGGGGCAATACGGTTAATGTGGCCTCGCGCATGGAAAGCACTGGAAAAGCGGGTGCTATACAGGTTACCGAGGAGACCTGTAATATACTGCAACAGTTTGGCTATACGTTTCAGCAGCGTGGTCTGGTGGTGGTTAAGGGCAAGGGTCAGCTTATGACCTACTATTTGCAGGTGTGTTAACTTAATGACTGGGTAAATCTATATTTAAACTACATTTCTGAAATTGCTTAAGAAATACTTATAAATTTATGAAGGCTAAATCCGGTGCCGAAAATGTACTTTTTTCAATATTTAATTAAGAAAACTTAATTGAAAGTTGTGCAATCCCATACAAATCGAGTTCTGTTAATGTTAACAGTGCTGTATACTTTAACAGAGTAGTAGCGCTGTTGAGTTTTGGCGCTGCTGCTGCTCTGTTAACGTTTACAGCACTGTTAAGGACCTTTTTAGTCCGATTTTTTGGTTCGATTTTTGGAAAAGTAGTTAAAGTATAGATTTACCAATGAATGATATATGTAAAAGCTCATATGGTTAATCCTTTGGCTATATCTACAGGGCAAATCTGAAAATACGGCAGAGCCAAAGGCGGCCATTGAGCTACATGAGACGGAGTCGGCAGCACCTGCGGCACCAGCAAATCTGGACAGCACCACGGAGCTGGAGATGGATATCAAGACGCCGCTACTGAAACTAAAGGCGCAGAATGCTTCAACGGAAGTTGCCACGGAATCATCGTGTGTGGGCAATGGAACTGTAGGCGAATCTCAATCCTTGTTGGAGTAATTTGTGTCATATTTATGTGTGTGCATGTGTGTACTTTTTTTTTTGGGTGTATGTGTGTGTGTGTGTGTGTGTGTGTCTGTGTGTGCTTAGTAAACAATTAGTAAACTGTTATACAACTGTTATACTTGCTACATTTGGTTTGCCTATATTCGTGTGATATTCTGCTATGTGAAAACAAAAACAAAAAGAAAAACCAAAAAAAAAAGAAAATCAATTAAGATGAAAGTTGTAATCTTTAGTTGTATTTGTAACTGGTCTTTGCTTTTGAAAAGTTTGTAAACTGTGTACCTAAAACAATTATAACTTTATCTAAGTATTTGAATTATTGTGAGTTTTTGTTTTAAACAACTTGTTATTTGATTTAACTTAAATAAACTGTAACATAAACAAAAAAACAAAAACACATTTGCTTTACAACACTAGTCAATGTGTAGTTGAAACTAAAAATCTAAATATTAATTTAAAATTAGAGTTAGGAACAAACAACAAATACTACTTGCATTAATTTCTAAAATATAAATGATAACAAATCAAAATTAAAACATACAAAATAACAAATCTCAATGTGAAAAGATTTTTTGCATACAAAAATGCGCTTAAACCTAACTATAAATTAAATAAACTACAAAAATAATATGCATATACATATGTAATGAAAATATGTTAACTAAGTCGAAATATTTACAAAATTATAATATTAAATTGAGAATCCGAATCCCACCACACAAAATGCAACCCACAAAGCAAGTCCAAAAACAGCAAATAAACAAATGTATATGTTATATGCTAAATAATTACTAATAATCACTTAGTTAATAGCTTAAAACTGTGTCCTATCTAGTCAAACAAATAATAGAAGGCAACCAAAAACAAATAGCCAATCATTTTTTTATGTACAATTTCAAGAATTAGGCATGCATATATTACCAACGTAATAGAGACTACTTACGTTTATATAGAAAAAAACATAAATACATACAACATATACATATATATAGCTTTACATTAGCATATACATAACATACATATAGAAAGTCAAATGTTTACTAAAAACTTCAACGAATTAGAAAAGAAACAAACTACAATCGAACTTACATAGCGCAAGAAAAAAAAAAACAAAATGCATAAATATATTGAAAATTTAACAACTGCAGTTTATAAGCATTTTTTAGCTATCATTTTGTTAGCATTATTACAATTTTGCTTTATTAATGGCTTAAAGCATGACAATCAACGAGAAATGTGCAAGTCAAAAGTTAAACGATGATTATATGTCAAGTCAGCAATACTCATGATCAAAAATCATACTTTAATTTCAAATTTTCAAAGTATATAGCAAAATTGAAAAACTTTCGTAATTATTTTGTTTTTTTTGTAAGTGTTGTGTTTTAAGCTATTAACTGTAAATCGAACATTGCACTTTTGTATAATTTAAATAGCAAAAAATAAAAGAAAAAAACAAACAATTAGCAAAATATAGGAAAAACAAGAAAAACGTAATAAATCTACATAAATATATACAAAAGCTTGTATTTATATTAATTGACAGGGCTGAAAAATGGATTGTAATTCGTTAACTTTTCAAATTGACAAAATTCAAATTTAAATTCAAATTTGCCGCGCAAGCAGCTGACTTTTGCGGGATTGTGCGCGTTGATATATTTAATATTCGATATGTTTAATGGACGAGACATGTTATCGTACTGTGCTATCGTTATCGCACTATGTACAAACAGGGCTGCATAGCAGCACTGTCACTTGTCGAAATGAGCTGACAACCCTGTCGCTGTAACATAAGAGTTCATTTTGGATTGTAAAAAAAAAAAGTGGCAGAAGACTAAATTTTACGCATAATTAATTAGTAAATAGTGTAATTAAAAAGCGCGTAAGTGTACTAACCACAATAACAGTGCTGCTTGCGTCGCTGCTTTTAGAGGCCAGCCGCTGCTGTTCAATGCTTGCGCCCCGAGGCCATCGCCATCGCCATCGTCGTCGTCGTCGTCGTCGTCGTTGTCGTTGTCGTCGTCAATTCTCATTATTTGGCCTGGGAGGCCTCCCTGCTGATTATGCCTAGCAGCAACGTACGAGGGGCAACGCAATTTTTACTTTATTTATAACAAAATGCGCGTTGTGCTTGTGTTGTTGTTGTTGTTATTATTATTATTATTGTTGTTATTGTTATATTATTGTTGAAACAGATGATGTTTGTTAAAAGCATTTTCTTTAAATAATGTTTTTGCTAATCTTGTTGTTCAATTGTTCTCTATCCACAAAACATCCAAAACAGTTAAGCAAACAATCCACATCCTTCCACACATCCGCACACACACACACACTCACACACACACACACACACATACACACATACATAGCCGAGATGTCGCTCAAGCCCAAAATAGTGGAATTTGTTGAAGTTTGGCCGCGCTTGCGTTGCATTGCCGCAAATGTGATAACATTGAGCAAAGTTGAACGCGCCGTGTGGAACACGAGCTTTAGGTGAGTGCCGTTTTTTATACACAAATCGTAGATATGTTGCACAGTGGGACCGCATGCATGTGGATTCAATCGTAATGAATCGTTAAACAAAAACAATAACAGACCTGTTCTGGTTTGCACTTACGGCAACATTCTGTATGCAACACAAGTTAATTTAAGCCTTGATGGCAAGTGAATTCAATTCGCAAAATCTTGTCCAAAGTGAGAATGAGAACATTTAAGCAAAAGTCACTTTCCCGAATGTGGAAACCGAAACCTTTTCAAAACCAGCATCATATGCCAGGTATTTTGCATTACAATGCCCTGTATATTGGTTAGATTTTGATTTGATCATATATATTATTATTATTATGGTTTGAAGAGGTTTTTAAAACGATATTTGTCCTGTTTTACTTAAGAGGAATACAAACAAATTGAGCTGGCAAAACCTTAAACACAATACAGTGGTCACTCGCAATTACAAATTTACAAATGATAACGTTTCGGATCCAGAGCAGTTCTAGCTTGCGAAAAATAATAGTTTCTTTGAACTTTTATTTAACGTTTATCAAAAGGAAACGTGTTCGTTTCACGTCGGGGTCACCAAATGTAAAGTTAAGGGAAAAAAAATATCACTAGAAATGATTTATGAGCCAATTTCATTGCCAGATCTAAACAAATATATATATAGGTTTTTTTTAAATTAAATTTTTGGTATGAAATCAGTTACCACTTTTAAAACTTAACAAACTTTTGGCCCCTATCGTATAGATTGGCAGTTCCGACAACCATTTCATAGATTAAAGTGAAACCAAACATTGAAATTTGCTAAATTTGAACTTGAAAGAGATACAAATTAATGATTTGTAAACTTTAACATTAATGTTTCAATTTTATTGGGCTTATCACGAAATAAAAAAGGAAAGTGCATTGTAAAGTTAAATTAGAATATTTGGTTCTAGTTTTGAAGCGTTCCAAGGCCTTGAAAACGCCAATTCTTATGTCTGTTTCCAATTTCGAAGCTTGCATTTAAAAACGTCAATTGTAATTTCTTTTAAATTCTAATTTGCAAGCAATCACTGTAATTAAATAATTGTTTTGATTTAGAACAACTTTGTAGTTTAGCGACGAACAAATCCCACTGTGCGTCACTGCATGATTTGTCAAAAAAAAACCAAAAGTCACAATTTTCATATAAATACATATTCAATATATAACACACACACACACACACACAAACATTTGCACATATCTATACAGCGATGTTTATACGCTGTGCGTGGCGCAGCCGGAACCGATGGCCGATCGACTCTACAGTGAGACAAAGCATTTCCTTGAGGCACATGTGCAGGAGATGCTGGCCAAGAAGGTCCTTGCGGAGCCGGATGCGGCCAATGCGAATAGTACAATAAGCAGACCAGATTTAATACAGCGCTACTATACCACCTGGATGGAATATAGTCAGGGCATTAAGTATCTACATCAGTTGTACATGTGAGTTTATTTGCAGTTTCATTCATTTAACATATTTGCTAATTATAATCGTCTTTTTTTTTTTTTAGCTACCTAAACCAGCAGCACATCAAAAAGCAAAAGATTACCGATACAGAATCCTTCTATGGCAATCTGTCCAGCGATGCAACAGAACAAATGGAAATTGGTGAGCTCGGCTTGGACATTTGGCGTCTCTGCATGGTCGAATATCTTGCACAGGAACTTGTGCGTCACATCCTCGAAGGCATTGCTGCTGATAGGGCCAGCAATGGCACCTTGGATTCGCATCGCGTGCGTGTCATTAGCGGTGTTATACACAGCTTTGTGGAGGTGCAGGATTATAAGAAAACGGGCTCACTTAAGCTATATCATGAGCTATTTGAGACACCCATGCTGGAAGCAAGCGGTGCCTATTATACGGATGAGGCAAACAAGCTGCTGCAACGTTGCACTGTCTCTCAGTATATGCAGGAGGTGATTAAGATACTGGAGTATGAGAGCAAACGTGCACAAAAGTTTTTGCATGTTAGTTCACTGCCGAAGCTGCGCAAGCAGTGTGAGGAGAAGTTTATCAACGATCGTTTGGGCTTTATATATTCAGAGTGTCGGGATATGGTGTCGGATGAGCGACGTCAGGATCTGCGCAATATGTATATTGTACTAAAGCCCATACCCGATAATCTTAAGTCTGAACTGATACAAACTTTTCTTGAGCACATTAAAAACGAGGGTCTCGAAACAGTGTATGCGCTCAAGGGCGAAAATATACACATTGCCTTTGTCGAGAATATGCTGAAGGTGCATCGAAAGTATCAGGAACTAATTGCCGATGTCTTTGAGAATGATTCGTTGTTCCTGAGCGCGTTGGACAAGGCGTGTGCCAGCGTCATCAATCGACGTCCCAGCGAACGTCAGCCCTGTCGCAGCGCTGAGTATGTGGCTAAATACTGTGATACACTGTTGAAGAAATCGAAAACATGCGAAGCTGAAATTGATCAGAAACTCACCAACAACATAACCATATTCAAATACATCGAGGACAAGGATGTGTATCAGAAATTCTATAGTCGATTGCTGGCCAAGCGTCTCATACACGAGCAGAGTCAAAGCATGGACGCCGAGGAGGGCATGATCAATCGTTTAAAGGTAAACTCGAAATCAACTTATTTTATTTATATTATAATATTAAATTGTTATCCTTATTACAGCAAGCCTGCGGTTATGAGTTCACCAACAAGCTGCATCGCATGTTCACGGACATTTCGGTATCCACAGATCTAAATAACAAGTTTAACAATCATTTAAAGGATAGCAACATTGAGCTGGGTATCTAAACTAATCTGTTATTTGCATTCAATCATAACTAATATCAACTTTTTACAGGCATCAACCTGTCAATCAAAGTGCTGCAGGCTGGCGCTTGGCCATTGGGCTCCACGCAAGTTATACCATTTGCAGTGCCCCAGGAATTCGAAAAGTCTATTAAAATGGTGGGTTTTATGGGTAATGTCGTCTGTTAGATCTACGTTAACTAGAATTTTGTCTATTAAGCTAGTTATTCAATGTACTTTCCTTTTATGACATTATTAAGAGCCCGGTATATATGATTAAAAAACTTTAAAACTTTGGGCAGATTCAAAAGAACCAGCAACGCGTTATCTTCCTTAGGAACGTTCGGCCGAAAGTTTTTGATTTCGAAATACCTTGCTCAAACTCAACAATACTGAATTTTGGTATAACTTACCTTTACTTCATAAAATCGGGGTACTATATCATACGGCTTTAAAGTTATTTGCTTTGTTTTACTTATATTTCAATCAAACTCAGCAATTGCAAGTTTGATTATATTTTCCACTGTTTTGTCAAATTTCAACAGAATCGAACTTGTATATCTTATTTGTCTCATTTAGTTAGCTTACAGATTATAAGCAATATACTAACCCCTAGAACAGCGGACAATACCAACTCGTGACAATAACAATCCTTAATTATATCTTGCAATAAACTTTATCCTAATGCTCTCATATTCTATTTTCACAGTTTGAGGACTACTATCACAATTTGTTTAGCGGTCGCAAGCTAACCTGGCTGCATCACATGTGCCATGGCGAACTGAAGCTGAGTCATCTTAAGAAATCGTATATTGTGACAATGCAGACATACCAAATGGCAATAATCTTGCTGTTCGAGACCTGCGATAGTCTAAGCTGTCGTGAGATACAGAACACGCTGCAATTGAATGATGAAACGTATCAGAAACATATGCAGCCAATGATTGAGTCCAAATTGCTGATTGCCAGCTCAGAGAATCTCTCGGGTGATACGCGTATTGATTTAAATTTCGATTACACAAATAAGCGTACGAAATTTAAGATTAGTTCGGCGTTACAAAAAGAAACACCTCAAGAGGTAATTGCAAACGTTATGTATTATAAACAATCGATTGATGTGTATTACTCTTCTTTGTTTTTTTAGGTGGAACACACGATCAACTCGGTGGATGAGGATCGTAAACTGTTTTTGCAAGCTGCCATTGTGCGCATTATGAAGGCGCGCAAAGTTTTGAAGCACAATGCCCTTATACAGGAGGTGGGTTCAAATATTTATGACCAAATATATAATCAAACGAAACTCAACATTTTTCATATTTTTCAACAGGTCCTGTCATTATCAAAAGTTAGTTTTACGCCCAACATAGCAATGATTAAGAAGTGCGTGGAATCGTTAATTGACAAACAATATATTGAGCGTACGGCTAACTCTGGCGACGAGTATAGCTATATGGCCTAAAAGTGCGGCGGATCAGACAGCAACTAGAGATTATAACAACCTTCACTAATTGAATTCACAATGCAACCACATAATAATTATAAAATACCTTGTAAAACATTGTTCAAGGCATATTTTGTTAAATGTTTAAAAAAATTCATGACACGCATTACAAACACCAACAACAACAACAAAAAAATAGAAATAACAATAATGTTTGTCTGATGAAAAAATAGTCCTTAATCTACAACTTTAGTATATACAGTCAATTTTTGGATGGAGTCCTTAAGGTAATTCAAATTATGTGTTTTTTTTTCATCTTAACCAATCCTAAAGCAGGGGGCGTAAGTCATATGCGCATTACTGATACTTTTAATTATTATAGTTTATTTAGTTTTGTAAAACTTCTATTTGCGCGTGTGTTTTGTATCATTTCCTTTGTATTGTATATTTATCTGGCTCACACACACACACACACACACAGACACTCGCACAAAACCAAATTGCGAGAATGTGTAATAAACAACAAAAAAAAAAAAAAAAACAAATTATATTTATATTTTGTATTATTCCTTTACGATTCGTTATCTTAGCCTGAATTTCAAAAGCTGTTTTAGTTTACCGGAATGGAATTTTCGAAATTTTCTTACTTTGATTTAAAAAATTTGTAACTAAAGTCTTGCTTTTTTGCCCATTTACTTACCCAGAATAAAAAGACGTTTCTGCAAAATATTTTCAAAATTTTTCAATGCTATTTTTATTTCATTTCTTTAATTGTTTAATTTTTATTATATATATTAAAAATTCATTTGTTCTCGCTAAAAAATTATATCATTTGCTTTCTTTTGTTTTGTGTGTGTGTGTGTGCTAACTTTTAATAGCTCTTTTCTTCATTATATATATATATATATATATATATATATATATATATATATATATACGTGTGTGTGTGTGTGTGTATCTATTTGTGAACTGTTATTGTAATTTGTCATTTTTTTTTTGTGGGTTCAATTTTCAAGCAGTAATTCATTAAAGGATGTACATATATCGTAGAATGGGACGTGTTTAGTGCTTTAGAAATATGCTCAAATTTCAAATCTGTCAAAGCTTATTTTTTGAGAAAAACAAAAAACAAAAAGAAAACCTACAAAACAAACTTGATTTTCATAAAGAAATAAAAACGAACGAAACAAAACTAACTTTTTATATATTTATTATTAAATTTTGTAAGAAAGATAGTAATATTTATTTTTTTATTTTGAATAAATTAATTTGGATATAAATAAAAACCAATATATACCATTTCTTTTGTATATTCTAATCAAATTAAAACCAATATATATATATATATATAATATTATTTTTGTATATTCTAATCAAATTAAAAACCTCAAAAATTGACTTCAAGCATTCTTTAATTTCATATTCTCTTATTAATTGTTAACATGTGGGTCTGATATTTATATTATTTTTTTTTTTGTTTTCAAATTAAGTTAAAGTTAATATTTATCGTTTTTTTTTTTGTTTTGGTTGTCAAATGATCGATTCATTTATAGTTTAAGTACCGAAAATGCCACATTTGCCAAGGTTGCTTTTTATTTGTTTCGTTGGCTTTTATTGGTTTTTTTTTTTTTTTCTGAAATGTTCACACTACTTTTCTAAAAATATATATATTCAATAATATTAATACAAATAATTGTACATACAATATAATTAATTATAATAAATACCAACTTGCTATAGTATAATATAATATATATATATAATATTCGTTAATAATACTAATTTCAACTCTGGCTCTTTCTGTTCTCTGATCTTTCTTGGGGCCTGTTCTTAAAATGCTGTCAAATTACAACGTAATTTGTCAGTTTGGCCATTTGGCTTGTCAGTGTGTTCAAAAAAAATACATAATCTTTCATATATATATATATATATACTACTTTCTTTTTTATTATTATTAATATTTAATGACTAGTAAACGTTTACAGTTTTTTTTGTTTTTGTTTTTTTTTTTTACTTATTGCAGTTTTATTCGTATTCTCATTTCTACATCTGAGTTCAGATTTTCCAAATTACTAAAGAAAAATGCTGCCTGGTAAAGTTCGCTTGAGCATTTGTTGGATTTTAATTTAAGAGTTTTTTTTTGTTTTGTTTTTGTTTATTGTATGCAAAATGCGTTGTTTTAATATTATTCGAAATTGTATTATCAAACATTCTTTGAAATTTGGAGGGCGTTTCGGCTATTCTAGTCTCTCAAATTATGAAATTCATTTTATGTTAGATAAGTTTTGAAATATTTTGCCTGTAATTCGACTTAATTGTTGGTTAACCCAAACAGGTAACAGATTTGGCAAAGCTTAAATTTATTTATTGAAAATTACACAAGTTGAAAAGATCCCCATGCGATCTGATAGCTGTTGCTTGCATAAAAAATAATTGAAAACGAAAACTTATTACTTTATTAAAAGAGCTTTAATAACCTGAGAAAAAGGGTTAGATATACCAATTATTTTAAAAAACTTTAGTCTTGTAATCTAGTGTAGTAATTGTATAATGCTGTATATAGACGGTTCATGGCAAAATACAATTACTATTTTTTAAAAATCTTTACAATCAGTCTTACAAGTATATACAACTAGGCAAAACCTTTTCTTTTTCTTTTTTTTTTGAAATAAAAACATGAAATGGATGCAATATCAAAAAAAAAAAAATCTTTTTAACGCATTTACATAAGAAACAACTATCAGTTATGATGGGAATCAGAAATTTTGTTAAGCTACAATGTTATCTCAATTTGTTGACAAAGTCATGGGAAATCAACTCTTTATATTGTTTCCTAATGCAATACTGCCAAATCTAATACACTCAGCCTCAAAGACGTCACTGAAGTCTAACTTAGTTTTCAGCTAAAAACAAAAAAAAATCGTGCTTTATCAACGTGTATATCCAACATCATTATATAAAGTAAGTAATGCTGCCTGGAACCCTAAACGGTTCAGTATAACTCCAAACTATGTATATAGAGTTTATATATAAATTCAGTGCTTGTATAATTATTAAGTTTTTCATTTTCTTTTCATTTTCATTGTTTTTGTTTTTTGTTTTATTATTATTTTTGGTTGCTCATCGTTGCGTGATTTTTTATTGTGTGTGTTCTTGTGTATTTACGGCCATGGAATTATTTGCAAAGTTCAAAGTCTAGGTTCGTAAAGTTCCCATATATGTATGTTAGTATTAGAGATAGACGCGTTTGGGAATCACACTGATACGGAAAAAATCTTTGGGATAAGCGGGTATTGGTATTAAAAATCCCATATCTCTCAACTCTCGTTTAATTTTAAATAACTTCAACGCTTTTTAAAAATTATTTCGCATTCATATTTCGATAATATAACAGTATAAGTTGGAATTAAAACGCTTTCGACACAATTATTTACTTTTAAATACCAGGATAGTTCTGTATAAAAAATTGTTCATGAATGCAAACATTCTAAGTATTTGGCTATGGAGCTAAATGTCTGAAGTTTATTTATTAACAATTCGACAAAGTGATAAAAGCTTTCGGTTAGATTCGAAATCCGCATAATAGTTCGAAAACAAACTTGCTACGGCTTGGAATCAAGAAAGAAGAAATTTAATTGGGACGGGCAGAATCAGGATCGAACTTTGTATCCTGCGCACATCTCTAATATGTTTTGTATATAATACTGTTTTTATCATCTGGTCTGGAATGCCTGTGGCATGTTCATACATTTTTTTTGTTTTGTTTTGTTTTACTTAATTTGTTTTTCTTCATTTTACGCATTTCATTTAACATTTTTTTTTTTTTCAGTCTTTACGATTCACGGCTTTGTGCATTTGAATTATTTAGTTTTTCTCATTACTAGATGACCGATAAATGTACTTATAGTTTCAATACAAATTGTTTTTTTGTTTTTTTTTGCATATTTAGTATTTAGTGAAATTTCAAGGTGAGCGAACAAGCGTGAGAAAAAGTCAAACGTGTGTCAGTGTGTGTGTGTGTGTGTAAATAGTTGATAGATGAGCATGTAAGTCTAGAGAAGACCTGGGCATATTACCTAGCGAAACAACTCGTCATCATATACATAAGTATTAAATTGTACATAGTGTATAAGTGCAGTTATTATCAACTTTTCAAAAAAACATATATCCAAATGTTGTTGGGCAGTGTATAGGCTTATTTGAAATAACTGTTGGCGTGTTAAGTTGCTCTATTGATCCAGCGAGGCGGTTTTCGTGCGTTTCCAGAACGTTTTGAAGAGACCCTTCTTTTTGGCCTTTGGAGTGGTGCCGACGCCAGCGGCGGCATTATCCTTGCTACTGCTGATCTCCTTGCGCTTAGCGGAACCTATAATCAGAGTTTTAATATTGTTTCAAATTGTTGTACTCTCTATAAAAGATACTTACCAGTATCAAATTCATAGGCATGCTTGCTATTGCTGTCATCCATGGGCATATCACTGTAAGCCTTATGCTTGCGATCCTTGTTGTGCTCTGGAATGTCCAAAATGAACAGAGAATCGTTAAGTGTAAATCAAAGAGCACAACTAGATGCACTTACTCTTCTTCGTAATCAGCAAACTGGTGACACGACGGAGCGCCTCACGCGGCGATTTATTCAAAAAGGAGGGCGTCAGATTGGGCGGCAGGGTGAGCGGCTTGCGGGATTGGCCCGTACCCGACATGCCCGCCGGATTGTCCCACACACGCACCGACGACAACCGGTCAATATTCTCTGTGGATGCGGGCCGCATATTGCGCTGCTTGGGATACCAGCCACGAGCTGGGGCTCCAGTCATGCGCAGCATTTCATTGGAGGCTAAGGCATGATTGATCGAACGCTGGCGACATATTTGTGCTGTTCCATAGGGACCAGCTGGGCAGGAAAAGATAATTCGATTAATTACGATGACGCATTACTAATCTTTATTTTTTAAATTAACATTAATTTTAAAAATTTTTTCAATCATACAAAATAAAATTTCTTAAATGATATTTTTCGAGAAAAAAATATAAAAGCAAAAAAAAAAAAACAAGAAGAGACGTTGCCTTCCATGTGCAATAAACATTTCGTAATAAAAATTAAATATCCTCTGAAAGGATATAAAAATAAGAATAATGAAAAACAGATTTCGCCTCAACCAGGAAAGCTGACGCTGTTCCTTTCCATATTTTGAACACAAAATATAATTAAAATAAGAAATAGGAAGACAATGCCCCACAAAAAGCATTTAGTGGGGCAGTACACCATGTGTGTGCTAAAACTGTTTGAGAATTATAAGCGAGAGACTAAAAATAACTTATACTTTTATTGATTGCGCTTATAAAAAGCGGCTTGTTTTGATTAAACAATTTTGTTGAATCGATTTTAGCGCATTTGTGCAAGTCCATCAATTGGTGTCAAAACGAACGCTGCCGCTGTCTCTTTCTCTCATTTTGAACAAAAAATACGAGCAACGTGAGCACATCGTAATGAAAATTCAATTTGTAAAAGAAGCAAACTAAAATATATACTATAATTTTAATGCGATTAAAATCTGGAAAGGAATATAGGAACAAAAAGACATTCCGAATTAAAATCGATCAAATTTTGAAAAAGTTATATGAGTTGAAAGTTGAGGATAATCACTTTCTTTGGGAGCCTTACAAGTCAAAAAATAATGCCATTTCGGCATGATTTTTGACCGATTTTTGAACTATCTCAGAAAATGTTTTGAAATACTTTTTTATACTAATTTTGGTATCCACAATCGATGAAAAATAAAATTTCGCGTTTTTATTTTTTGTCAAGATTTTTTTTTTTACAAATTGAGTAAGGTCAATTTTCGAAATAAATTGAAAAAGAATTTGTTTTGAAATGAATTAAATTTAAATTCAAGATGAATCTAAAGGTTAGAAGATGACCAAAAAATCATTCCGCAATGAAATCGGTCAATTTTTGACAAAGAAAAATTAATAATGAAAAATGGATTTTCAAAAAAAAGCAATTACCTCCAATGCCCAGGATGGAGTTGCCCATATTAATGCTATTCGATGTGCTTGATCTTGGCGCTGTGCGGGATCCACTGACAGGTATGGGATCATTTTGGCGTCGATATGGCGTACGTGGTATGTCACAGCTGAATAAAGATTTGAGTTTAGTTAAGAAGCAAAATATCTCTCCTTCTCTTTCTCTTTCGTTAAAAAACTTACCCTCTGGCAAAGATTGGTGTTTCGGGAAGACTACATGAGGTTTGCAGGCGATGCTCCTCGCGGGGCGACTGCTTCAGGCTGCGCTTGGTGCCATAGTTAATGTACCTGCGCTGATAGGAGCCCGTGCCAGCAACAGATCCACCCTCGCATGAGCCAATGGTGCCCATGGGTGGCTGCGGCAGCGGTGGCATTGGGCCCAGGCCAGTGGGCGTGGTTATGCCGCTGCCGCTGCTATAGCCAAATAGCTTGGGCGATCGCTTGCGATACTGCGAATCAATGCTCCAGGATTTCATGGTGTTGATGGAGTGACCCGCGCGATGTGGTGGCACTGCTGGCACCATGGGTGGACCAGGTAGCCCAGTTACCTCCGCATAGTTGGCTGACTGATGAGCAGGTGCCGGCGGCGGTGGCAACTCATCATTGAAGTGACGCACAGCAGCCACATTGTCGCGACTGCGTCGCGTATGGCTGTTACTGCTGTGCACAGCAGTGCCAGATGCGGTGGCATGCACCTCGACGACAGTGGTGCCACGATTGGCGGTGGTGCCAGCTAACGCTACGGTCGCTGGCAGCTCCAGTGGCTTACGTTGCTCCACTGGTGATGGCGGCAGCGGCGCATCGTAGTCAAACATATCCGGATTGGAGCTGGGCGGCGACGGTGGCAGCGGACCAAAGCCAACATTTTGCGACAGCAGCATCTCCTTGGCACTCTCCGACTTGTGCACGCCCGGACGGAACTCCAGCACGCGCTTGGCATGCAGCTCCGCAGCCGCGGCTGCTGCTGCAGCAGCTGTGGCAGCAGTAACCGCAGTGGCAGTTGCAACTGCAGTCGGCCCATTGTTAAGTACATGTGCACCCAAAATGGGCAAATCACCACGCAGCAATGCGCTTATGTTGTGCTCAATCTGCTTGAGCGGGGCACAGCCGTAGCTAAAGTCGGACAGCTCCTCATCCTCCTCCAAAGTGGGCGCTAGATCAGTGTGTGGTGTTGTGGCATTGGAAACGCGTTGTTCTGAAAATAAACATACGATTTATTAGATTTCTCTCATCTATTTTAGCGTACCAAAAGTAATTTTAACATGTAAAACCCAAATTTTCTATCAATTGTTCCTATGGCAGCTCTAAGATAATGCTGATCTCAAAATGAGTGAGTTTCGTCCGGATAACTTGGGAAACAAAAAAGGTTTTCATGCAACTCCTTTTCCAACCGATTGTTCCTATAACAGATGTATGTTAGTAGTAGTCCGATTCGGCTAATTCTGGCATATGTACTGCCTGCAGAATAATGAAGCATTTGTGCCAAGTTTCATCAAAATTGAGAGACTAGTCCGCATAGAAACCGACAGACAGACATGACCAAATCGACCAGGCTGTTGATGCTGATCAAGATTATATATACTTTATTTGGTCTTAGTTGCCTTCTTATGCCTGTTATATATATATATATCAAAGTCCCTTTTCCCTTAACTTACCATTTCCATTATAGGTAAACAAATCGAATCCGTTGCCATTGAGGCGTGCCTCATCGAACTCCTCACTGCTGGAGGTATTATCGGGCATGGACTCGGCGCTGAGCCGCTTCTCGGTGAGCATAGCCGTCTTGCTCTTCATGGGCTTAATGATAAGATGCTCCGCTGCCTCGGCAATGTCCAAGGAGAGTGCTGCTCTATGCGCAGCAGCCATTTCCAAGCCACGTCGCGTATGTGCCGCATTCGCCTCACACTCCTTGTAGATGAAGTTCATCTCGGCAGGTGCCGGCGGTGGTGGCAATGGTGCGGAATCACTTGGCTCGCTGTCGCTGGTATAGAACTCATTGCTGATGGCGCCGGCGCCAAGAGATGTGCGTGGTGGCTTTGGTATACAGAAGACATCGGCGGCACGTGGCGGCTTCTTGGCCGTGGAGCGGCGTATGACAAAGGTGCCTTTACCCAGCATGCTTTGCTCGTTGTACACAAAGCTGTTGTTAAAGTCGACCAGGTTGTTCTCTTGTTGTTGTTGCTACAATAAAAAACAAAATAGAAAATATTTTCATCATTCATCTCAATTGAACAAAATTAATATAAATTGTTGGCATCAAAGCAAGCCACTCCATATCACAATCGCTTGTAATTCCCAAACGGTTATAGCACAGACATAGTGTAGTGCCTCTACTAAATGCCTTTTTAAAGCAATATCGTTTAATATTTTATCTTATTTATATCTATCTTATTTCATTTTTATTGAAGATTTTATTTAGTTAGCTATATAACGTTAGTTTTTTTAATTGCTGCCTTTTAAGATCTGTTATGAAGGTATATCAAACAAATTTTTTGTTATAATACAACAAAGCAGATAAAGTCGGAAGAATTAAATTCACATTTCACTCTGCGAGTGTTGTAATGAAAAGATTAAAAGGTTTGTTAAAACTTAAGAAGAAGAAAATCAAATATGAAAATAGTCTCCATTAAAGCGGAAATGGTACTTTTTCGCACAACTTTTGTTACCGAAGAACTAACCGAAGAAGTAACCGAATTTATAAATTTGTACCCACCTTTTTGGCAGCCGTATTCGATGTCTTTTTCGATGAACTCGACTTTTTCTTATTGCTCTTGAAGTGTATCTCCCAGGCGACACCATTTTGCTTGACCGGCGTCAGATCTGTTGAAATGGTGGACTCTTCCAATGAGTCCTCGGAATAGTCATCCAATTGCAATTGCTTTGCGTTTGCCATATTCACATTGGATGCAGCCGGTGACGCTTCACCGCTTGACGTATGCTGTGATCCCGAGGACGATGTGGAGCTATTGGAATGTGGATTTAGCATGTGACAGACTTCCTTGTGCTTCTCAACGGAATGCAGCAGTCGCTTGCTGCGTCCACCTTCACCGCTGGATTTGACCGAGGGTCCTGGATAGATGGTCACCGGATGTTCGTTCAAAATGGGTTCCGGCAACTTGGCCAGATTGCCGCGTAGAACCGCATTGTGCACGGCACTAATATCAATGCCCAACACATTGCGCTCCCCATTGCAGCTGCCAGTGCGTATGGAGGCCATGCCACTTGAGGAGTTGGTCGTCATTGTGGCGCCCAAGTTGGAGGTACGTGCACCGCAGCAGGGCAGACTCGAGTAGTTGGAGTTGGTAGCTGGCATCGTATTGGCAATGCGTGCCTTGGGCTGAAGTGTGTGTGTGGGAGGGAAATGGGGCATTAATTGCTTTTTCATTTAGGCATACATACTTTTATGTGTATGTGTGTGTGTGTGTGCTTGTGTGTGTGCACTTACCAGCGTTGTCTGTATGAGTGGCGTTGTTGCTTCCTGGCTGTGCTCCGCCTCCGATAATTTGGTTAGATTTTCGTCAGTGCCATCAACTTCGTTGAAACTGCCTTCGGGCACGGTGTCTGTGCTCGGTGTTTGTGGCACATCTTCTGAGTCCTTTTTGGACATGCTGCAGCAGAAGGTGTCAATAAGTTAACAAACTAATTAACTCACTATATTTCATTTTGTCTACTCATAAAGCATTTTTTAAGTTAAATATGTGCGTTTTTCTTTAAAGTGTCAGTTTTAAAGCTTTGAACACAATTTTTGGAACTTGTACCTAAATTTAAGCAGTAGTTAATCATAAGAATAATGATCAATCACAATTGAAACATGATTTCAACTACTGAATGCATCAACAGTGTTCAACAGTTCAACAGTGACAACAAAAGTTCCAAGTATTAAGGAAAGTTCAGCTTCCTTTTAAGACAGTTCTAATTCAAAGTTTTTACTCCCTGTTCCCATTAAAAATGGGAAAAAGGGAGTTATAAAGTACTGCAAATGTGTGTAACAGACAGAAGGAGGCATTTCCGACTATATAAACTATATATATTCTTGATCAGGATCAACAGCCGAGACGAACTAGCCATGTCCGTCTGTCTGTCCGTCTGTCCGTATGAACACACAGATCTCAGAGACTATAAGAGCTAGAGACACCAAACTTGGTATGAAGGTTCGTGTATACCATACGCAGATCAAGTTTATTTCAAATTTCGGATACACGCCCCCGCACCCCCGCAAATCGCAAAAGACTCCCACAGCCACAATTTTAAAGATAAAGCTTTAATTTGTATGTTTAATCAATGTCTTTCGGATGTGTAAATTTCAACACGATCGGATAAATAGCACAAAAGTTATAGAAGAATCTATTACGCCCGTCTCAGTTGGCAGCAACAACAGTTTGACAAGCAGTTTACGAGTTAAGTGCACTGCTTGCTTGTGTTACGCCCGTCTCAGCTGGCAGCAACAACAGTTTGACAAGCAGTTAACGAGTTAAGTGCACTGCTTGCTTGTGTTGCCGCTGAACTGCTTGAAATGCAAGTTGGGAGCAGGGAGTCTCGTAGTCGGGTACACTCGACTAGAGTATTCTTACTTGTTAAACATAATATTATTACTTCTGTTTGATCTTAGTTTTATATATTCGTATTGGTGGTTATATTCTATTTTTAACGATATATCTGCGCGTGAATACTCCAATTGTCTGGTTAAAATATAATGTTGATTCTCGCACTGTTATACGCTTAAAGCAATGTGTGGACCAGTCTATCTCTCCAAAAAGGTAGTTTACAAGTTTTTTTTTCATGTTTGAACACCTTGTGTCTATTAAAAATATATAAAGTACTATAGTATTTCCCATGTTTTTATGCTTGGTTTTCCTAAATGGATTTCCCGTGTTTTTATACTAAGTTTTTCAAAATGGAAAAAAAGAGTATATTGGATTTGTGAAATGTCCGTCTGTCCGTCCGTATGAACGCAGTTTTTTTCCACAGTTTTGAAGTTAGAGCAACCAAACTTGATATATGTATATGTTGATATATAGCACAGGCAGACAAACTGTTAGAATCGGCCAGATCGGACCACTATAACATATAGCTGCCATAAAATCGGTTGAAAAATAAATTTTTGTATGAAAAACTTTTTTGTTTTTCAAGATAGCTCACCCAAAGTCACGTTACCTAGTTTTAAGGACAGTTTATAAGTACATAATTAGTTTTAACAAAAAATTTAATTTAAACGTACAGAAAACAGAGTATATCGTAGTCGGGTGTATCCGACTGCAACGTTCTTACTTGTTTCTTTTGTTAAAGCAATATATTTTGAATATTTGGAATTCGTATTTAATATTACAACACAGCGTCTAGTTCGTCTGCTGCGGAGTTTAAAACTGAAACTATATTTTCTATTTGAAGCTGATGTGCTCTGCACATAAAAATCGAACTCGTTTTGTTAATGTGTTAAGGCGAATCCTTGCTGTTGTTGTATTTGTTGCTACATTTCTGGTTTCTAAGGATGATAGATTGTAAATTTAAATTGCTTTTTGCTAAGCCTCTTTTGCCTCGAGCACATGTGATAAACAATTAGACGTCATAATGTGGTCCCAAAATTGAGAGTTGATGAAATTTTCAAGAATTATTACCGAATTTATTAAGGACAAGAAAATGGTGCGGAACGGGTTCAGGTTTAGTTGTACTTTATATAACTGCTATGGTTTAAAGTTCAGTTCAGAGCAGACAAAATTAAATTGGTTAATTTCAGGTTGGAACTAGCTTGGTTTGCAGCCTTGAAATTGACATTATCTGATTTTTGTCCTTTAAGTATCAGATTTATATAAAATATAATGCACAATACATATTACTCTACAAGAATTCTATAAGTTTCCATATAAATCCAAAAAGAATATAAAACGTAGTAAGCTACAAAATATATTATTCTATTTCTTATTCAAATCTTAAAAGTATCTAAATTGTATACAGAAAGTTTAGAATGTCCAAATTATTCAAATTAAGTGTAAAATTATTAAAAAGTTCTTTGCATATAGTGTTGAGTCAGCTGGGAGATTTACTATTTCTACCTTTAGATACTTTTGTGTTGGTTGTAACTACAATTTTGCTTAAGATAATCCAAAACGTGTATCTCTTTTCAATATGCCTTTATAATGAGTTGGACGAGACTCTCAGAGAAATGGAGGAATCTTTGCAATATTTCTGGATTGCCGCAATTAATTCGTTTGTTTGCCTGTTTGAATATTTATACGTTTTATTACGAAATGAATTTAGCTATGCAAACATACAAACATATGCTTTATGAGAAGGCCAAATGTAACCAAAGATCATTTTAAGATTCTTTACTTCAATTTCGTTATAAAAGTTTTCATTTATTTTAGACAGATGAATTTGATGCAACTGCAAAACCCATTCATAGATGCCTACATTGTATCTCTCTGGCAATTGTCTAATGTGTCACCCTTCTCTACAAAATAATAAATAATAAAATCTATTGATGGACTGAATTTCTATAATAAAATGTCTTTGATGGTGTCCCGTGAAAATGGTCAACTTATTGAGAAGGCGTCTTATTCCTCTGGATAGAAATCTTTGGTTCTTCGGCAAGCAGCAGCATCAATTTAATAGAAAGCAAGCCTGTACAGTGTACTTCAGCTTACACCCACCCACTTACCCACCCACAAAGAAGAAGAGTGAAAACTAACGGAAACATATTACGCCAATTTGATAAACCAAACCTAATTTAACCTAAATTAAATTTGTGATAACTATTAACTTTTCTCTGAGGCAAAGCAATAAATTTCTTCAATCGGGTCAGACTTTCTGGCCATAGTAAAATTTCTCTAATATTTTCTATAAATCTATATAAATAACTACAAATTATCTATTTGTCCAGCGTTTTTTTAGATTAAGGTGGAATTCTCTATATTCAACCGCGCTCTTTATATATTAAATGGAATTTCAACTGCAACAATCCCATGTGTTGTAGGCTTCTTTTTATAATGTATATAAAGTATCAATTGTAAGGTAACTGTTAGATGAAGCTGAATCTTTAATATAGGTTTAGTCATTGTAGAGGGCCTTAAAACTGTTTTGCAATCATGGCTTAAAACAGATTTGTGCAACGTTTTCCCGATCTTACAAAGTTCCAATCAGTTATCAAATTTTCCAGTTTTCAAATATTTTTTGCATCAAACTATCATTGAAGTTAATTCAAACTCCACATGCCTTAGCCTCATATTCTAAACATTCATTCTCAAACTACATTTCGGACAATACAGAGCTCAAAAAAAAAGTGTTTTTTTCAAAAATTGTATTATTTTAGTAATTTTTCCCAAAATTAATTGTGTATCGTGGAATACGGTAAAGGATAAACTCAGCATCTGTCGAAGCAGGGCTGTGTTTTCAAATTTTCCAGTTTCAAACTACATTTCGGACAATACAGATCTCAAAAAAAAGTGTTTATTTCAAAAATTGTATTTTGGTAATTTTTCCCAATTTATTGTGTATACATAAAGTCGTGGAATACGGTAAAGGATAAACTTAACCCCTATCGAAACAGGGCTGTGTTTTCAAATTTTCCAGTTTCCAAACAATTTTTGCATCAAACTATCATTGAAGTTAATTCAAACTCCACATGCCTGAGCCCCACATTCTATACATTCATTCTCAAACTACATTTCGGACAATACAGAGCTCAAAAAAAATAAATATTAATTTCAAAATTCGTTTAGTTTTTCATGGAATACGGTCAAGGACACATTCAACATCAATCGATGGAGGGCTGTGTTATATAGTCCCGATGTATTATGCATTGATATGGGTCTAGAATAAGGACGATATGGTATGTCCAGTCTTGAAGAAGAAAGCCCCGAGATGTGACAAGAATAATTACGATATGGTATGTCCAGTCTTGAAGAAGAAAGCCCTGAGATGTGACAAGAATAATTACGATATGGTATGTCCAGTCTCGATGAACAATGCGCTGATATGGGCGAAGAATTCGGTATTAGAAGGGTGCAGTGGAAAATTGGGACTTGGAACTTAGTTTAATCTTGTGAAGATCAGCGACGCCAACCAATTACGGAGCGTTAATATTTCAAATGTGTTATTCAACACTAAACGCGCGAATTAATTTTGAGCGGGGCTATAAATTTTTTGAAGCTTCGGAGTCAGACTGAATTTTTGTCTATTTTACTGAAAACGACCTTGTTCCTATTTTTTTTTTTTTTTTTTGATTTGAATGTAGGTTTGAAGGCAGATTAGATTCCAGAAGCCGGAATTTTTTGGGAGAAAACAATTGTGCAACCAATTATTTAAACGAAAATGGCGAATTGAAAAATATTGGAATTGTTCAAATCCTAGAAAATCTAAAATCCCGCCTTCCGGAATGTTATCTGCCTATAAACTTACATTTAAAATAAAGAAAAAAGGTAGGAACGAGAAGTTCGATTTCAGTAAAATATTTACAAAAATTTAGTTCTTACTCCGAAGCTGCAATAAATTTATAACGCCGGTCAAAATTAATTCGCGCGCTTGGTGTTGAATAACACATTTGAAATATTAACGGATCGTAAAAAATTTTAATTAACTGAAAGCAATATGGTAATCTGGCACTGGAATGGGAAGCTGCAAGAAGATGATGATTTATGTGCTGCGCCGAATGGGTCTCAGCTTTGTGTCAAATTTTCGCCAAGGAAATACAAAATTGAACCTGCACTGGGATTGGAATCGGAACCAGCTTGGCTGAGGTCAATTCGGATTGAGGACGGTCCATTTTTCGTCAAGGAAAGGCGCAAAAACACTGAATTAGCACCAGGACTGGAATCCTTATTGCTTATCTTATTTCAACTTATTTTAAACGCTAAATTTTTCAAAAATTCCCGGAAGCAATCCAACATTTTGAATCCAAAACCAGAGCTGGCAACGGAACCTAATGCTGCCAGAAGTTTAACCAAGATTTGTGTCTTTTTTTCATTGACGTGAGTATTGACATGCTGCGGCATCAAGACTTGGTCCATTTTTCAAGGAAGTTTCCATATTTGTTTATCTTATTTCAACTTATTTTAAACGATCAATTTTTAAAAAAAGCAATATTGTGATATGGCATTGGAACGGGAAGCTGCAAGGAAATACAAAACTGAACCTGCACTGGGATTGGAATCGGAACCAGCTTGGACCCGCTAGATATGCAGTTTCCCTCTTTGTTTATCTTATTTCAACTTATTTTTAACCAACATTTGTGTCTTCTTATCTTTCACGTACTGGGGCATCAAGACTTGGTCCATTTTTCGTCAAGGAAAGACGCAAGAAAACTGAACTGGAATGAGGACTGGCATCGGAACCAGCTTGGAGCCGCTAGCTATACAGATCTCTAATCTTTTTTTTTAATTTAACTATCTTTTTTATTGAACTGTCAATTCGGATTTCGGATCGTAACAAGCTACAGTGTACATCAACGAAAACATATCACGCCAATTATATTTGTGAAAACCAATAAATTGCTTCCATCGGGTCAGAGTATCTGGCCATAGTAAAATTTCTCTTATATTATCCATTTCACACCTGCACATTGTTCAACTAAATTCTCTATTCTGAAGAATCTTAAGAAGTCTTAAATCTTATTTTAAGTGGAATTTTATTCATAATTTTACAGTTACTCTGAAGTCTGCAACATACCGTGTTATAGATTTTCATTTTTTAATCTATTTAGGGAGAAATTAAATATTACGACTTGGAACTTTGAACTGGTGTTACAAATTTCGATGAACTAAGAGTTTCGGTCGGGATTCAACAACAGCAGTAGATTAAGGGAAACAAAACACGTTTAAAGAGATATTGAAGACTCACTTTTTGCGACTTAGACTCATGTAACCATCGTCCTCGACTAGAGTATTCTTACTTGTTAAACATAATATTATTACTTCTGTTTGATCTTAGTTTTATATATTCGTATTGGTGGTTATATTCTATTTTTAACGATACATCTGCGCGTGAATACTCCAATTGTCTGGTTAAAATATAATGTTGATTCTCCAAACAGGTAGTTTACAAGTTTTTTTTTCATGTTTGAACACCTTGTGTCTATTAAAAATATATAAAGTACTATAGTATTTCCCATGTTTTTATGCTTGGTTTTCCTAAATGGATTTCCCGTGTTTTTATACTAAGTTTTTCAAAATGGAAAAAAAGAGTATATTGGATTTGTGAAATGTCCGTCTGTCCGTCCGTATGAACGCAGTTTTTTTCCACAGTTTTGAAGTTAGAGCAACCAAACTTGATATATGTATATGTTGATATATAGCACAGGCAGACAAACTGTTAGAATCGGCCAGATCGGACCACTATAACATATAGCTGCCATAAAATCGGTTGAAAAATAAATTTTTGTATGAAAAACTTTTTTGTTTTTCAAGATAGCTCACCCAAAGTCACGTTACCTAGTTTTAAGGACAGTTTATAAGTACATAATTAGTCTTAACAAAAAATTTAATTTAAACGTAAAGAAAACAGAGTATATCGTAGTCGGGTGTATCCGACTGCAACGTTCTTACTTGTTTCTTTTGTTAAAGCAATATATTTTGAATATTTGGAATTCGTATTTAATATTACAACACAGCGTCTAGTTCGTCTGTGATAAATGTGATAAACAATTAGACGTCATAATGTGGCCCCAAAATTGAGAGTTGATGAAATTTTCAAGAATTATTACCGAATTTATTAAGGACAAGAAAATGGTGCGGAACGGGTTCAGGTTTAGTTGTACTTTATATAACTGCTATGGTTTAAAGTTCAGTTCAGAGCAGACAAAATTAAATTGGTTAATTTCAGGTTGGAACTAGCTTGGTTTGCAGCCTTGAAATTGACATTATCTGATTTTTGTTTATATAAAATATAATGCACAATACATATTACTCTACAAGAATTCTATAAGTTTCCATATAAATCCAAAAAGAATATAAAACGTAGTAAGCTACAAAATATATTATTCTATTTCTTATTCAAATCTTAAAAGTATCTAAATTGTATACAGAAAGTTTAGAATGTCCAAATTATTCAAATTAAGTGTAAAATTATTAAAAAGTTCTTTGCATATAGTGTTGAGTCAGCTGGGAGATTTACTATTTCTACCTTTAGATACTTTTGTGTTGGTTGTAACTACAATTTTGCTTAAGATAATCCAAAACGTGTATCTCTTTTCAATATGCCTTTATAATGAGTTGGACGAGACTCTCAGAGAAATGGAGGAATCTTTGCAATATTTCTGGATTGCCGCAATTAATTCGTTTGTTTGCCTGTTTGAATATTTATACGTTTTATTACGAAATGAATTTAGCTATGCAAACATACAAACATATGCTTTATGAGAAGGCCAAATGTAACCAAAGATCATTTTAAGATTCTTTACTTCAATTTCGTTATAAAAGTTTTCATTTATTTTAGACAGATGAATTTGATGCAACTGCAAAACCCATTCATAGATGCCTACATTGTATCTCTCTGGCAATTGTCTAATGTGTCACCCTTCTCTACAAAATAATAAATAATAAAATCTATTGATGGACTGAATTTCTATAATAAAATGTCTTTGATGGTGTCCCGTGAAAATGGTCAACTTATTGAGAAGGCGTCTTATTCCTCTGGATAGAAATCTTTGGTTCTTCGGCAAGCAGCAGCATCAATTTAATAGAAAGCAAGCCTGTACAGTGTACTTCAGCTTACACCCACCCACTTACCCACCCACAAAGAAGAAGAGTGAAAACTAACGGAAACATATTACGCCAATTTGATAAACCAAACCTAATTTAACCTAAATTAAATTTGTGATAACTATTAACTTTTCTCTGAGGCAAAGCAATAAATTTCTTCAATCGGGTCAGACTTTCTGGCCATAGTAAAATTTCTCTAATATTTTCTATAAATCTGTATAAATAACTACAAATTATCTATTTGTCCAGCGTTTTTTTAGATTAAGGTGGAATTCTCTATATTCAACCGCGCTCTTTATATATTAAATGGAATTTCAACTGCAACAATCCCATGTGTTGTAGGCTTCTTTTTATAATGTATATAAAGTATCAATTGTAAGGTAACTGTTAGATGAAGCTGAATCTTTAATATAGGTTTAGTCATTGAAGAGGGCCTTAAAACTGTTTTGCAATCATGGCTTAAAACAGATTTGTGCAACGTTTTCCCGATCTTACAAAGTTCCAATCAGTTATCAAATTTTCCAGTTTTCAAATATTTTTTGCATCAAACTATCATTGAAGTTAATTCAAACTCCACATGCCTTAGCCTCATATTCTAAACATTCATTCTCAAACTACATTTCGGACAATACAGAGCTCCAAAAAAAAAAAAGTGTTTAATTCATAAATTGTATTATTTTAGTCATTTTTCTCAAAATTTATTGTTTATACATAAAGTCATGGAATACGGTAAAGGATAAACTCAGCATCTGTCGAAGCAGGGCTGTGTTTTCAAATTTTCCAGTTACAAACTACATTTCGGACAATACAGATCTCCAAAAAAAGTGTTTATTTCAAAAATTGTATTATTTTAGTAATTTTTCCCAAAATTAATTGTGTATACATAAAGTCGTGGAATACGGATTAGGATAAATTCAACACCAATCGATGCAGGGCTGCGTTATGTTCAGTTCTGATGGATTATGTCCTGATATGGTTCAAGAATACGGACAATATGGTATGTCCAAAGTTACAAAGTTTCAATTCGTTTTCAAATATTTCCGTTTTCAAATATTTATTGCATCAAACTATCATTGAAGTTAATTCAAACTCCACATGCCTGAGCCTCATATTCTAAACATTCATTCTCAAACTACATTTCGGACAATACAGAGCTCAAAAAAAAAGTGTTTTTTTCAAAAATTGTATTATTTTAGTAATTTTTCCCAAAATTAATTGTGTATCGTGGAATACGGTAAAGGATAAACTCAGCATCTGTCGAAGCAGGGCTGTGTTTTCAAATTTTCCAGTTTCAAACTACATTTCGGACAATACAGATCTCAAAAAAAAGTGTTTATTTCAAAAATTGTATTTTGGTAATTTTTCCCAATTTATTGTGTATACATAAAGTCGTGGAATACGGTAAAGGATAAACTTAACCCCTATCGAAACAGGGCTGTGTTTTCAAATTTTCCAGTTTCCAAACAATTTTTGCATCAAACTATCATTGAAGTTAATTCAAACTCCACATGCCTGAGCCCCACATTCTATACATTCATTCTCAAACTACATTTCGGACAATACAGAGCTCAAAAAAAATAAATATTAATTTCAAAATTCGTTTAGTTTTTCATGGAATACGGTCAAGGACACATTCAACATCAATCGATGGAGGGCTGTGTTATATAGTCCCGATGTATTATGCATTGATATGGGTCTAGAATAAGGACGATATATGTCCAGCCTTGAAGAAGAAAGCCCTGATATGGGTCAAGAATAATTACGATATGGTATGTCCAGTCTTGAAGAAGAAAGCCCTGAGATGTGACAAGAATAATTACGATATGGTATGTCCAGTCTCGATGAACAATGCGCTGATATGGGCGAAGAATTCGGTATTAGAAGGGTGCAGTGGAAAATTGGGACTTGGAACTTAGTTTAATCTTGTGAAGATCAGCGACGCCAACCAATTACGGAGCGTTAATATTTCAAATGTGTTATTCAACACTAAACGCGCGAATTAATTTTGAGCGGGGCTATAAATTTTTTGAAGCTTCGGAGTCAGACTGAATTTTTGTCTATTTTACTGAAAACGACCTTGTTCCTATTTTTTTTTTTTTTTTTTTGATTTGAATGTAGGTTTGAAGGCAGATTAGATTCCAGAAGCCGGCAACCAATTATTTCAACGAAAATGGCGAATTGAAAAATATTGGAATTGTTCAAACCCTAGAAAATCTAAAATCCCGCCTTCCGGAATGTTATCTGCCTATAAACTTACATTTAAAATAAAGAAAAAAGGTAGGAACGAGAAGTTCGATTTCAGTAAAATATTTACAAAAATTTAGTTCTTACTCCGAAGCTGCAATAAATTTATAACGCCGGTCAAAATTAATTCGCGCGCTTGGTGTTGAATAACACATTTGAAATATTAACGGATCGTAAAAAATTTTAATTAACTGAAAGCAATATGGTAATCTGGCACTGGAATGGGAAGCTGCAAGAAGATGATGATTTATGTGCTGCGCCGAATGGGTCTCAGCTTTGTGTCAAATTTTCGCCAAGGAAATACAAAATTGAACCTGCACTGGGATTGGAATCGGAACCAGCTTGGCTGAGGTCAATTCGGATTGAGGACGGTCCATTTTTCGTCAAGGAAAGGCGCAAAAACACTGAATTAGCACCAGGACTGGAATCCTTATTGCTTATCTTATTTCAACTTATTTTAAACGCTAAATTTTTCAAAAATTCCCGGAAGCAATCCAACATTTTGAATCCAAAACCAGAGCTGGCAACGGAACCTAATGCTGCCAGAAGTTTAACCAAGATTTGTGTCTTTTTTTCATTGACGTGAGTATTGACATGCTGCGGCATCAAGACTTGGTCCATTTTTCAAGGAAGTTTCCATATTTGTTTATCTTATTTCAACTTATTTTAAACGATCAATTTTTAAAAAAAGCAATATTGTGATATGGCATTGGAACGGGAAGCTGCAAGGAAATACAAAACTGAACCTGCACTGGGATTGGAATCGGAACCAGCTTGGACCCGCTAGATATGCAGTTTCCCTCTTTGTTTATCTTATTTCACGTACTGGGGCATCAAGACTAGCTAGCTATACAGATTTCTAATCTTTTTTTTAATTTAACTATTTTATTTATTGAACTGCTGCTAAATTCTCTATTCTGAGATCTTCATCTTGCTCAGCATACTGCGGCATCAAGACTTGGTCCATTTTTCGTCAAGGAAAGACGCAAGAAAACTGAACTGGAATGAGGACTGGCATCGGAACCAGCTTGGAGCCGCTAGCTATACAGATCTCTAATCTTTTTTTTTAATTTAACTATCTTTTTTATTGAACTGTCAATTCGGATTTCGGATCGTAACAAGCTACAGTGTACATCAACGGAAACATATCACGCCAATTATATTTGTGAAAACCAATAAATTGCTTCCATCGGGTCAGAGTATCTGGCCATAGTAAAATTTCTCTTATATTATACATTTCACACCTGCACATTGTTCAACTAAATTCTCTATTCTGAAGAATCTTAAGAAGTCTTAAATTTTATTTTAAGTGGAATTTTATTCATAATTTTACAGTTACTCTGAAGTCTGCAACATACCGTGTTATAGATTTTCATTTTTTAATCTATTTAGGGAGAAATTAAATATTACGACTTGGAACTTTGAACTGGTGTTACAAATTTCGATGAACTAAGAGTTTCGGTCGGGATTCAACAACAGCAGTAGATTAAGGGAAACAAAACACGTTTAAAGAGATATTGAAGACTCACTTTTTGCGACTTAGACTCATGTAACCATCGTCCTCAGATTGATTCTCACCACTGTTGCTATGCAAGGCCACCGGTTTTGTAGATGCCTCCTCAAACTCCGATATGATATCGTCGAGCACTTTAATGGGCTCAGGTATGTCATCCATGGAGATGGGCTCCAATGACTGTAGTTCCTCGCTTCAGAAGAAAACGGTAAACAAAGAAAGAAAAAAACGAAAATTAAATCATTTTTTTTTTTTTTTTTTTGTAAAGCTTGCAACAATTTGAAAATGAATTCATTTAGAGCTCTTGCGACATACTTTTGCTTTTGTTGGTCGTTGTTGGCCACGTTGTTGGCCACATCCAACGAATCTAGTGCTGCGGGCTCGGACTCGGACTCGACATTGTCAGACATATCAGCTGGTGTGACTGAGGCTGTCTCCGCCTCTGCCTCCGCCTCTGTGCCCGCCTCCAGCTCCAACGCCTCCACAGAATCGCGTGCTCCACACGATTCAGGTGTTGCTGCCATTATGCGATTTTCATTGAAACCAACGACGAGCAACTGGAACTGCTTTATGTTTTTCTGCGTTTTTTTTTCTGTTTTTTTTTTTTTTAATATTTCTTCTTTTTTTTTTTGTTGCTTTTGTTGATTATGAAAATGTAATCAATGCGCCCACAGTCTTCGCTGCCGCTGTCGCTGCCTCTGTCGCTGCCTCTGTCGCTGCGTCGGTCGACGTCGCTGCCTCGTCTTTGTTGTCGGCTGTTTCAATTTTCATCTATGCAATGTGTGAAAGTGATTGGCGTTTTTTTCAGGTCATTAAATTCGTCATCAAAATGTTTGTCGCTGTTGCGAAAAATACGGGGAGGAAAGCAAGCGGCAGATTTTCGTTTATTATTGTAATAATCAAAGTAATATGTTGTTATTGTTGTTGTTGTTGTTGTTGTATTTGTAAGCCGCATTAAGCTGCTATTAAGTAAATGCTTTTTGTCATTTCCAATCGCCAATTTCAATAAATTATAAATATTGATTTTGCGTGCGTAATATCCAATTACGAATGATTCCCATTATATATATACATATATATACTTAATAATAAGCGGATATTTGTATTTCCGCTGGCGAAATTATATTAAATTAGGCGTTACGTGAAAATAAAACGTCAATTTCCTTTGTTATAAAACGTTTAATCAATTAAAAAGAAGAGCTGCTAAGCATAATATATACTTTATGGCTCTTTTATTTCAGTTTACACCGATTTTTACTCCTAATTAGTTTCTATCACTATGCACGGCAGTCCCCGCTAGTGACGAAGCAGCAGTAAGATTGAAAGATTTGCTGTAACAGTTTAATTCTAAATTTTAACCTTAGCACTTTAATCTTCTTATATGGGCATTTCCGGAAAAGATACACCAGCGCCGAAAATTTCAAAGTCTTTATAAGTACCTATTACTTTTGAAGTCTATGCTTTAATTGATGTAAATTGTTAGAAATTGATAAAATATAACAATTTACAATCCAGTTTAATAACTATCATGAGCAGATCGTCTGCAATCTGCCAAAATTACTTTTTGCCCTTATTTTAATCATTTTTAGACCGTTTTCTCTTTAATATTTATGTTGGAAAATGAAATGATACTTGATGAAAGCTATTTCATAAACATTCAATAACAACAAGCACTAACTAACAAATATGACAAGCGATTAATTTAATCCAGCTTAACTGTTAATATTCAAGTGCAAAGTCAATGGAAATCTTGTAACGTTCGCGATGTAACGTTCGCGATAGTTGCAAATTTTCTTTTTAAAAAAACTATCCGAATTATTTCAAAATGTTAAATAAATATTGTAAACTACATTGTTTCTTTATAGTTTAAAATTATTTTCTATTAAATACATTCGCAGACTTTTTCACATTTCCAGATACTGTCAAACGAGTCTTTTATATTTTGTAACGTTCGGGAAAGTTTTTCTCAAATATTCTGAAAACGTCAAAGCTATGGAATTTGACTTTTGCATCGAGAAAAAGTGCACCTAAAAAGCAACTAAACCGCAACAAACAAAATTTCCAAAAATATTTTTTGTTATTTTATTTTCAATGTAAATGCGTACGAATGTAACGTTCGCGAATCTGGAAATGCCCGTATACCATTTGGATATTAAAGACAACATCTTAAAAGGAGAATTTAAGTAATCTTCTTATAAAAAGAGCAGAGCCAATATATCTGACAGGAAAACTCTTGGTTTGAAAACTTTTTTAAATTTTTTAACACGTTTGAAAATGTGTAAAGTATTAGTTTATTTCTAATTTCTTATATCGATTAAATGTAATTATTCAAATTTAGATTTAATTGAAATGCAAGATTCCTTGTCGATTTACTGCTTCAAATTGAATTCAAATTCTTTTTTTCCAAAGAAAAGAACACAATTTATTTTTGTTATTTTATTAATGCAATATATTTTAAATTCTTTTGGAATTCGTCTTCAAAGATTTCAACACGTGCAGTTCGTTTGCTGCGAAGTTTAATACTGATACTATATTTTTGCATTTGAAGCTGATGTGCTCTGCACAACAATTGAACTCGTTCTGTCCCAGAATCCTTGCAGTTGCGGTTGTTGCTATATTTGTGGTTTATTTGGTTGATGGTTTGCTAATTCAAATTGGCTTTGGCATTTGCTTTTGCTTTTGGCTCTCTCGAGCACATGGGACAACCAGCAATTAGACGTCATAATTTGTTACCAAAATTGAAAGTTACCTCAATACAAATTGGAAATGTGCAATGCAATCGCATTGACAGAATGATTGAAAATGTGGTTGAGTTGATTTACACGATGCAACTTTTGGCTTATACGCAAGTGAGTTGGGCACAGAAACGGGTGAAGCAAAGATGCACCTCAATCAAATAGTGCAATTTGCTTTACTCTCATTTCGATATCGTATCTGATAATAGTCTTCTGACCGATTGTTCAAAATCCAGAACTATTTGGAATAAAAAGTTAACGAATTTGGCAACAGGAAACTACATACATTGTACAAATGTATATCGTATATCTAGCTTGCTTTTAGATGTGCTATTTTTAACAATTGATTAATCTTAAAGTAGTTATAGTAAAGATAATGGCATCTGAGCTCTAATTACCAAAATTTTTCTGTTAATTTCCAAAGCCAAACAAAAATGTCAAGTCTTGACCTTGATTAGTGTGATTATCTAGCTGCTAATTGCTTACAAAGTATTTTAACTATGAGAAGTAAATAATGTCAGGCCTTAAATGGAACAAGAATAGAACAAGAACGTTACAGTCGGGTTCTCCCGAATGCGATATACTCTGTTTTCTGTACGTTTAATAAAAACTTAAACTTAAGTAAAGTTAGTTGAGTTTTTAAAAAAAAAAACAAAATCGTTTTTCATACAAAAACGTATTTTACAGCCGATTGTACTATAAGATAAAGTCGTCCGATTTTAATAAAATTTGGTCATTATATATAAACTGTCCTTAAACTTAGCTAAAGTGAGTTTGGTTTTTCATACAACAACTTTTTTTCAGCCGATCGTTCCTATGGCATTGGTTATAGTAGTCCGATCTGGCCGATTCTAACACTTTGTCTGCCTATGGTATATATTAACACATACATATACCAAGTTTGGTTGCTCTAGCTTCAAAACTGTGTAAAAGAACTGCGTTCATACAGACAGACAGACAGACGGACATTTCACAAACTAAATATACTCTTTTATTCCATTTTGGAAAACAGAGTATAATAAACACACATAAATGTTTATCTCTTGTTGTCCTAAATATACATAGCTTGGCGCTTATATATCTAAATTCCAAAAAGTTCAGACATAAATTGGCGCATACATTTTGCTTTTTAACGGTTTAAAATTTGGCAACAGAATATGTAGCTCAAAAATGATTGTACTTTAAATATTTCGAATATATAGATATCTTTTGACTATATAGCACAGATACTCAACATTATTCAATATGGCACAAATATCAAATCAAGTATTCAACACTCTGTGAAGCCAGCAAAAAAAAAAATTTCAAAAGTTTCATCTAACAACATTTTTATTTGAATTGATTTTTCACGTTGTTTCGGGAGGTGTGAAAATGGGAACTGTGCGGAAAGGGATGTAGGGAAGGAGGTAGTGTAAGTGTAAGTGTGAGAACACTATTCTCCTTTACTCCTTCTATTTACTCCTACACTTTACTCTTTGCTCCATACTGCCTCACTCCTTACACCTTAGTCGTTTCATCTTATGCTTCACTCCTTGCTCCTCATTCCTAACGCCTCTCTCCACACTCCTCACTCCTTACTCATTTCTCCTACTTCTTCACACAGCCGCTCGCTTTGCCTATCTTCATTCATATTTTCTATACACTTTGTTTGTAGAGAGGAGTTAGATGAAGCTCAGGCGCAGTTAAACTCAAACTCAAACTCAAACTCATACTCTTGCACTTACTCGCTCACACAAACACACAAACACAAGAGAGACAGATTAGCCTGCCTACCTCCCACTCAAAAGCACACACACACACACACACACGTTTAATATGGTGCTATACATAAACATGTCATACACACGCACGCACACACACAGTTGCTTTTGTCTTGATTTTTGTTATTTTTTGCAAAAAAAAAAAACAAAAAACAAAAAAAAACTTTGCCTTGTGTGGCCCAAAAACGTACTTAAACGGATGCAGCTACAACAATGCCAAAAAATAAAAGTAAAGTTTGTAATACGGAACAATATCATTTCCGCTGTTATCGGTAGCAGTTTCAATTTAAACTGCAGCTGCAGCCACCCACACACAGACAGCCCAAGTTGCAACTTTGTCTAACTGTAAAATTTACTGCGACGACGACGTCGTTGGCGTCGCTGCCTTCTGCCTTTGCCTTTTGCTTTACTGAATGAAGTTGCCTGGCGACGACGACACAGGGAGTCTGGCATCGATTTTTTCATATGCAGACGCACACACACACTCCCAACCCACACACTCACCCACACACACACACACACACACACACACACACATATATATATATATACATAAAGCATTTGAATATGTTTTTTTTTCCGTTGGCTTTGCCTAATAATTACAGTTAAAAGCTTTTACTGCCAAAAGGTCAAATCACAAAATCTTCCAATTGGAAAATGTTGCTAAATATAGCAAAATATGACAGCGTGTGCGCGTAAGCGAGACAGCTAATCCCAATGGGGGCTGGTGTAATGACAGACGCAGCGGCGACTGCGACGTCGGCGGCGACGGTGGCGGCGGCTTTTAAGACGATGACAAAAACAGACGGCAACTTCCGAGAACAAGAGAATTCTATTCGCATTTTGCAATTTGCTTATGAACACACAACACACACGAACACACAATATACACACACACACAGGCACAGACACTAAACATATATGTATGTACATATGTGTTTTTTTTTTTTGTTATTTTTAAGCATATTCAGCAAATTGTTGACTTTTTTTCGCAAAATTTTCTTGATTCATTTCATTTGAATTAAAACAGAGCACAGACCAAGCGCATTACATACACGCACACACACAGAGACACACAAACATACCTATTTATTGAAATTTACAAAAAAAATATATTGCAATGCATGCTGCGCGCAAAGTATCTAACAAAAGATACGTCTGCTCGCCTCGAACAACGAAACACGACTAAACTGAAAGAGAGCGAAAATCCAATTGGACAATGTTACTGTATCTGGTGGATGTTGTTTGCTAGCTGTAACGAATCAAGCTTGTGGTTGTAGTTGTTGTTGTGGTTGTTGTTGTTGCTATTGCAGTTGCTCCCACAAGCTACCCACAAAGAGAGCGAGCAAAGAGAGGCTCTTATAGTATTATTGTGCTGCAGTGCGATCCTCGTATTGTTCCAAAAATCCTCTCATCACCTGTATTTGTATCCTGTTTCGAAAAGTTTTCACTCTCAATTTCGAAAACATTAACATTATTAACTTAGTTTGACTACGAAATTTGCTTGATTTTGCAAAAATATATGTATTTACTTTTTTACCTTATGTACCTTCTGTAATATACAAATTGGATTTTTTGCTAACATGTCGGGCAGCCATACAAAAGCAAAGCACACATAACAAAGAGTGGAAAAGAGAATAGAGACAGAGAGCGCACTGTGTGGGAGTGTTTTTCTTTTCTCGTAGTTTATGCCACCCCATATGGAGACAAGTTTGTTGTTGTTGTTCCTGCTGCTGCTTCTGTTGTTGTTTTTGTTTGCCAAACGCCGCATGTCGCTCATTTGTTGTAATCATTAACATTGATTGGCTTTGTGTGCGTTGCTTTGTGATTTTGCACTTGGCCACGCGGCGCGTTTTACGCACACATCATATTGCTGCAACAAAAACAATAAAAGCCAACAACCCCCCGTTGCAGTTGTCAATGTGCTGACAACAGCTGTTAAAAGATTTAACAGAGCAGTGCCATCAATTTGGCTATTTTAAAGCTAAGTAATGTAATAGGGGAGGGAAAAGACTTGCAAAACTTATTCTGAGCTCTGATTCCACTCAAAGTTTGCGTAAATGGAATTGATTGCTATTCTGAATTCGCTAAAAACGTCAAAATTGGTAATTATCGCAAGAAATTCAAATAACAAATTCTTTAACTCAATTCTATTTTAGTTTTTATCGTATTTAAAACTGAATGAAAATTAAAAATTGTCTGTAAAACCGAAACAATAACGTGCAAGCAAACTTGACGCGATTCAGCAACTAAAGAGACTTATTGCTATCAAACTACGATCTATTGTGATCGGAATTCAGAACTGTTTCTGAACGATTACAAAATTCATACGCTTTTATTTTTCAAAAACGTACGGAATTCGGAACCTGCTTGATAGTTTTTCATGCAGGTCAGCCATTTGTGAAAGCAATTTGATAATTAACTGAATTTTTAAATTTTTATTTTAATCAAATTCAATTTTATTATTTCTTTGTTTATTGTACATGCAACTTTTACGTATATTTAATTATTATTGGGTCAAGATAGTATATTCTTTTGTTGTACCGATGTTCCTATAAAATATTGTAGCCCCAATTTTATTTTTGGCAAAAAGAATCTTGCAAAACGAATAAATATGCGACCGATCATAAAGCTATATCATGTTGTGATCCGAAAAATCTGGCTTCAACAAACATATGCAGTGCCCATATTAGCAAAATGGTAGGCTAATAAAAATATAACGATGTCTGCATACTTTTGACAGTGCTGTAAAGTTAACAGCAACGCTGTTAACCGCGCTCCACTAATAGCAGCATGTAAATGCTTTTCAATTGAGGCACTTGTAGTTAACATTCTGGCAAACTTTTCTGTTAAAGACCCGCTATTTTTGAATTGTTTTCTTTTTTGTTTGTTGACGGCTTCTTTGGATCTGATTTTGACAAGCTTGTTGTGAATTTGTTTCTAACTAGTATTTCAAGTGTTTTTATGCATTTTAAGATGTGGTAAAGAAAAAAAAGAAATGTGTTTTTCTTCCAACTGCCCCGCTTTTGTTTCTATCATTTTTGCATATTTACGTTTCGAGCAATTGTTGTGTTTTTTGTTTATATAAACTTAAATTATAATCATTTAGTTGATTTATTTTGTTGTTGTTTTTACTGTTATACAATTAATAATCATCAAAATCTTTAAATGTGTGTGTGTTTTCAAAACGCTGCCAGCGGCCACAGCGACCTTTTTTGATGTTGTTGTTTGTTGTAGTTGTTGTTTGATCGTTCCTTCTGCCTTAGCCAGCTGTAGCCATCATCGGGTTGGAGTCTCGACGCTTACAACTTGTCCAAATACTGAGACAGATCGGGAAGACCCTCCTTGAGACCCTTACGTTTACGGGTATCTTGGACAATCTGGTAGGGCTTGCTTGAAGGCTCGCTCGGGTCACCGGGCAGCACCTGCCAATGATCGAAGACGCACTGTGGGAAGGCCTGGCCACCAGTGTTGGAGCGCAGATCGGCGGTGAAGCCGAACGACTCGTTGACGGGCAGATATGCCTTAACAACGAACATGGGTGTGCCGACCACCTGGTTCTCCTCGAAGACATGACCACGACGTCTGTTCAGGACACCATAGATGCCACCAACGGCGACCTCGGGGCACTGAATCTCGCACAAGTAGACGGGCTCCATTAGACGGGGACCGGCTGTAATGGCAGCGGCGTACAGGCAACGACGGGTCGTGGGAATGATCTGGCCACCACCGCGATGGATGGCATCAGCGTGCAGAGTGACATCATAAATGTTGAAGCGGACGCCACGCAGATTCTCATCGGCCAGGATACCCTCCTTGGAAGCCCACTGGAAGCCAGCGACAACGGAGTCCTTGATTTCGTTGAGGTACTGCACGGACTTGGTGCAATCGAGAATGAAATTGGGTCCAGTACCATCGGGGCCAAAGCACCAGATCTTACGGGCTTCGGTCACATCGTAATCGTACTTCTCGGCCAGATAACGGGCGCGCACCTTGAAATCATCCTTGGAGCTGACATCACCGTTGTCAATATCCTCGGGCAGACCATCGGGCATGGGCAGAGCCTTCATGAGCAGACGGTTGTGCTTGTTGGGCGACTTGGATAAGCACATTTGGTTGGACTCCTCGCACACGGTTTCACGGTAGGAGACAACGGGATCGGATTTCTTGAGTGGGATGCAAGCGTGATCCTCTTCCAGATCCTTGAGGCAAATTTCCAAATGCAATTCACCGGCACCGGCAATGATATGCTCGCCCGACTCCTCAATGATGCACTGCACCATAGGATCGGATTTGGCCAGACGCTTCAGACCCTCCACCAATTTGGGCAAATCAGCAGGGTTCTTGGGCTCCACAGCCACACGCACGACAGGCGACACGGAGAACTTCATCACCTGGAAGAAGCAAGCCATGAAATTATTAGTTACGAGTAAGGGGTGGAAATATTTGGTTTTTCTAAGCAGGGATCGGAAGATCTATTTACCTTCATGTTGTGGGCATCCTTGAAGGTAGTAATGGTACCGGTCTTGACCAGGAACTGATCGACACCAACCAGACCGCAAATGTTGCCAGATGGCACATCCTCAATAGCCTCAACATAACGACCCATCATCAGAATGGTGCGCTGAATAGCCTTCTCGTACAGATCCTCCTTCTTGCCGGGAGTATAGTTGGGTCCCATAATGCGGCACTTCTGGCCAGTGGCGACCTTGCCGGAGAACACACGTCCAAAGGCATAGAAACGTCCCTTATCGGAGGTCGGCACCATCTTGGAGATGTACATCATCAGTGGACCATCGGGATCACAGTTCTTAACGGCAACGGCGGCCTCATCATCATGGGGGCCCTCATACAGCATCTCCATGCGGTACTTCTGGGCAACCACGGGCGATGGCAAATGGATGGCAATCATCTGAAGCAAAGCCTCACCAGCGGGCAACCAGGTGCGCATAACGGTCTTAAGCAATGCCTTGCCATCCTTGTCCTTATCCTCGTGCTTCAAAGCCACACCGATCTTCTCCAAAAGGCTGTCAATCTCGGCCTTCTTGTAGTTCATGATGGCATCGAAGACCTTGTAGATGGGATCCAGAATGTACATGCAGAATGAGCGCTTGTTGTCGACCTCCTTTTGCTTCTGCCATTTCTTGGTCTTGGCATTGAAGAAGTTCTCGCCCCACAGACTGTAAATTTTTAATAGAAATTTTCAAGTTTTGGAAAACATTTTACAAGATTTCTCTCAAGGACAGGACTGAGACAGAGATGTATCGTAAGAGTCTAAGGAATCTATAATTATAATTGTCGAGTCGCTGCCTTAGCAAATACACCGTTGGAACATTAGGAAAGCGGTTCCGGTGCAGCGTTTGAGCAGCGTCTTCAGTTTTGATCTGCTTTTATTGTTGTTGCACTTGTGGCGCTCTCAGCACGCGCGGTTCTTGAAATCTCACTCAAAAGAGAGCGAGATGAAAAGAGTTCGCACGCTCAGCGTCACACGTTTTGTGCTAAAAGGGAAGGTTCGGGGGAAAAGGATAAAAAAGTTGTTTGTGCAACTTACCGGTTCATTAGCTTGACAACATCAATCTTGAACTTCTCAGAGTACATCTCCGAGAACTGCTTGAGGGTAAAGGCCCAGCCGTGAAGACCGGAACCGAAACCGACAGAGCCCTTTGAGGGATCCACACGGACCTCACCCATGGGACCGCTATCATCGTTATAGGTGGCAATGATGACATTCACGTTCTCAACAATACGCTGGAAAGTCTGATACAGCTCCTCAGCCTCCAATTGCAGCTCCAACAGAGCGCGATCCATCTTGTTCATGAACAGAATGGGCTTAATACGCTCAGCAATAGCCTGACGCAGCACAGTCTCGGTCTGGACGCAGACACCGGAGACGCAATCGACGACGACGAGGGCACCATCGGTGACGCGAAGAGCGGCAGTTACCTCAGATGAGAAATCAACGTGACCGGGTGAATCAATCAAGTTGATCAAGAAACCCTTGCACTCCTTCTCACGCTGATCTGGTGCGGTGATGAAAACCAGATCCTTCTCCTCCACCTCAAAGTACATGGAGATGGCGCTACAATTTGGCAAGAGTTAGAAATCAACTAAAAATGGGAAAAGCAAAAACTTTGTGCTTACGTGGACTTGATGGTAATGCAACGCTCCTGTTCGTCCTTGCGCGTATCGGTGAAACGGGTTTCACCAGCCTTGGCGCCGGCAATAATACCAGCCTTGGAGACCAAAGAATCGGTCAAGGTGGATTTGCCATGATCCACGTGGGCAATGACGGACATGTTGCGAATGTTACGCTTCTTGTCCATGAGGCCACGGATTTCGTCGACGGTGAAGTTGACCTATATAATATAGCATAAGAATGAAAGAGATAGAGCATGAGAAAGGGCACGAGAGTGAGAGAGATAGCGCACAAGCAAAACGTTGCCAGTTACCAGTTGCATAGTTCATGGTTCACGGTGTTGGCATTTTTAGTTCAATTTGCATGCAAAAAAACGTTCAGTCGTTCATTTTTGAGCCGTGAACTAAATCCTGTGATTTAGTTCAGTAATTTATACCGGTTATTACCTATTTCGCTCATTATGGTGAGCATTTCTAGTTCCACTGGATGAAAAACGTTCAGTCCTGCATTTTTGAGCCGTGAACTAAATCGTGCGATTTAGCTCAGTAGTCAATTCGTTCATTTTTGAGCCGTGAACTAAATGCCATCATTTTGTTCCGTTTTCTGAATCGGTTATTACCTATTTCGTTCATTTTGATGGGCATTTCTAGTTCCATTGAATGAAAAAGATTCAGTACTTTATTTTAGAGCCGTGTACTAAATCCTGTCACTTAGTTCAGTAGTCAAATCGTTCAATTTAGACTCTTTAACTAAATCCTGTCATTTAGTTCAGTAATTCATTCTTTTATGAAACTGGTTATTGCCTATTTCGTTCATTTTGATGGGCATTCTTAGTGAAATTGAATGAAAAAGTTAAATTCTTAATTTTTGATTCTCTTAAACTAAGGCCAGTCATTTGGTACTTTTGTTCAGCAATTCTTTCGTTTATGAAACCGGTTATTACCTGTTTCGTTCATTTTGATGAGCTGTTCAATTGAACGAAACGCCACAACTCCAATAGCTGCGTGGAAGCGCAAGCAAGATAGTCAAATTACGTGTTTTGTACTTTGTATGCCAAATTGGTAACTGATAAAAACTGAAAAAAAAATAAGGAGCACCTAATAAAATTACGCCATGGCTTAGGTAAGCAACTGCCGCTTATTAAAGATGGCGTTGGCATTCTACACATACATATATATATATATATATATGCACACATACTTATATATATGCAATGAATTGAATTTGTGATTTTTGTGAGGTTAGAATTGAACCAAAAACCACTTGCGTTGGCTATTTCTGTTTTCATTATTTCTATGCCATTCCCATGCATATAACAAACACCTGACATTTATTTCCTATTTGGTTAGCCAAGTTTAAGTTTATTTTTAATAGCAAAGTGCATACGTCATTGCATGTCGCCTTGTGCTATTTTTCTTTGTCTTGCATTTCACCACTGTCACACACACACACAATAAAAAAAATACACATTCACACAGTTTAACGGCTGCTGTGTCACGTCTGCAGTTATTTTATCTTTCGAACTTAATTTCATGCAGTTTTACAACGCTAACGCAAAACATTTGCACGTTTTTGGTTGGCACATTTGTTTTGGCTGCGTTTGCTGCTATTATTTTGTATTATTTTCACCTACCATTTTGGATGTTTATTGATTTGCTTGGACCAACTTTAAAAACACTACACGCCTGCACTGGCGTATCGACAGGAAAGAACGGACAACGTAGCAGTGTTGGAGATGTGACAGCACAACGATAGTACTATCGACAGTAGCGAGTGGCTTGGCTTGATATTGTTATCGATGCGGCTTTATTCCTTATCGATGTTTATAATTTGAGAATGTGACCGAATTAAACAAGAGAATGAATTTGAATAATTTGAAAATGTATATATGTATGTAATGTATTGTAATTTAGAAATACAAAAATATATTTAGCATACACAATATTTTTGAATTTATTTATAAATGCGAAGCAAATAGAAACTGTATATTTACAGAATGCTCTACTTCCACTATGAAACAATTTGTTTGTGAAGATTGTTTTCTGTTTAAATGCATTAGGAATTGTTTTTTACTACAAATTAACAGCATACTATTATTTGCACATGTTTATATTGTGAATAATTGGGTATGCCTGTAGCTGCTTACACGATGCAACTAGTTGCATGCATTTTTTTTTTACATGCTCTCAATAGTTTCTAAGTAATGCAGCTCTCATCTATAAATACAACTATCATGTTATCGATATTGATTATACATATTGAATCTCAACAGCCCTGCTTCCATAAAAGAGGTTGAAAACGTTTCTCGCCTTCTCACTTGCCTAAAAACACAGAAAAATCCCATGGCTTAAATCGTCGTGAGAAACAGGTCAAAGTGTAACAATATGCACAACAAAGTTACACAGTTCGATTGACGTGCAACTTTATTTAGCCCATTTTCGTCGCTGCTTCCCTTGTCAACAAACAAAAAGTTGCGTGCATCTAATTTCATCGTGTAAATTAGGACTGGCTTGATACAAATTTAAAGCGCAACGGCAAAACGACCATTCCTCAATCGATGTGCTATCGAAAAACTATGATTAAGGTAGCGGGATTCCCGATTTAATTTTGAAACTATTTTTTTGCACTGCACATTTCGTGACGTAATTATAATTCACTCTATAAGCGTATCAAAAAATAACTTGACAAGCAAAGCAGAGCAAAAAATGCGACGTTATTCCTAACAATTCCCAAATGGTAAACATATTAAGTAAGCCATGAATTGAAATTCAACATAATAAGAAAAAGTGTAGCTAGTTTTATTTATTTTTCGTCAGTGTTAGATATACAACGACAAAGTTAGGAACAAAAAATTGGTAAGTAAAAATTTTTTTTTCTTACTTTTTTTTCAAGTTTTTTTTTTTTTTATTTATTTTATATCCTTGATCACAAATAAATTTTTGGCCAGTCAGGCCATTTGGCTTTTGATTTATTTAAAAGAAATTTGTGATTATGAAGGCATATACCTATAAATAGTATTAACAATTTTCAGTACACAATACACATGGACTACCAACAATAATCCTAGCGATGGCATTTAGCTTTCGATTAATTTCGCAATGAAGAATTCGCGGTAATCCTGATGTTCAATGCTTTGTGGAACTCCCGCAAGGAACCGCATGATGTTTTCTATATCTATCATCTTGAACAGTTCATTAAAGGATTATTTACACTTTATGTATGTATGCACCTATATATTTATATTTTTAATATACTAAAATATTTTTTTTTTTTTTTTGTATAGTAAAAATATGTTTCTAATTTGGTAAATCAGAATCTTTAAGTTTGCACGCATATAATCCACATTGATATATACACATTTATATTTTCTAACATAAAATGTCGTAAAAATTTTTGAATAAGAAATATTATCAAAATTCTACAAGAATATATATGAAACGAATTTTATATGGTGTAAGTGTTGCAAGAGATTATGCAGATTCGTTAATGGGTGTCATCGAAGATCGGTTCAGAAGAAACGTTTCAAAAGTCGCTAATTTTATTCAAGTTCTCCGACGAAACTTACAATTAATTATTTAGATTAATTATTATATGGATTGAAGGGAAACTAAACTCTGTGGAGGGCACACCGTTATAACCAATGACATCAATGATCTCGTGTATTTAACCAACTGAATTGTAATATTGCGTTTGCACACCCTGGACTTGGACAATGGCAACAATATGCGGCAATAGAAGATAGTCTTTTGCTTCATTGAGATGCCTCTGCAGCTGCAGTCTTGTATGAACCGCATCTGTGAGAAACTTTAGACGCATCATTTTCTTCTTGGGACGCAAATTGCGCTCCAGGCAATAGGATAATTATATGGGACACTTTGGCATGGTATCAATTTTATGTATTTCCAGATTCATGCGTGCCTTCTACACAATAACCTCATCAATAATAATACTCACATGCGTCCAATGGCCAGATTGCGCTGTTCAGTTGATATCGTCGAAACTTATCCTCCATTGGAGCAGCTCGGACAGAAGGAACTCGGGAAATATTTTCATCTTGCTGTAACACTTCATGGTTGGATGACGTGCCATATGCTAGAGCGGAACTTGTGTATCATCGCAGTTGATAACGATGCGTTGGGCTTTGTAAAAACAAGCTAACAAGCCGCTTTCACCTTTTTCGTAAATCTGGCAAGTTACGCCGTAAAGCTTATGCGGATTGTCTTCGGGCGGCTGCATCTGTGGGAAGCCTACGCCAAAGATGACACCAACGCGGCCAGTTTTCTGCATCTCTTCATCGATTATGCTGCCATCAATCATAAACGGCAGCAACTAGCCCCGGAAACAGCATGTGTGTTGATGCATGCCCCACTTTAAGCTAATCCACGCCGGGCACACGATTCAGATTTCTGCGGCCAGATTTGTGTCAAAGCGCACACCCTTCTTCATATCAATGTCGAAAGGTGGTGGCAACAATTCTGGCATGTTCTCAGCGCCATCCTTGCTCTTATCCAGGCTAGCCGCTTTGTTGCCTGTGCTCTGATTGCGATCCTGACTAAAGAACATGCTACGCACATGCTGCAAGAAGTTTTTCCGGCGCTGCGTTTTGGAGTTACCTGCATATACACGGCCGATCGTAAAGGATTCCCAGCCATAATTCAGCATCTACAGTCCGAATTATCTTCAATGCCGTATCTGTCCAGGGATCTGACACTATCATTCTGTCTGGAACAAAGACTTGCATCACTTGGACTGTCATTGGGCGGGGGTGCCTTTCCACCTTCATCCGGTTGCATATCAGTTGCAGCTTCAGCGGGTAGCATTATTTGCTGCTTTTTCTGAAGAAGGTGGAGTGAAGTAAATGAATACAAACCGATGTGAAGATATAAAAGTTATATTTTTGTGAACCCATTCATAAGATTGATTCAATTTTGGTCTATTACGTCTTAAAATTATATGTTGAATGTGGTTTCCGTAAGACAAATTTGATATTGTTCTTTATTCTTTTTGACATATTAATAAAATATGCTCAAATCTTAAAAAAAAAATATTTTTTTGCTGAAAATACTGTAAATAATACAAAGCATTTTCTGAGAACACTTTTCTTTTGTATACCTTAAATAGATGATATCTGCAATGTTTATTACTTTATACTGCATTTATGCCCAAGAATTTTCTCGGCCTAATTGTTCAAATTCGTTGCAGCATTTAAACGCTTTCCAAAATTGTTTACAAAGCGTGCAGAACAAAACAGCATTTTTGTATACTCCCACGAAATAATAAAACAAATTTTGTTGAGTCACTTTATGGTTTCATTAGTTGTAGTATTGATTATAATCTTTTTGTTTAAAAGTGTGGCTTTTTATTGTAATGCTTGAATGGTCTTAGTGAATGAATTTATTCGTTAAAATTTGTTAGTCACACAGCTTTCTACGATGCTGAGTTGCAATGCTTACTTATAAATGCATCGTTACCTTATAAGAAAATGTACCGTTTTCAATTAAAAGTACAAACATATTTGAAGTTTTTTGATTATTAATATATTCACCTTTTAAAAACATGTCAATTTTCAATAGTTTGGAACATTGAAGTCTTTGCCTTTTGCATGCAGAAGTGATGTGATAACTTAGCAACATGCAACATGTTGCTAAGCGAAAGTCAACTCAGTAATTCTCAAACTGTAGCAAGCACGCTCAAACATGTGTGCAACAAACCTGATAAAACTCGAGCCAAGTTTTCACTCAAACCTGTTGCTGCAACAAAGCTGCTGCAACAATGCCAGCGCAATAATGCTCCCGCAACAATGCTTCCGCAACAATGCTTCCGCAACAATGCTGCTGCAACAAATATTAGACTTCAATGATTGCCAAACTGTTGCAAGCACGCTCAAACATGTGTGCAACGAACCTGCTGGAACTCCAGCTAGTTTTCACTCCAGCCCATTTTCACTCAAACATGTTGCTGCAGCAATGTTGCTGATGCAATGCTGCTGCAGCTATGTTGCTGCAACAAATAACACTCGACTAGCAACAACAATTGCTCAACTGTATACAACTGCTGCTTGTTGCAGCTGCTGCTTTGTTGCATCAGCAACAGACTGCCACACGTTGAAGCAACAATGTTGTCGCAACATCATTGGCCGTGTTGACAGCCAGTTCGTGCCACATCCGATGCGGCCAGCCGAACAGTTTTCAAGTGATTTTCTGTGCGTACGGTTTGTGCTAACGGTAAAACCTAAGCTCTCTAACTAATACCTTTTTGTTGCTATTAGTGAATGTGTTGTTTTTTTGTGTGTGTATTGTACTTTTTAAGATGCATTAAAATTAATAATAAATAAAAAAATAATTACAAATTTTTACACAACTTAAAAAAAATATTTCAAATTTTTTTTAGAAGTTTTTGAAATATATTTTGTAAAATAAATGCAGTTTTGAATTGAAATAGAAACTAAAAATCTTGCTAGATTGTAGAAAGTTAGGATCAGCTCTACTTTTAGAATAGATCAAAAATTTTTTTAAATAAAACCAATAAAAATTATTTTTGTAAATAATATTACATGATTAGTAGCAGATCTTATTGAAATTTAAGGATCTACTTAGTCCAACTATTGACCGAACATTTTTTTGAGTTGTTTTTATAAAGCAATTTGGTAAACGCTTTGATATAAAGATCTTATAAAACTTTAGAAAAAACTTGATGAGAAAATGGAAAACTAGAAATAAAACTTGCAACTTTAGAAATAATTAATAAAGAATAAAATAGTTTGCGTTGAAGAAGACTCAAAAACTACAATATTATAATATTCTAAAATGTTATTTTTAAGTTAAATATATATTTCGTATGACGATATTAATCAAGTTAGAAAACTTTTATGAAATTGAAAAGTTTAGATGAGAAAAGTTGGCGTAGTCAAAATTAGATTTAAATTAAATATTGCAACAAATTCAAAGTAGTCAAAATTGAATTTCCAAAAATATTAGAACAATTGAAAAAAATGCAAAATCCAATTAAAAATCTTAAGCATATAAAAGTGCTTCATAGCTATAAATTAAAAAAATGTGAAATTTGTTTAATTTTTTTTTAAAAATATTTTTTCAAGCGCATAAAATTGCAGACCTCAAAGAAAAACGGGATTAAAAAGTTTTGACTTTGTCTTTGATCTTAAACAAGAAACAACAACAATAACGCGGCAGCAAGTGCAAAGGATAAACAATAAAAAATAATTATGTTTAATAAATGCGCTATAAAGAAAATGGGCTAAGTCGCCCACAAAAAAAAGCAGCGCACAAGCCGCGTTGTGATCGCGTCGCCGGACGACAAAGGACAACTTTTGTCGTGTCCCGTTGCGCGTTTCGCGTTTCTTATTAGAAAATCCTTTTTACGCGTTCACTCGACTGCGCGTGCAGCCAAAAAGGAGCCCAAAAAGAAGCAGCAGCAGCAGCAGCAGCAGAACAACAACAACAACAAAAATTGCACGTTTTAAAAAGTTTTTTCGCTGTGCGTTCTTTCTATTTTTATTTTTTTTTTGTTGTTGTTTTGTGTCCTGGCCCAGCAAACAAAGTAAAAGTTAGAGCGAAAGTTGTTGTGCAACGTGTGGAAAGTGCGGCAAAAATACAACAATAACAACAACGATAGCAACAGTAGCAAACAGCAGCAGCAACAACAACAACAAGAACAACTGCACAACGTGCAAGTTTAATTCGATTTTAGTGTGTAACAATCAGTGCGAAAAACGCCAGGCAGCAACAACAACAACAACAACAACAATAACAACCACAAAACAACAAAAGCGCAGCGTGCAAAAAGTTGCATCGTTCGCCGTCATTGTCGCTACCTTTACACACACACACACACACATAATCGTTGTATGTGTGTGCGGGTGTGAGCGGAAGAACAGTAAAAGTGGATTAGCAGCAGCAGCAGCAGCAGCCACCATTGCCGCCGGCAGCGCAGTTAGCATTAAATTTGTTCTTGCAGCTACAACCACTTGCGTCGACTGCGACTGCGACTGCGACTGCGACTGCGACATCGACTGAGACGCTCTTTTGGATTTAATGCAGAGCGCTTAGCGTGTTAGTCTTTCAACTCGTGACTGTTGTAAGTTGCCTGGCTTTTGGCCATTTTAACACACACAAGCACACTCAGATTTACACACATACTAACACATAATCACACTCAGCTTTACACACACACACACTAACACTCACACTCACACACATTTCTGCTTTTTTCTTAATTGTAATTAATTTTAAGTTAAGAGCTCTGCGGTCACTGCTGAGATTTCTATTTACTTAATAGATTTCTTACATTTTAATTCTATTTTCACGTCTGCTTCTTTCACATCTCTCTTCATCCTGAAGATGAAAAAAGTTTACTGTACAGCTTCAAGTGTTCTTTTCTTGTTTTGAGTTCTCAGCAGAATGAGAAACATTGAAATAATTGTTGTATTGTTTGTATTGTTTTTTTATAAACAAGTAAGAACATTGCAGATGAAATATGTTATAAACGAATGTTATATACTCTGTTCTTGGCTTAAGAACATTGGGTTTTTATGAGAACCAGACATAAGTCTATCAGGCCTATGAATTTATTTTAAGTGTTCTCACTTTTAGCATGATTTTGCGATTTAAAATCACTTGCATATAATTAGCCAGTCATTGAGAAAGTATTCAAATCACTTTGAGTAACAGCAAAAATGCAATTTTGAACATTTGACTAAATTTCAATTCCGCTAAAAGTGGAAACCAAAACTGGAGCGTATTTTCGGGCTTGTTTCGAATTCCGCACGTGTATCGAATTACTGAATTCCGATCGGAATGTTTTCTCCATTTTTTTGTTCTTGAACCCAAACCAATAGAATAGATGATGTAAAATGATTATGTCCATCGTTTCGTTATACTTTTCTAATGGTGAACTTAAGAGACCGTTTCTTAATTGTATATTTAAAAGGCAATTTAACTGTTTTAAAATAAGAATAGATATCTAGTATTTTATTTATTTTTTGACCGACTGAATTCAAAAACTCTTGAGGTTTTGGTTGATTCAGATAAACTTAATTTGGATATCGGAGTTTAAGTAGCTTAGACGTTGCAGTTGGGTTCTTCTGACTGCGATATACTCTGTATTCTGTACGTTACATAAATTAAATTTTTGTAAAGACTGTTTATATACTAATACACTGTCCTTAAACCTGGGTAAAGTGAGTTTGGCTGAGTTATCTTGAAAAATAAGTTTTTCATACAAAAACTTATTTTTCAACCGATCGTTCATATGGCAGCCGGCAATTGCGAAATTGAAACTCCTTTCAATGTTCGAAACTTTATTAAACTCTTTAACAATGGCAAGTTTATTCAACACTTGATAAAATGCAAGTGAATTCAATCCGCAAAGTGCTGTCAAAAGTGATAATGGCTTCATTTAAGGGAAATACTCTTTGCCAATATCTTATCGAAGTTGGTAGCCAGAACAGGTCTGATAGCTCTTCTTATATCGACTCGAATGACGAAACTTTTGATTTTGAAGAAAGAAAAGGAGTATCAGTTTTAATAACTATCAAGATGAATCGTTATATGCTTTACAAGCTAAAAATACATTCAATGTGTCAGATTATTATCATATTTTGTTATTCAATACGTTTTGTTCTGCTTTAACCTATAATCTGTATAAATATGATAGAAAGTTATTGTTAAGATCTTAATTTAACTTTTATTATTATTATTATTGGCAAAGCTTTCTTCATATTTATGCAGCTAAAGTAAGGAATTAAATTTACTTTCGCTTGTAAAGCAAACTTGACCCATTTTTCTTAAGCCGCATAGAACAGGCAACCCATAACAAATTTGGCAAAACTTTATCAACTTTGATTATTCATTGAGCATATCAATTTTGTGTGCCCTAAAATAGGTTCTTTTGCAAAGTGAACAGCTTTAAATGCAAAGTCAATGCAAGTTGTTCATGTTTTGCTTTATAATTTTAACAAAACAACAAAAAATGGTCAAAGATAAAAATATCCTTACGTCCTTGCAAAAAAACTAGCTAAACAAATTTTTGTTTATATTTTCATTAAAAATGTATTTTAAAAGCAATGTATGCATAAAATAGTTATAGTTTTGAATTATTAATAAATGCATAGTGCATATTTGTAAACTTTAAGCGGATGTTTGCTGCTGTTGTTTTGAATTTGATATGCAAACCTTAAAAAATCAATTAGTTTCAAAGAATATATTCTGCATATGCAGGATTGATTGGAAACTTTACTTTTACTTTTCTACAGCTCTTAAGAAACTGTCAAATGAAAAATAGTTTGGTTGCATGTTAATCTAAAGTTTAGCTAGCAAATGCCAAAACAAAACAAAAAAAAAGAAAAAAAAACATTAATGAATTGACCACAGAACGCCTTCGCAATCAGTTGCAATTGAAGCAGACGATGTTTGGTTTTACCTTTGGCTAAAATGTTACACAACAGACGGCAGCACTTAGCACAATGAGACAGACGGTCAGGACACGCACGGATTGCAAAGTGTATGCAGAACAAGAAATGAACAGACTGCCAGACAGATACGACAGACAGTTAGTGTAAAGAGAGCAAGCAAGATAGTAGCAAAATGAAAAGACACTTTCAAAATGTAACCAAACTAGACAAGAGCTCGGATTTTTCAACACAAAACTGGCCACACACTATGCAATCGGTTGTACAATTGAGTATAAAGTAAATGCCAGGACACTTTTATTGAATGATAGGCGATTTTGAAAAAAAATTTTATGAAATTACAAAAATTCCTGCCGAAATTGGAAACACAAAGCCCAGTTAGTCTGCTTATGCTTGGGCCTGTCACAGGACTTGCTTCAGGACATCAAGACTGCTTCTTCCGCTTTGACATACACGGCTGAGTGAAGTCCTTCGAAAACGCTCGCTGGGTAAAGTTTCTGAACGGCCAAGGATGCTTCTATCTTTGAAAGCGCTTGATCTGTTAAGTTGCCGAATTGCCCAGGATGCTTCTTCCGTTGTGGCATACATGGATAGGTGAAGTCCTTTGGAAGCGCTTGTTTCTGCATTGCCCAGGATGCTTCTTCTGTTGTGGCATACATGGCATGGTGAAGTCTTTTGAAGGCGCACGCTTCTTCATTATCCAGGAAGCTTCTTCTGTTGTGGCATACGTGACGGAATAAAGTCCTCTGCAAGCGCTCGATCGGCAAACTTGCTGCAATCGTTTGCAGCTTGCGTCGTGCCACTTGTGGCAGCAGCTTTTCGTGATTTTACAAGCCCGTCGCTGGATTTAGCATTAACATGAATACAGGCGACAAGCGTGCAAAGTGACGAAGAGCTGTTTCCACAATCAGCGTGACTCAAGCTGCAACGATTGCGCCTTGTTGGAAAGAGTGCATCATGTGTTGTTAAATTTTCCAGTTTTGATGTTGATCTCAGTTACTCTGCAAGGACTGCAACTTATGGAAGGACTTTGCAACATGATGCTGTGAAGGAAAGTTAGAGAAAGTCCTTGTAAAATAAGTTGTTGAAACTTACCAATAAGTTTTTTTTTTTTTTTTTTAAATATTTAAAATTTTGTGTTGTTGTCGATTCAACGACTCGAAATATAATGAATATGTTTAGTTTCTACTTTGCCAGCTTATAAATATGCGCCTACTATGCAAAATAAGTTTTGGTTTTTTTAAAAAACTACTGAGATTTCAAATAAAAAGCTAGTTTCAGTGTAATTATGTTTTTGAAGCTAAAATTTAGGCAAACAAGTAGTACAAATGCAGTTGTAGCAACCGATTGTAGAATGTGTGAGCAGCTTAAGGCCTGTGCATACACACACACACACAGAGAGACACACACACACAGATACACAGATATACACAGATACACAGACACACATATACATTTAAATGAGTAGTGACATTCGCCAGCAAAGACATTCCCACATTGTGTGCGTTTCCTTTCAACTTCCTGGCCGGTCCTTGTCTGGGGCGTCTGGCCGCCAGTCGTTGACATTTGCATACAGTTTTGTGCAACGACGACGACGACGACGACGTCTGCGACTACGCAGCTTGCCTTTAAAAATGTGTCCATGGTTTATAATTTACTTAAAAAGTCGACTGAATCGACATAATAACCCCCCATTGTGTGCAGAAATGTTTTTTTCTTTTAAGACCATAGCTTATAAAAGAACTCGCCACTTGTGGTATGTCTGTCTGTCTGTCTGTGTGTGTGTGTGTGCCACAGATTAGCTACCTTTATTAAGCTGTTCATATGTAGAAGAGTCTTTAGAGTACTCTTACTTTATGACAATTTAGATTGGGCTCAAGCATCTGGCATATTTATGAGCATATTGGGGCCAAGCCGATTGCGATTGCTTTTGTTTTCTTAGCTCTTGAGCGCGTCAATTTCTCGTAGCACGTGCAGCGTATTGTGGCATGAAAATAAACAAAAAACAAAAAAAAACCCAAAAAATCGTAAAGTCTTTTAAGTGCATAATATAAAGCTTTTAGCTGCTTTTTTAAATGCTACAAAATATGCTCGAATAGTTGAAGAAAGTTGTTGTTGTTCATAAAACCTTTTTTTTTTTTTTGGTTTTTTTTAATACTATGTGCTAAAAGTACAACTATTCAAAAGATTTTCTGTAGCTGTTGACAGGAAAATGGCGTTAATGGGATTTCCCAAAAGTGTTAAATTTTGATGCGTTAGCAAGCCTAAAAGTAAGGCTTCTTACTTAAGATTTGAAGTTTTATATGCTTAAAAGCTTAAAGATAGTTGTTGCATGAATCCTTAGCAATTATCGTCTAATAAACTTCAAGGGAATGCCCGGGACGGCTAAGAGTTTGCATTGATTCGGGTTCCTTACCCTTTTCCAACTTAGTTCTACATTTACGACTTTATTTAAAACAAACGTAAAGCACTCATTAAAAGCCGTTCTTTTTGGCAGCGATTGCTCGATTGTGGCTTTATAGAGAAAAAAAAAACACCCCTTAAGGTCCTGCGGGTGAAGGAGTTCTTTTTTTTTTAGGATATAACGCGTGCTGCGTTAATGCAACTGCTTAACGGCTGGGCAGATCCAGAAACCTGGCAAGGCAGTAAATTATGAGACTGCATAAAGTTGTACGTTGTTCGCTGTGTGTGCGTTTGCTCAGCAGTTCCCCAAGTTAAACACTTAAAAGCTGCCACGAAATCAAAGAGCAGCTCCAGCTTCAGCTCCAACTCCGTGTTGCAGGCAGCATCCACCAGACAGGCTACAAAATTCGAGTGGTGCCTTGACTCGTTGTGCGTCTCACGTTGGCAAAAATAAAAAAGGAAGAAAAAAAAAAAAAAGTTTCGCGCAAGTTGTTTGAGTTGCCAAGTGGTGGCGAATATTGTTTGGTGGTGTGCCTGTGGTACTACTACCTGCTGCCTCTATCCTCTATCCCTGACACATATTCATTGCGACAACGACGCACACACACACACATACACACATATACACAGTTCTACAGTCGTCATTGCGCTTGGAAATCTTATGAAACGAGTAAAAATTAAAATAAAAAGTGCTAACAGCCTGCAAACTTTACCAACTCCTTTCTTTCATTCTTTATTGCTTTCTTTCTCTTAACGATATACCCCCAAAAGCATCCCCCCCCCCCCCTCTTCACACAAAACACAGTCTGCTTGACTCCTGCTCCTTGGCACTCGCTCTTCAGATGCTTCAGGCTCGAGTAGCAGCTCGAAATAAATCTTTGAATGGCTTTAACATGTTTTCAGCGCTAGTTTCGTGCGGCGTTACGTCTGCCCTGTGATTTATACATGCTAAATAATTTATTGGTTCAACATTTTCGCTTTTTTTTTTTTTTTATACATACTATATATATATATTTCGTTCATTCTTTCAAATGGTTTTACTGTGTCTGCGGCTGCAACATTTTAAGTGGCAATACATTTTTCAACCATTTTTCAGCGAGTAGCTACGTTTTTTGGTGGCACAATTTTTCCAAAAAATGTGGCCGAGGTCGCTAATTAAACTTTAGACCACAAAATGTGCGCATATTTGAATGCAGCATTGAATGTGTGGGTTTTGTTAGAGCGCGTTGTCCTTTTAAATGGTTTTCCATGTCTTAAAACTATGATTTGTCGACTTTTACTTCGGAATATTGGGTTTATGCTATGTCGTTTTCCCTGACAAACATTTTCTCCGAACTCGAAAAAATAAATTTTTTTTTATTTGTTCTCAATCAAAAAAGAATATGAAGCAATATTTTTGAATAACTAGACATTCCTGCCAAGGTCAATTTATATAAGGTGAGCTAATCCAATTCCTTAAAAATTTCTTAAGAAATCATAGAATTGATGATTCCTACTATGTGCTTGGAACTTTTAGACAGGTTCCGGTTTCCACTTTCGTTAAAATTTTGCGGAAACTTTTTTTTTTTAATTTCCTTAAATTTTCTTATTGCTATTAAGCTAATGAATTGAATCCTAGCTCAATTCAATTCTCAAAATCTTGTCAATAGTCAAATGAAAATGGTAAAATAAAAAGTAAATTTAATTTCACAATATGTTAACGAAAGTGAAAACTAGAACAGTCTAGAATTAGAACTTGTTTCTAAAGTTATTTAAATGATAAGAAAACTTTTTGGAATAAAGTTTAACACTTTTAATTGTAGTTTTTGATATAAAAAGCTTAATTTTAATGAAATAATTTTTAAATTTGTAAGCTTAATTTCTATAATATACTGATTTCGCTCAGTGCATGCCAAATACTTCAATGATATTCGATGAAATCGAAATGCGTTGCATCGACAACAAAAAAAAGTGCGACGATGACGATAGCAGTGGTGCTTTGGGCAGAGCCTCAACCTCTCTACATCAATCTTATAGCACCACGTACCCCACCTGCAGCTCCTCTGCTGCTTGCTTCTGCCTCCTTTTGCCCCCTTTTTGCCTCTTTTGCCTCTTTTGCCATAGCCCATCGCTCTTTGCCGTTGACATAAGCGACGACTTCGACGGCGTTGTCGGCTCCATTTGAAACTTATTGCTCGCTGGGCTGTCAACACAACGTCGTCATATTGAGACTATGGTTATGGTGTATGGGAATGAGTATCTACAATTTCTGGATATTTTTCTATTTACATGTATTTATGTATGTAGATGACTGCAAATTCGATTTGACGTCATGGCCCCTGACAGAAGTCATAATGGGGCAACAAGTTTCGTGTCGACCTTATTTCGAATGTTTTGGCAGCAAACAACAAAACAATATGCAGTTGTATTATGTGTACTATTATAGGTAATACCTATAAATGGTATAGTTTTGAGTCGGGCCTCTGTTTCTAACGCTTTCTACCTGTGCGTGGGGTCCAATGAAGCGTTGCATTATTCGGTGACCGTGGCACAAGCGTCGCACCTTCTGCCCTGAGCCGTTACTAATGATGGGCAAACGATGTTGCAATGCCCCCTGCAATAAGATTTACAAAACTATTGTAATGCTAATGAGCAATGTATGTCGAGGGGTGCTTTAGAAATATATATATAAGTAGTTTTTTTGCAGCATGAATGCTTAAACACAAGGGAATAAAATGAGCATTTATTTTTTGAGAACAGGAAAAAACACCATTTACCCTTTTTTTCCGAAATTGGCTTCAGTTTTTTAAGTAATTGCTGATTTAGTGATGTAGGATAGATTTTATGTATAAATAGGTATACCCTCAATTAAAGTTATCCAATCAAACAGTAAAGGAATTCCAAATAAATACAATTGAATATGACATGCTGTATGTTTCAAAACAAAATACAAAATTTTATAAATTTTTGTAAAAATACAGGTTCTTTTCTGATTGAATTTTTGATAGAATACTTTAATTAATTTAAAACAAAAATTTTCATTTTAGCTCAATAGCAATAGTTTTAAAAGTTGTGGAATACATGCTCAATTAATCGTTTGACTAATAACTAAATAAACATTTTTATAATATATTTTCGAAAATATAAGTTTTTTTCTGATTAAATTGTTGATAAAATGAAATATATAAATTGTGAAAAAACATATGTGCTTTCCACAATTTATTTACAAAGCAAAAATGAAATTTATTGAAATAAATCACACAAATAATAAAAAAGTTATTAAAATTGAAGTAAAAACAATAATTTTGAAAAGTACTTGAATACATTTTCAATTAATCGTACAACCCGCGATATGATTGCCGCAACTGTTGTAAAAAGTATTGAAAATGGTTTTGTGCTGGTTTGTTGCCATAAAAGTAGGCATGTTTTTCAATTTGTTTGAAATCAAAGAGTTGGTAACGAGCTGATTAGCGTGTTAACTGCGCAATTTCATCGGAATTTGTCTGGCTGCGCTGCAAAAATGCTTTGTTGATGTTGAATATGCTGCTGGGCAGTTGACGAGCTGTTGATGGCTTGTTAGCTGATAATGATATATGGCTAACGAAATGTCAAAATTAATAAGCGCTGATGGTTGTTTAATGAGCCGACGTTGCGCGGGTTGCGTCATCAATGGAAACCGCTGTCACTGTGATTGGTCGCATCACATTGCTGGATTAAAAAGGGAATAGCAAATATGCGGTAAATGCGGACTGTCAGAAAATGTTAGAATATTTGCATAAATTGGAATTTCTGTTGATATATGTATTCCTGTTGATATATGTATTCCTGTTGATATATGTATTCCTAGAAAATGTTGGTGTAAACTGTGTAAATTTGAGTTAACTTGGATAATAAGACAACAATTTTAAATTCATCTAAAAAAAATTCTTGGCTTTTTTACTACTTCCGATAGGAAGAAAGAAAGATGAAATTCTTAAAGATTTCATTGAAAAATAAATTGTTAAGGAGTTAAAAATCATTTTTTCACCAAATTCCGAAAATAATTTTCTTTTTTTTTACAAATTTTCAAAGTGCATGTCAAACTGTTGTTTCTGCCTGCTGAGACGGAGGTAATAGATTCTTCCATAACTTTGGTGCTATTTATCGGATCGTAATGAAATTAACGTAGCTGATCAACGTTGATAAAACATATATGTGTACCAAAAGTCAAAGCTTTATCTTTAAAATTGTGGCTGTGGGAGTTTTTTTTTCGATTTGCGGGGTTGCGGAGGGTTGTATCCGAAATGGATCTGCGTATGGTAAACAGGAACCTGCATGCCAAGTTTGATGTCTCTAGGTCTTATGGTCTCCGAGATATGTGTGTTCATACGGACGGACGGACAGACAGACGGACATGGCTAGTTCGTCTCGGCTGTTGATGCTGATCAAGAATATATATAGTTTTTTTCGGAAATGTTTCCTTCTGCCTGTTACATACATTTGCAGTACTTTATAACTCCATTTTTAATGGGAACAGGACGTAAAAATTCTGAGTTCAAGTGCATACCATTAAAAAAAAGAGTTTTTGTTTGAATTCCGTTTTGGTTTATTGGCTAGCTAAGGCTATTGTTAGGAGTAACTATTACATTTATCTGGTGCAGTTGTTGAGTTCGAGTGTCTTATTTCATTGCTTTGATATATTTTTGTTGTTGTGACTGGTTTAGTTGATTTAATGTTTGTTGTTTGCGCATATTTCTAAGATTTTCAGCCTCGCGAACATGTTGCTCTGCCAAAAATCTGGTTGCATTCAACTGAACATCAGTTGGGCTTTCAACTTTGCGAAAGAGGCGCCTCAGGAAATTTGGTTTCTTGTATGATTTCGGTCTGCAAGTAGGCTGTGGGCAGCTGTGACTATTCTGACAATCTTGACTATCCTGACTTATTTGACTGCTGCAACTTGGCTGTGAATTGTTTTTGGAACTTTTGCGTTTCAGCGAGAATATGCTGCCTCTGTCCTTGCCACCAAAGAGACCAAGTCTTTGAAAGAAACTGTCTCCTCGCGTGGCCAGTGGCTCTTCGATGACCAAATTTTGATTGACCGATTTGCTGTGCCTGATCCTGTCTTTGCTCTGCTGCGGTTGCAGCTTGGCCTGCTTAAACACATCCTTTGCCACACCTGCCTCTTTTCTTTCTCTCTTGGATAGATTGCGTGCGGCAATGCGGCGATATTCCTCGAATTCCTGTTGAGAGTTGCGTATGCGCAGACCACGATTGTTCTTAAAACTGGTGAGACTATCAATGCGACTGAGAGTGCCGCTGCCGCTGGTCTGAGAACTGGAGAAACCATCTTGGGGACTGCCTCCCGAGGAGCGTGCATTGGCGCGCGATTTGATTGTTTGGCAGGAGTCGTCCTGTGTTCCTGGGGGCTACTCGGGAAATTAGAAAGAAACTTTAAAGAAAATATCAACAGGAAAGAAGAGGATTTCAGCAGAGCCCAGATTATGTTTGTATATTGAAAACTTTTTATTAATCGTTTACTCACCTGAGGCTGGAACGTCTGGCAAAAGGACTGCGGTATAATAGCAGCTATATCTGCTGTGTGCGACTGATCTATGCCATAACTATTTGCAGCAGGCTGTTGTTGCATGCCATACCAATAACTGTAGTTTTGTTGCGGCTGCTGTGCCTGATATTCGTGCCACATCTGCTGCATCTGCTGCATCTGCTGCACCTGTCCCTGAGCCTGAGCCTGCGCCTGATTCTGATTCTGACCTTGACCCATGGTCATGGTTAACGTATTAATATTGGACTCAGGTTGAGGCTGTGTGTAGTAATATGGCTGTACTAGTTGCTGTTGTGGCATATAGGCATATGTTTGGGGCATTGTTGGCATTATTGCTTGATGTTGTTGTTGTTGTTGTTGGTACTGCGAGCTCATGGGTTGTGCGGCAGAGTTTTGCAAGGCCATGGCACTATAATAATACCAATTGGGTACTGCATTGTTCCACACATTGTTTGACTATATAGGAAAATATAGAAAATAAATGTAAGATGCAGAAATCAATAAATGTCTTCCTTTTACTTACATTTCGTTGCATCTTCGTTTTGATCACCTTTGTTGGCGGATTACCCAATATTTTAGCCTTACAGTTATATTTTATTTTAGTATTTGATGGATTTGGGCAGCTTAACATCTTTTGCGATCTTAAATGGTTCTGTTAAAGTTGCGTGTATTTGGTGATCTGGTTTTGTAGTCCGCTTTAGCGGCTTGGCTATTGCAAACGGATTATACATAGATTTTTTTTTACAAATTTTTTACAATTTTTGTACAATAACTAAAGACAGAAAACTGAGAGACTAAAAACTAAAGACAGAAAACTGAGAGACTGAAAATTGAAGGACTGAAAACTGAAGACAGAAAACTGTAGACAGAAAACTGAGAGGCTGAAAACTGTAGGACTGAAAACTGAAGGTCTGAAAAGTCAAGGACTGAAAACTAGAGACAGAAAACTGAAAGACTGAAAGCTCAAGAACTGAAGAGTAACTGACTGAAAATTCAAAGACTGAAAGCGAAAGACTGAATACTGAAGACAGAAAACTGAAAGACTGAAAGCTCAAGGACTGAGAAATAAAAGACTGAAAACTCAAAGACTGAAAGCGAAAGACTAAAAGCGAAAGACTGAAAACTGAAGACAGAAAACTGAAAGACTGAAAGATTGAAGACTGAAAACTGAAGAATGAAAACTGAAATCCTACAGAATTTAACAGGCCAAACAAAAGCCAGTAGCTGGCTAGCTTTACTGTAGCTCTTTCCAATTGCTCGACCCTTTGTTTGCCACATATGCAAACATTTTTGATGAACTAACCTCAGTTCGAGCAGCAGGCTCCCCCAAACACACAATTCCCGTCCACATTTTAATTGTTCATAATTTATGAACTTGTCGACAATGACGACGACATCATATAAAAAAAAAAAGAAAGAAAACCCGAAACATAAACAAACAAAATGTTATGCAATGCCATGCTCCCCGCCACACACACAGCCCCGCTCTTCAGCTTTACCACCGCCTGCGAAAGCAAACAATCTGTGCATAGAAATGAATTTCACTTTGTTGTCATTTGCTTTACGGGTGTGGGTAACCAGACGAGACCAGGCCATGCTCCATTCTCCATATACCCATTCCCATACCCAAACACCTGGCACCTTAAATGGGTTACCTTTCGGATGGGCGGGCTCAACGTGAGGGTTGCACGCTTAAGCAGACGTCACTTTTGCTAATTAAAAGTTCAATGCGCAGCATTTGCAGCAGCAGCAGCAGCAACCAAATGGCAATCACAAGTACAACACCAATGACAATGACAAAGGGAATGAGGTGAATGACAAAAAAAACAACAAAAAAAAGTAAAACAAGAAAGCACAGAATATATTATAGTTCTGATGTGCCGAAGTTCAAATACCCTTGCAGACATATTAACTAGTTTTTCAATGGATGTTGATTTTCAAAAAAGGATCGAAAGGCATTATCAATATAGATATTAAATAAAAATCGAAGTAGTCAAACTTCGCTTTCTTAATGACAAAGTCTCAGATAATGCCTAACAATTACTTCGTATTCAATCGCTGTTTAAGCAATGCAATTCTTGCACGCTTTTTCATGCAATTTCAACTTGCATCGTCTAAACAAGCATCTTATCTCGCGCGGTAGTTCGTTTCGTGCATCTTTTACATTTGCATATAATAATATTGAAGTAGTGTTTGAAATGGAGAAAATGAGTATTGTAAGACCCCCTCAGTTTCTATCACAGATTGTTCAAATGATAAAGTATTTTCAAGAAAGATCTTGCACGCAAGTTAAATTCATGCAAGATTTGCAGCGTCTAAACATCTCTTTCTACTTTTTAACTAAAAACTTGCAATTGAAATCAAACTTGTAGTTTTTCTATGTTTATAAACTATATAAATTACCTACTTTTCAGAAATAAAATCTATTTAAAATCAAACGAAATTAATGAGAGCTGTTCAAATGCTTCATGCCAAAGTGACAATACCCTCAGTAAGAGTACAGAAAACAAGAGCACAGTTAATTTATTTCAAGGGATCCTTACTTGTCTCCCTTTGTCTGGGCATTGTGTCTGTCTGAAGTCCGTTTTGCTGTTTTAAATAGCATACGAAATCAAGTTTTTAATTAATTAATTAATTGCGTAATGCTATGCAAATATTCGATGGATTAAAGCGACTTAAAGTCTCTGTAAAAATTGCATTGCATGTAACATAACGTAAGCTAAGGCAAGCGCAATGAAACACGTGTACTCAAACTGTTTTTCAATTATTTATGGATTAATGTAAAAGTCTTCTGACATATGTATTTGCATTAAACTCTTTAAATGATGATACATGTAGGAAAAAAAAGAAGAGAGAAATATATATATTTTAATTGGTTTGAGAGCTTGTTGAATTTGTTGAACCAAATAATTTTTAATTTAACCCCATTTCATATTTCAACGTGCCATCTAATTACATTACGCTTTCAGCTCCAATGTGTTGCCCTGTCCCCAACCAACGCCAGCAACAACAACAACAACAACAACAACAACAACAACAACAACAGCAACAAGCAGCCAACAGCAGGAGCAACCACACATGCATACAATAAAAACCACATAAAATCACCTGCGAGCTTTTGCACACCGACACCCACAGCGATCTACCCCAAACACAACAGTTTTATTTATGACTACACACCCCCACCCAACACATCACCCCCTCTGCGTGTTGTATTTGAAGTTATATTTTTGATTTTTTACTTGACTCGGTTGCTTCGGTAGAGGTCGACATATATACCAGAAGTGTTGACAACCGCAACATCACAGCGCCTGTCACAGCGCATTCCAATTGAGTTGTGGGAATACTGTGAACTGGTAATTTAATGGGCAAACTTTTACTAAGGAATTGGCATTCAGAACAACAACAAAAAATCATTCGTTTTTCATGGCTACCTGCGCATAATTACTCAGAATGCTTCGCCTATTAGAGCAACTTTTATAGCTCTTGTTGGCTAGCAAGAAAAAAAAAATAAAAATATATATATATATATAAATATGATACAAAGTTTTACGTGAAAAGTTTTAATAACGTTGCGGAAGATCCGTACACTTTTCTCTCTCTCAGCATACGACAATGTATTTTTAGCGATTTCCAATTTATAGAACGTGCTCAGCGACCTTAAATACACCCCGGTGTGCATTTAAATGCACTAAGATTGAATACCATAAACCAACACATTTGTGAGCCAGTTTGGGACATCATAAATTATGACTATTCATTGAATTGCTGCAATGGAAAATATTGATGAACAATTTTGTTGGTCTTTAAATGCTGTTGGCTGTACTGAAAATGGTTTATTTTTGTGCTTAAAGCAATTCTTTAAAGAACTTTGAATCTTAACTCGTATGCAACAATAATGCAAATAAGCATGTTCGAGGCTAGAGTGCTCGACTGGCAAATATCCTGTATTCTACTACTATTCTAGTTAGTCGATAATCATAAGTCGATTCATTCAATAATAGCAACAATTTGTAGAAAAAATCAGGAGAATATTTTGAATATATGTAAATATCACAAGATCAGAATGATTTACAGAAGAAGAAATTTGAAAATGAAGTAATTTAGAATAACTTGATTTTCAGTTTAAAGTGGCTTGATTTTCATTTCTCACTTGGGTTGCAAGCAATCATGAAATAAACAATAAGTTCGACTTTCGTTTTATCAAAATTTCAATCGATGGTGTTTCGATTAGTCGTATAGAGTAAATCGATAGAAAATCGACTCGGTCAGACTAAGCAGCACTTGGCTTTTGATTTCGAGATTGAGGATCCGAACTGGTCTGGAGTTTGGCGGAATCAACAGTTTTTTTTTTGTTTGTAAATTTATATTTACACATATAAAATAATGAACACTCTAAATATCGATTATTTAAAATTGAAAAAATATATTTTAATAAAGTTTTATTAAAAAACAAAACAGGGTTTCCAAGATCCAGAATTCCGTCCTTAAAAATGTTCGAAGCATGCAAAATTGATCAAAAATTAGTAAAGAAATTAGTTGTGCGATGTTTTCGTTAAGAAAATCGATTATCGATAATTGTAGCAACCTTAAAATCATCGATTTACTTATTTCTTTATTTGAATTGATCAATTGTTGAAGTTTTTGTTGTTTTTTGACAACCCTAATCCAACTTGAATAGATCTGGTTTTTATAGTTTCAAATTAAGTCGAACTCAGATAGATAGATGGGTTGGGTTGCGCATCATTTATAATCCTTGGGGTCAGTTTTATATACCAAGCATGTTTATAATCCTCAACTACTTAAATGTATTGTGTACTCCATTAATACTACCATTTATAGCGCCTTTTCTAGGGTATACATATTAACGTGCACATATTTGCAAGTACATTAAATAATTGGCTTGCCCTTTGACGTAAAACAAATTACTTGACTGTAAAATAAAATTAATTTAAAATAAACAGCAGGAAAGCAGTTTTGTTTGAGAAATCGCAAGCAGAATTTAACGTACATAAATCTGAATTTAAATTTTATGCCATAAAAGATATATGTTTGTTATGCCTGAATATTTGCTAAAATTTCCTTTTCGGTGCAGCAAACAAAAAAAAAAAAAAATATCCTGCTGTGACCACGCCCATCGTCTGCTAGCGCCTTTTTAGCAGCTTTAGTTGCTCCTTGAGCATTAAAGTCGCTCGTTGTGAAGGAATGAATGATGTCGTTTGTACTTAATTTGAATGACAAATGTTTCAGTGCCGTAAACGTATTTATTACGCTCACTGTTGTTTATGCAAGAGATGCTCAAAGGGGCTTTCCAGTCAGTCATATCATATTGCTCAACTTCCTGACACACACATATATATATATATTTGTTTCTTTGCATTTGCTTGGTAATCAGCTGCTGCTGCTTTTGTTGTTGCCTTCATTAATCGTCAAGATTTTACAATATTTGTTTAATTATGCAAAGTCCATTTACTACAAATACAAATGCCAAGTTTTATTGATTTAAGTTCTTACTAAGGATTTACATTTATGTTTGTTTATTTATACTAATCCTTTCTGTATATGTGTGTGTATTTTAAGTTGAAAGCCAATTAGCTTAATTCTCGAACTTTATTCAAGCGCACTTAAACAATTTAAAATAGTTAATTTTAACTAATTTCTATTTTGTGTTTTTCTATTGCAGCATGAAATCATGATTACCAGAAAATGCTGATAAAAATGTCAACGCACATTTATTGGAAGACTAAACAAATACGGGCAGTTTTGCTTGTGGTAAGTTTAATATATTAAGTCTACTTTCAATATTTGTATATTCAGTGTTTAATTAAGCAGTAGACTGATTTATTATTCGTTTTAATTAATTATTCATGGTTAACAAAATCTTGTTGCAGACTTCTTCTGTGCGAGAAAACAAACAATATTTAACAATGCTTTGTAAATAAGTAGTATGTAAAGAATATTATTTTTTTCTTAAATTTGCTTACACAACTTAATTTCTATTTTATAATTTTTGTTAGCTTTAACATCAGTTTTGTGGTCATTTAGTTTATTTACTTTACGTATGTCTTAACTTAGAAATATCTATATCTATATATAAATCTATATATAAATTGGAAACTTTCACAGTATTTTTATATTAAGCTGAAAGTGCGTACTAATATTGGAATTCAGAAAATTCTGTCGGAAAATGTGAAAAATTCACTGGAAACTGTTGCATGCAACGTTTTTACCTATCATCCGATCAAGTTCAAACTCATTTTCAAAGATCTACATAAAAATTCATTAATGACGTAATACCAATTTTTCGGAAAATTTACCATCCCAGGGTAGAAATTTGTTGGTCAATGTTGTGTGGGCAAAAGGTTAGTTTTCGTGTGATTTAAAAATTTTTTTTAAAAATTTTGTAAAGACTGCATACCAATTTTCCGGAGAATTTACCCTCCTGGGTGGAAAATTAGTGATTAGGGTTGGATGGATTAAAGCTTAGTTTTTGAGTGATTTGCTTCAAAATCCTCTTTAAAGATCTCTATACAAATTTTACCAGCCAATTTTCCAGAAAATGTACTCTCCTGGATGGAAAATGGGAGGTCAATGTTATATGGGGAAAAGTTTAGTTTTTGAGCGATTTGCTGCAAAATCATTTTCAAAGATCTATGTGAAAACTAGCTTTAAGATATTGAATACAATTATTAATCTAAGCTAGTTAATTCAGCTATATTAATATTTAGATTTAGCTCAAATATGGATACTTAATAGAACAATCCCTTTTGCGATGTTTTTTTAATGATATGTCCGCGGGGCCATTGAATATTCGACAGATAATAACTGTTTGTTCATTATTCAAATAACAATATAAAATGTAATCATGATTTCCCACTGTAACCATTTGTTCTAACCGTAACTGCAACTTAAATATGCTTTCATAATCATAAAAGTCAGCTGCCAGAAATTGTGTGACAATTATAAGCCACAACCATAACATGCCGGTCGTCATCATCAACGCCTTTGTGGCAGTTCGTAGGTCGTCCTGCCGCTTATGAATGGCGCAACATTCATAAATTTTAAAGCAGCCAACACAAAAAGGCCAAACATCGAATTTCCCAAAAATGTAATAAAACATCAAATTACCAATAATTTAGCTGGCAAAGGCAGAGGTTGCTTAAGGTTTAACCCTTTTTTTTTTCTTTTTCTTTTTCGTTTTTTTTCGTTGTTTTGAACTGATTGTCTTGACCATGAAAAAAAAGGGGTAGCATGGGTAGCTGGGTAGCCTGGTTAGACAGGGTAGCGGTGCTTAAGAGTCTGACAGCAACACGTGCCGCTTTGTGATTGCGGCTACTTTTCGACGGATTTGATATCCCGTCGGCATTTTATAGCGCCAATGAAGCGCAACAAACCCGAGGTCCGAGTTTTGTAACCCTAACCCAAGTTCAATGTACTCTTTTTTTTGTTGTTTTGTTGCTGGTCATTGGCTAACCGAAGGGGGCCAAAAAGGATTAGGCCATGTGGTTTGTAATCGGCTGTATAGTCCTTAACGTGGGGGCGTGTCAGAGCCCACAACTTGTTACTGTGCGCACATTAGCATAATGTGTTTTATCTGGCTGCTGACTGTTCGGGCCCCCCAGTTAGAAATCACTTAAGACGCTCATTCTTACTTGCCTTTGCAGCACTCCCTTAATCCCTGAGCACTACAGCTGTCCCTTGCCTGCGTCTTCGCTCAGAACGTTTCAAGTTACGCAGCTTTAACGTTTGCTTGACTGCCTGCCTGGACTGGACAGAAATTGTTAACTGAAATGGTTATAGTAAGACCTGGCCCTGTCCACATACCACATCCTATGACTTGTCCTTGTTCTGGCATTTGTTTCGACTTGCGTGAAATTGCAAAATCAATCAATTCGATTACGTATACGTAATATTTATAAATATTTAATGTTAAGCTTTATACGCATTTTTGCTGCCTGCCTTCGATTCGATGTTATGTAAATGGCATTGTCTACATCACAAGAGTTTTTGGGGTGAGGTGTTTCTTTATGTATGTGTGTGTGTGTGTGTGTGTGTGTGTGTGGGTGTGTGTGAGTGTGCATGAGTGTGTATGAGTATGTGTGTGCGCGCGTGTGTATTGTACTGCTGTGTTTTACGAGCATGTATTGCCCCCCGCCATGACACTCCGGGGAGCTTTGTGCGACTGTGGGTGGGCGATGATACTTGGGCTTCTTCAAATGGTTTCGATATGTTAATAAGTAATACTGAGGGCAAATTTTGGCCAGTGGAATGGCATAACCTCAAATTTGCTGAGCTCATTTGGGACCTTATATGTTGTTATTCGAGCACAAATTGTGTAGTCTATTCAATGGCAGCTCGACAATTTGAATTATTATTATACTCTAGCAGGGTATTATAATTTTCAAACTAACTGTGATACTGAAACGAACTCAAGCATACCTTTTGGAGTTCATTATGTATGGGCATTATTGATCAGAGAAACGTGCAGAGTCTTAAAAGTCAACTTCGTGTGTGTGTTTGTGTGTGTGTCAATGCAAACTATATACGCTGTTTTTATACCCTTGCAGAGGCTATTATAATTTTGTCATGTGTGTAACGCATTGAAGGAGACGTGTCAGAAAAAAAATTTTGTATATTCGTGATCATCATCAACGGCCGAGTCATGTCCGTCTGTCCGTCTGTCGTTCTGTCTGTCTGTCTGTCCGTCTGTCTGTCTGTTTATATACGTTCTTGAAGACTTTGTTCTAGAGCTATCTTGATGAAACTTGTCACATATACTTCTTCTTTCTGCAGGTAGTGCCTATAGTTGAATTGGCTAGATCGGACCACTATAACATATAGCTGCCATAGGAACGATCGGTTGAAAATAAGTTTCTGTATGAAAAACTTTTGTGTTTTTCAAAATATCTCGACCAAACTCACTATATCTAAATAAGAGCACGTTCTACACATGTTGACCAAATTTGATCAAAATCGGATCACTATATCTTATAGCTGCCATAGGATCAATCAGTTCAAAACTAAGTTTTTTTATGCAAATCTTTTCTGCAAGGGAATAGATCTTCGGCACGCCGAAGATAACATTTCTTTCTAGTTTGAGTTAAAAAGAGTACACTGAATTTATGAAACTGGCAGAAAAAACCGTTCGAAAATGATGCTTACATTTCCTTATACACATTGCCAACTTGTCAATGAGGTGCTGCCAACTTAATGCAATTGCATTTAATGTCAACGTTAGCTACATATTAACTTAAATGAAGTGTGACCTGAATTATAAAATAATAGCGAGCCTTTTAATAAACACATTACTGCTGATTGATTATTTATATTTTTAAATAATTTTTAGTTTTATTTCAAAACACTTAAAAATGTTGAAAACTGTAATTAGGCATTCAGAACTGTGCAATGATATACGGATTTAATAAATACTCATAGTTTAAATTTATACAGCTTTATTATTTATATGCACAGTTATTTTGCTTTTATTGCAGAACAATTAAAAGGTAATCGTTTGATATATATACATATATATGTATATGCATGTGTTTTGAAAACATTAAGCCCACTTTTGTGAAAATATATGGCACAAATTGTACTCATTTGATCTAAAACAATTTTTGGTTCGATTTGCGCATTTTGGTTGACCATATTAAGTTGTATTTTCAACTGTTTTTAGCAGTTCATAAAATATGTAAGCGTTTGTTATACTATGTGTGGATGTATTTCTACCCGATGCACACCGACCATAGTGTCTGACATATTTTAAAGTTTATTTTTTAGGGCTTTTCGTATTCGGACTTTTATGCAGTGGCGGCTGTTAAATAAATGCTGCGCTTTTCCTGCAATGACCAACCAAAAAAAAAAAAAAAAAAAAAAAAAATGTTTGTTTAATTGTTTTAAAATGTCTGTGGCAATGTGTGCGTGCCACAGCGCGGCTCACGGGGCGTATACGTTACGTTACGTTTTTTTTTTTTTTATTTTCTTTTTTACTTTATTTGCGCACATAATTTATGCATGTGTTGCCTTTGGCTGAGCACTGTTAAGCTACTGTGTGGGGGTTTATTGGGTATTGCATTTGGTATGGCATATAAATATATCAGCAAAAGCCAAATTGTGAGGTTCGCCAATTGATTTTGTTTCATCTAGTAGAAAAAATATATAGTTAATGGGAATCGAAGTGCAAATCAGCAAAAATTTATTTTGATTTTTCAATTGATATGTGTTTTTCGAAAGAATTTGCAATATGTCAATCTGTTGGCAAGTCATTTGCATACCTTAACATGCGATAGTTGTTAAACATAAAAACGTTGATTTGATTTTTTAATGGATGTGCGTTCATTTAAAAAAAAAACTATTATTAAATTTGACATAAAGCAATTGGGTAATCAATTTTTGATGAAATATTGCTGCACAGAAAAAAAAATAATATAAATATAAATCCATATCTACTTGTTATTAAATATAAATATCAAAATTTTTTATCAGCTCATAAAATGTTACAATATAGTATTACTAAAAAATAATCAAGTTCACACAAAAAAAATTATTAATTTGATATAAATTATCAATAATAAAAATCATTTCATTTTCATTTTAAATTAAAAATAAACACAGTGAGGGAAATATACTACAAGATTGTGTTGTGTTTTTCAAAATAAGAGTTATGGAATAGGAGTTTTTCTGATTTTTAAAATGAAAGTGATGAAATAAGAATTCTTTTTGATTTTTGAAATGAAAAATTAAGGCAAAACAATTATTTCTGAATTTTTGAAATAAAAGTTATGGAACACGAATTATTTTTGATTTTTATATTAAAACTCAAGCTATAAGTTTTATTTCTTATAAAATTTAAAAATTTGTTAAAATCAAAAATAATGGTCCCTGGATAAAATATTATTTTATTTTTATTCGAATGTCATATTGATATTTTCGAATATACTAAATTGGTATCAGGCTTTAAGAAAACATCTTTTTACTCCCTGTTCCCCTTAAAAATGGGAAAAAGGGAGTTACAAAGTACTGCAAATGTATGTAGAAGGCAGAAGGAGGCATTTCCGAACATGGATGCACACCCCGCACCCCCGTAAATCGGGAAAAACTCCCACAGACACAATTATGAAGACATGTCTTTGATTTTGGGTACACATATATGTTACATCAATGTCGATTAGCTGCGTTAATTTCATTACGATCGGATAAATAGCACCAAAGTCTCAGCAGTCAGAAGCAACAGTTTGACAGGCACTGGAAAAGTTAAGAGCGCTGCTTGCTTGTGTTGCCACTGAACTGCTTGAAGTGCAAGTTGGGATCATGGAGTCTAGTAGTAAACAGAAGAGAACAATAACCAAATCTTGATCGTTGACTTACTGGATACAAAATGAAAACTCATGTCACAGACTGCTTGAAATAATGATAGACAGTTTCTACCAATTAGTAAATCACACGTTGCTAAATTTAAGCTACTGCAAACTTAGGGAACAATGCGTTTGACATACGAATATGTGTGTGTGTGTGTGTGTGTGTGTGAGTGTGGGTGTGGGTGTGTTTCAAAAGGCCTATCCAGGCTCAACAGTTGAGAATCATCGAAAATCGCATGACAGTTTCACGCATCGCTATCGCTATGGCACGGACTGCAAATTGCTTCGTATTAATCAACGTCAGACAACCCGCATATGCCGCAGGTCCTGTTGGACATACAGGCCACCAAAATGTGTGTCCTGTCGGCTTGCTTAGCTCTAATCTCTCTCTCTCTCTATCTCTCTGTGTGTGTGGGTGTAAGTGTGTGTGTGTGTGTGTGTGTGTGTGTGTGTGTTCATGCCTACTGGTGCGTAATAATTGCTTGGCCATAGGCTCAGCGTCAACTTCACAGATACATATGTACACACACACACACACAGCCACACACACGCGCAGAGCAAAACGCACACCTGGCATTGATAGTTCGTGTTAGTCAGTCATGTGATTAGCCGCATACATGCGAGTGTGAATATTTGTATAGCTGTGTGTGTGTGCATATGTGCGTGAATGTCCTGGAGCCCCAACAGCCTGGCACTATATGAAATTATGCGGAAATTGTTGCATATTTAAGTGGGCACGCGTGGCTAACTGTTAAAAAGTTTTGTGTGGTTGCAACAGAATTTTAAGCGGCCAGGCAATTGCCAAAAAACAAAGTTGCCATTTTTATAGGCAAAATAAACAACAACAAAAGTTACTGTAATCACAAAGATAAACTAATTTGATGAAAATTGTGTTGATTAAGCGCAAAAACCTAAGCAGCTATTTGCAGCAAAACTATAACTAAAAGTATGCCAAGTTTTGGGCACTTAATAAAACCCATTTTAGCATAGCACAATACACATTTTATAATTGTTGATTATCTTTGCAATGCTTGTGTGCAAAGTGCACTTCAACTTAATTTAGCCAGTTAAATAAGTTTTTGGTTGTCAACAAAAATTGTTGGCCACAATTCAATAAACTAGAAAACCCAACTTGACCAACACAACTGACAAACAAAAAAAAAACCTTTTGTCTCTCGTGCAAGCACAAAAAAAGCCAAAACCAACTTAAATTTTAACAAAATGATAAATTAATTTTAGCAATTGTAGCTTAAATTGAAATGCATAACTTTGCTTTTTGTTGTTGTTTGTTTGTTTGTTTCCTTTGAAATCATTTGAGCGGTGCCCAAAAACTTTGAGTAATTGCCAAAAGCGAAGCATAGAAAGAAAATGGTAAAAGGGGCGGAAAATGCCAAAAAGAAAAAGCATAAGCTGACATACTTATATTCGTACTATGTATGTTTGTACCAAGTATATATGAAGTTGTTCCCCCTTAGCTTATAACAAAAGCCAAACTCGACTATTATTGGCACGTTACGAGCCAACTGCAGAAAAGGGGCTAATGCGCGGGTAAAATGTGGGGAAATTGCTTAAGCTAGGGTCAACTAAACATTACTCTTACACACACATATACACTCATACACACATACACACACACATACATATACACACCCGTTCACTCTCAGCAGCGTAACAATTGCTAATGTACGAAATATTTCATGATTCTGCAGTTGGGTTTTTTTCTCTCCTTTTACCCTGTACCCCATTAAAATGAAGGGTTTCCATACACATCCTGCATCCTTCGACTCCATAAAGTATTTAGGTATGTTTTTTCGGTCTGTCTGTCTGGCTCTCAGTACTTCCGCTTGTCCATCAGTCTGTATGATCTAAGAAATTGAGAGTCTTATAGCTTTTTTTTTCTCCTTAAACAACACACAACAATAAAAAGGCATAAAAACTAAAGTTTTCTAAGATATATTTTAATAACTAAAACAAGCCTAGTTTACCATATCATCTGCTTATTTGTAAGCTTAACTCAAAGTTCTTTGCTTACACATGCTCATTTACAGGGTATCTTAACGTTCAACACACTTGCAATTATAAGTTCAGCTTGTTCACATTTCTTTTCTGACTTTATGCTACACTACACTTGCATTCTTTTATTCATGCATTTCATTCAGTTTTAGTTTTGGTCTCTCTTCTCTCAACTGTTCAGCATTGTTGTTGTGTTTGTTCTGTTCTATTCTCTTTAGTTCACTTCGTTCATTTTCAGCTAAGTTCAGTTTGTTTGTTGCCGTTTCTGTTGTCACATTCAAACATACTCTTGCCCCCCAATACAATGGGTAAAAGCAACTAAAGTGACGCGGTTTTGTTACTGCGGCATTGTTGCGCGGGGCAGCGGCATGTGGCATGGATGTAATGAGGAATGATGGCTTGAGGGGCTGGGGCAGTTGGGGGGCTTTTGCTAGCTTGACATGAGCAGTGACGTCGTCAGTAACTATGCATTCAATTGGTCACAGTGTCCAATGCCCTACACAGATTGATCAAGTTAAATGCGGTACAATAAGTTGAAGGTTTTTTCTTAACTTCTTTTAAAAGAATACCTATTTATAGCCAAGGAAACTGACAATGTTTTTTAAAGGGATTAATTTGGATTGTTTCGGTTTCAACTTTACCTAAAATGTTTACATTTTCACATTTGCAAATATTTTGCGAATTGAATTCACCATTTTCACATTTGCAAATATTTTGCGATTTGCAATTTGATCAAGTATTGAGTTAACTAAGCATTGAGTTAGGATTCGATTAAGTAGCTCAACAGTTATGGAAATTTCGAACATTTACAGCAATTTCAATTTTGTAAAATTTTGACGTAAGTGGAAACTGGAATAGATCTGTAAATTTATATAGAAATGGTTATGCGAAAGTAAAAGTACATACTTATGTTTTTTTATAAATTTGATGGTAAAATTTTAAAATATTTTGTAAACATTCGGTTTTATAATGAAAACAAATATGTCGATTTTCATAATGATAAAATTTGAAAATTAATATGAAATGTGTTTGGATAAGTTGAAAAAAAATGGTTAAAAATGGTTTTTAAGATTTTTATGAAAAATATTTAAAGCGGCCATTAATACAGCTATAATATTTAGTTTAAAAATTTGTATGAATAATATTAATACAATTATAATAATAATTATTAAAATTGTAATCAGCAATTAAAAACAATTACATTATGTTAATATCTTTGGAAATCAAAAACTCTTAAAGTTTTTAATTCTTATACAAATGACATAGCTACTAAGCAAACTGATATGCCCGAACAAAACCAAGTAGGTCAGTCAACAACAAAAAAATTAATGATTTACTTTTGCAACTTTTGTGTATAGTTCTCGTTCAAGTGGACGTCGAGTGCCAGCCGCAGTGCCTGTCCAGAGAGAGAACAGTCATCTAATAGTCTGGTAACAATGGTTTCTATGTATATAGCATGAAACGGGCAATACATAGGATACGCCAAAAAAGAAACGCCAGTAATGAGAGTTGTCCATTTGTGGTAATTAATTTTAATGTTGAGCAGCAACGATGGCAACTCTGTTTGACCACAACGATGTCAATGGACATCATTGGATGGAGTGGGGGACGGGTGGAGGCCGTCATTTGTGTGGGACGTCAATGGCAAACCTAAAAAAAAAAAAAACCAAAAATAAATAAAAAAAAAACTGAGCAGGCAGCCGCAGCGACAAATTGAAATTAGAAATGGCGAGCAGCCAACTGGCAGCTGAAATTGGTAACTGTCGGTTTCGGCCATTGTGCTGGCATAGATTGGTAAGGGGGCATGGGAGCAGGGGGAGCGTAATTAGTTCTGGCTTGTGACCTAGAGCACCTGCACGCCCAACTGTACCATAATTTATGTAAAATTAAATTACCAAAAATGCTGAACTAGTTGACTTCCCAAACGTTTCGTTTTTCTTCCCTTTTTCTTATATTTTTTTTTCTTTTTTTTTTTTGCCGACTCATGTCGTCAAGATTTAATCTTGGTATCAATTTGTCGAAGTGTGTGTTACACTTCATATAAAAAATGGTTGGCTTGCGTGCCGAAGGGTTCGTCGGGAATGGCATGAAAGCCTTTTGTTGTAAATGGGGCAGGTCCGAAAGAAAAATTCCCTTACCCTTCGCCCAACCACCTAACCACTCGAAAGTCCTCTAGTGCCTTTGTGTGCGCTTTGCCTGTTGTTGCCTGGATCCTACTGCTCCTTCGCCCCACTTTTCTAGTGGATTTATTGTTACGTGTAGTAAATATTTTTTTTTATTTTTTTATTTTTTTTTTTAACATTGTAGTTTTGTTGCTTTCTTTCAGGCTAGGCCTCCTTCTACTTTTTCTTCTATTTCAATTTGACTTTGCGACCAAGGTTTTGCGTGTGCCACTGTCTTGCCTGCTTTTCTAAGTATTTGTCTATCCGTACAACTGTCTGTCGCTCTGTCTGTCTGGGCCCGATATTTGTTTGTTTGTTTGTTTGCCAGCTTGTTGGTTGTTGAGGGCGTGTTAATGGCCTAGGCGTACGAGTGCTTGACAAGTTTTGCGGTGAGTGTTCTGCCAAAGAAAACGAAGTAAAACGAGTGTTGCAGCTCACCGAAGCTCTTCTATTTGTTGAGATGATTAATGGGAGTACGTAGTGCAGAAGTGCTGGAGTTCTTCTTGGTGATCTATTGGGGTCAGTGGGAAATAAAGAAATTGAACAACATGATGAAACATCTACCATTCGATGATTGAAAAGTGTAATTATTTTGAGAATGAACAGAATGAATTGCAGTTGGTTAGGGAGTTATTCAACATGGAAAGTGGTTCTGCAAAAAGGAGCGATTGTGGCCACTCTTGATGGTTTTTAAAAGTGAAATGTTAGTATATCGTTAAAAAGAAGTATATTCATGTAATTGCTTTAACATATCGAGAATACACTCATCAAATAAAGTGTTCGAATTCGCCCTTGAAATGCCTTCAAAGCTTATCTTTTGATATGAAAAATGTATATATAAAAACAAGTTTCTTTATTTCTTAGAATCAGGTATTAATACCTTAAAAATAGGAATATTTTTCTAAAACAAAGAATGTTTTGCTAAATTCAAAGGCGCTCTTAATTGAAATGCGGTTTTCGAAAATTAAAAAAAAATTTTTTATGATTAATGATATTTCCTTCCTATAATTTGAAATAGTTTTTGTGTTTTAAGAAATACAAAAGCCAACATAACTGAAATAACCTTTTTAAAACCAAATTCATAAGCCTTTTTCAAATCTGGGCTGAATTCACAATATCAATATAATGTCAGATAATGCTGTATTTCACTTTATTTAGTGCACTTTCGGAACTTTCGTTTCGAATTTTTTAACATTTATCATTTGGCCATATTACATGGTGCTGTCAGTAAATATAAGATTCCAGAATATTTATCTGGCAATCCAACGAGCTATCCATTAATTCAAATAGTCTACATGAAAACTTAATTTTATGCGCACTCTACAGTAAGCCCTTCCGGCCCCCCTTAAGTGTGCCAGCCCAAAAATCCCACCACTAGCAATCGGTTAGGGGGAGCATGTCATTTTGCCGGTTGGCACTTGAAATGTTGGTCCTTTGGCCAAATGGCACGTACCAAATACAACAACAACAATTGGTATTCTGTCTTTTTATCCCTGTACATCTCTCGTTTATATATAAGTATATATATTTTTGTTCTTGTTTTCTTGTTGTTTTCTTTTTTTTTTCTCGTGTAGAACAGGCATTCAAATTTGTAACACTCTCTTGTAATCCATTCGTGGGGTCGTTTTGGCAATACGACGCTATCTGACGACAGGATTTGTCTCGTCGCTCGTTGTTTGCCTGCTGACTATCGAGACTCCATTTTTGCAGCCTTAACTATACTGTGAAGTTCGTGCATTTTATTTCAATTTCATTTCGATTCCATTTTTGAGTTAATGACTGCAGGACATGCAAAGCGACACGAATACCATTTGCCCAACAGCTATCCAAAAAAAAAAAGCATATATATATATAAAATGTGCTCTTTCCTGCCCCATCATATTTGTTATTGTCAGACGATGTTACCCGTTTCTGTTCCCAATACCCAATATCGTCCTTATTCTGGTAACCATCACATGCCAATTGATTACTCGCGCCTTAAGCTTGCTATCGATGATATTTATTGACAAAGTTTTTTTTTTTTGGGCATCAAATAAATATATTCTGTTTTATTTTTGTGTTTTTAGCCTAAACAAAACTAAAGTTCATGCCGGGTTATAGCCATTTGTGTTTCTTGGGGGGGGGGGGGGGGTTCAAAACATGCATGACTCATATATGAAGAAATATATTTCAGATGTGTATTTCTATTGTATATTTTAGAGTCTTCAGTTTGAGTTTATTGACATACATTTCGAACAATCATCAAAGTTATAAAAGCTTGAGCTGCAAATGTAGACAATTGTCATGCTCTGTCATAACGTTAAGTATACGTATTTTTGTTTGCTAACAAAATATTTATTTGAACGCATTTATGGCACAATATAATAAATATAACAGAATTAGTTTGGCAGACTTTAAACAAAGTTGATGCAAATATAAGACGTGACTTTAAAGTAGCATAAAAAGCATACAATATTTCTGTGTTAAGCTCCATTATGTTTTATATATAGCAACAGCTGGTGCAACCTAACCTAACAAACTTTAATGCACCATAAAGCAACTGAAAAACACCAGACAAAAAGAGTTACAATGCAAAAGTTGGGGGTCAGACCAAATGGGGAAGCCGTACGAGTTAGGCGAGACGAGCTGCAAAACCGGAAACAGTTAACAACGGCTAAGCTCTTGGCCACTTACGGCCGTTAAATGGCATTATACTGCGACTAGGGTGCTAAAAAAAACACACACACAGAAGTGAGGGCTGCACAAATAGAGATAGCAATAGTAAGAGAGAGAGAGAGAGTGAGCGATAGTAGATGAGGTGCGAATTTTATTTTTGTTGCGCTGTTTACGTCATTGTCCCTTTTTCTATAGCATATTTTTAGATAGGAGGCTGAGGCTGAAGCTGACATTTAACCTATGCTGCATGTGTGTTAAGTGCTGCCATCGAAAATTAATGACAAAGTAATGTCAGTCAAATGGATAGACAGGCCTAGACAGTCAGAAAGACAGACAGACAGAAGAGACAAGCAGACGGACAGGTAAACAGGAGCAGCAGCAGCAGCAGCAGCAGGCAGGCAGGCAGGCATATATACAGGGCATATGGACAAAAGCGAATCATCAATTCAATCCCCGACCAACCCCAAGCTCATACTCCAGGACCAAAGACCCATTTCCAACCAAACAACCATCCATCCATCCCTTGTCATGTCAAAGGCTCAGACTCGTTGCTTGTCTCATGTTTATTGTTGCTATAGCGACTCCTTGTAAAAGTTTAGCGCAGCTTTCAATTGTTGTTCTTGTTGTTACTGTTGTCTACCTTTTGCTTCAGTTTTGTCGTTGTGCCTCCCCCAAAGCCATCCACCTACCATTTGGGATCCTTTTACCCATGCCCTGTCATTGGCTTCAACCTTTGCGCATACGGAAAATTTCGCTCATTGACGTTTTGTGCCGCCTGTCGCTTTGAATAAATAACTGACGTGACGCAACAGACACATTACCCAACTGCACACACACACACACACACTTACAGTCAAAGAACACACAAGCTAAAAATCCAGATGAAGTATACAGAGAGATACAGTAACAATAGCATACAATCAACTGGCACTACATCGCTTACCTGCTACTGTGTCTCATTGTCTGCCTAACTTTCTGACGTCGCTCGACATCTAAGCATCCTGCCCCCAACCCTTAACAACTGCCTTGGCTCCATCCTGACCTAACCAACCATCGCTTGGTATTTATGCAAAAATTGCCTTGTTGCCCCTCTCCCCCCCCCCCCCCCCCCCCCTAAACAAAGAATGTGTCTGTGAGCATGGTCTAGTTCTACATGCTGCGACTCTATGAATCTCTAAATAGACCTGACTGTCTCTTTATTTCCTTGGCAACAGCCTTGCACGGTGGATCAATTGCAAGCTGATGAAATTTATATTTGAAATTAAAATCTTACATTTTCTACAATTTGTTTGCAGCCTTTTGCTTTGCTAGCTTTATTGTCAAGTGAAATGCATTTGATTTATAGCACAAGGTCTTGTTGACAAGGGCATTAAAATAATGCTTGGCAACAACAGTTTCTAAGCACAGCACGAACTACCCTTACAAAATTATTGAAAATTAAAATTGTCAAATTCTTTAAACGTGCATTGAACAGTTATAAAGTTTGCCTTAAATGATATTTTATTACATTTTTAGTTTATTCAATGTTTTGTCTAAAATTTGCAATTTTTTTTTAATTTTAATTGTTAAAATTTACAATGATATTTTGCCTATAATTTTTGAATTTATTTATGTAAAATATCAAATATCAGCAGCAATCAGCAAGTACTTTTTAAAACTGCTTCCATTATCTACTACAATTTAAGACTGCTTTAAGTTGTGTTAGCAAAGGCAATATCAAAAATTTCCATTTGGCAAGCTCTTCAAACATTGCATGAGCTGACCCTTTTGAAATACACCTTTTCCATATTAGTCAGCCTTAAATCGAAACTTTGTTTAGCAGTATGCGGAAACCATAAACCATTAACCTGTTATCCAAACGCATGAAACAAATTCATAATTTTCGCGCCACTGTGCACATTAACTAACTGCCTACAATGACTTCCTGGCATGATGACGACGATGGCACTGAGCACTCACAGTACACAAACAAACACATATATATATATATATATAAATACATTTGAAGGCAGCACAACATTTGACGTGTATATGTATTATATATGTTCAAGCCTTGTATCCTTTTGGGGTTGTAGATGAGAAAAAGTGAGTTATTGAAACTGCTTCAACTCATAAATAAATAATTACCGGATTCGCATAAAATGTGCTCGTCCAATGCTGTTTGCTAATGTTTTTCCTTAACAAGGAGTAGGCTCATAGATCTCCCCTACAATACAACCCCAACACACACACATATACACGACTTCCTGTACGTACACCTGGCATGTGACCAAGTCACAGTGTTTAGTCGTGTTATTTGTTTTTCTAATGTTTGTGTAAGGGTCGTCAGGGTTGTTGCTATTCCATTAAGGGGCCAGGTCTGTGACTGTGGATGTGACTGTGTGTGTGTGTGTGTGTGTGTGTTTATGTCTGTGTCGGTACGGTTCGGACCTCAAACACTTGAAACATGGTAATAGATACTTAAATAGTAATTTAGTAGCTTTTGTAACCGCATGGATGGACATATGAGATTTTACGCCGATTTTGCTAAGAGTTTTGCTCTGTTTGTGTGCTTTTCTTTTACAGCCTTTATTGCTCTACACTTGCTTTATCAGACATTTCATCTTACTACTATACTGTTGTGTTTTATATATGTATATATGTGTATGTGTTTGTTACTGTGCCTGTGTGTGTGTGTGTGTGTGTGTGCCAATGGGTTTTTACATATTCTAGCTAAACTGCAATAAAATGATTTTGTCTTAAGCTTGGACTCTTTGTTACTGTATATGTGTGTATGTGTGTGTGTGTGTGTGTGTGTGGCATAGAGGAGGTAGGCAGATCATGTTTCATGCAGGAGACAATTTATTGTGGATTGGCATTCCAAACGGGTTTCCGCTTCTATGTTTGTCGATTTGTTTTTTCTTTTTTTTGTATTTTTTTTTCTGCTCTGCCTGTGGTCCATTTGCCGTTGATTTGCCTTAAAGATTAGCTGCTCATATGTCGGCTGTTTATTGTTTGGAGCCTCGTCTAGAAGGATCAGGACATGGACACTGTGTTTAGGACATGGCTTAAGCAAGTTGTTAAGTCAGCTTGTGGCAAGTTCACATTGCTCATTCGTTCTTGGTAATTGATGTTTTGTTTTTTTTTTTTTTTTTTTTTTTTTTGCTTGTGTGCTGCTTAACTGCTGGAAAAAGATTTCACAACAGATTTGCAGGCAACATTAATGTAATTGTTTGTGTCCGTTTAGAGGCCCATGACATATACGAATATAGGTTTATTTTCAACAGTAAATTAAACAAATGTGCCTACATTTATGCAAAATTCATAAATGATTAATTTTAAATGCCACAAATAGATTATGCTTTCATTTCACATGAAAATCGTTTTCAACAAAGTTTTGGGAGGATGAAGTTAATATTAACTGTGAACTTTAAAACGGTTTAAACCAACCTTTTATTTAGGTGTTTTTTTAATAGTTGCATTAAATGCGTTTAATTAAACAATTAAACACAATTTATTGAAATATTTGTTATTTAGCTTTCTTTTTAGTTTGAAGTTTAGTTTTTTTACCAAGAACTTGTTAACTTAACAAGCTGAGGTATGATATTTTTTTATACAAAGCTTGAATTACAACAAAACTTGGATCAGCTTGTAGTCTGTAGTAAAATATCATTGCACTTCAACTGCGAAACTGATCTATTAAATTTTAATCAACTAATGGATTACGATTACAAAAGTCGAATGCAGAAAGTTGACTTTATTCTATGCAGAGCTTTAGCATATCTATGTATGTTATATAGTTACATACTTAGCTGAACTGTCTACTCTTCAGTAGTCTATTTTAGTAAAACGCTTAACCCAGTTGAACCCCGATTACGTGTAGTTGAGAAAAAAAAGGCGTGGGGCACGTGGGGCACGACACGCCATTAAGCAGCGGCAGCAGACACACGACATACGGTATGGTCCACGCCCAAGGCCCCTCATCCCACATCCCACACCTCTACCCCCATACCATAACCCCACACAGACGCCACAAACGCCAGAATGCCACTCGCCCATCGCCAGTCGTATGGCATAACCCTTGACACGCCAGTCGAGATTGTTTTCAATGCCTGGGGGCATACGTGACGCGTGTCCTAAGGTTAATGCGCCTTCGATATAAAAAAAGCAAAATCGCTCTGCCAAAATGCAAATTGTTAACGTGACTAACGTGATAGCCGCGTGCGATGGTAAACAATTTTATACAAATATAAAAGTCATCTCTTCAACTTGAAATGGCAATAAGGCGAGGTGACATGTCTGCTTTGTTATGTTACCAACAATTCCCATTTTTGTTTTTGCTAGTAAATACAACTTTTATATACTTTCACATTTTTATAAGCATATAAAAATAGTGAAATTTTCTCACAACATTTTTAACGCGTTGAAAAAGGGCATTTATGAGCTAATAAACTGGTGCACATTGTAGATCGGAAAGAGTAGCACATTAGGCCTCTTTTCGTATGTTCCTGACAAAGTTTATGACAATTATCGTAAAATGCGATTTCTTAACTTTTCGTTGATAAAATATAAATCAGCTATCGATGAGGTGGCAGCTTGTTTGATGACATATTTAACTGAGATTTGCAAGCTGTTTGTTATAAAAAATAGATTGTTGTTTCATATAATCATTATTGGGGGTGTCACGGAAATCTCTAGAGATTTTGGCTTTGGTTGGTTTGTTAATCTCTTGAAAAAACCGTAGGTGTCACAGCAGTTCGAGAGATTTCATTTTTTCGAGCTTCTGTGTTCGAAAGCAACATGGCTGCCTCCATAGGGTTGTCAGCACACCAAAGTAATTTTCTTAATATTTTTCCTCGGTTTTCTTATTAGTTTTATTAACTTAAATAAGAATGTTTAAATGTTATAAAATTTGAAAATAATAATTTTTTTTTTTTAACTTTAGTTTACATGTTACAAGACAAGAATTTAAACTATCTGTATCACAACTCTGTTGCCTGCACCAAATAAATAAAATATTAAAAAAGTCGAATGTATTTAAATGAACCTTTCCTTTTTATTAACATTTTAGACGAGCTACTGCCTGTTGGTTTCACATGCAGCTTGGGGAAAGAAACTGAATGCTAGCCAAGCATTTGATGATACATGGAATACAGCATCCGATTTGGAAAATGAGCTGGAAGTAAGTGTTGTATAACATTTGGGCGCTATCACAATGGATTGCCTATCCAATTAACAAACTGAAACCAACAATTTTTAACTTATGCCAATTGCAGCAACAAAAACGAGCCAAGGGCGGCGGCGGCGGCAGCGGAACAGGATCATCCGGCAGCGGCAGCGGAGGTAGTGGCTCTGGTCAGTGGTCCGCCTGGTCGGATTGGTCGACATGTTCGCGCACCTGTGATGGCGGCATTATGCAACAAATGCGTCGCTGCAGCCCTTCGGGCAACTGTCGCGGCGAGAGCGCCCGGTATCGCATCTGCAACATGCAGCCGTGTCCGGAGCAGCAGGACTTCCGTGCGAACCAGTGTGCCGCCTATAACGATGTGCCCTACGATGGCACCCTCTATAAATGGACGCCGCACTACGATTATGTCGAACCATGTGCCCTCACATGCAGGTGAGTTGCATTTTGGGTTGGCTACAATTTTTGGGTTCTTTTTTTTTTTTTTGTTTTTTGCTGCTGCTGGTCAACTGCCCCGCAGCTTGTTGCATACTAAAAGAGGAGACCACACCAAGCTGCAAGCTGTGCACTCATTATTCATCACGGCTTCCGTTGGGCTGCAGCACAGCTGGCCCGCCACGAACGTTTCCCCATTTTCTCCCTTCGTGACAATAAAAAAGCTGTTTTCTTTTTGCTCCCTTTTTTTTTTTTGGTTTTGTTTTTTTTTTTTTCATTTTTTTTTGTAAAGCCCGTTTGTATTTGCGGTTAAAATTAGTGGCAGCCGTTTCGGTTTTTGCGGCTTTTGCGGTTCTCAGCTTTGCGGTTAATCCATTTGGGTTAGATTTTGTATATTTTTTTTTTTTGCGCTTCGCATTTACATATGCGGGTTTTATAAATCATTTGCTAAGCGTCAAAATTGTGCAATTTAGTTGCAAATGAAGCGGCTTGGCCAGCGGATTTATTTTCATTCATAAAACGCTAATAGAGTATAAGGCATGCAAAAGGCGATAGAAAATAAATACGGAGTATGGCATAAGCAAAAGTATGAAAAAGATATATAAATGGGAGCAGGTATTTGTTAGCTCCCCAAATAAATTATGGTTTTGACTTTAACTGTTAATTGCCTATAAACTTTAGGATCATTGAAGCTTCATTCTGACAATATTTGAGCTAAGAACATAGTCTTTATAGCTCTTTCGTTTTCTGTTTTGACATTGAAATTTCTTACTTAGCTATGCTGCCATTTCTGAACCCACTTGATAAGTATGTGAATTCAAAAGAAAACGTCTATAGTCTGATGAACAAGCAACTGACTTGCTTCTTAAACTATTTTAAGGGGTTATATACACTTGTTCCGCGAAAAAAATTTGAAATTTTATAGATTTTTTTTTGACACGTTCAAAAATATTTATTTCAAATCTTTTGTCAACGTCAAATAGAACATGTTTGTGCTTGTTGAAATTTTTTCTTAAAAAAAAAATTAAATAATAAAAAAGTTATAGGCGAATTCCTGGAAGTCCTTTTTTTTCAAAGTGCCTTGCGGTGGACATCAAATCTTCAGAACGGTTCATCTCAAATCAAAAATTCAAAAAGATTCCATTAGTGTGCTATATTATCTTGCCGCTGAAGGAAGGTTTTGTAAAAATTTTGATTTGAAAACAAGTGGCGGCGGGCTTAACACAAAATTCAAAATTTTTTATTTTTTGCTTAACAAAAAAGTTTTCAAAATAATTTAAAAGGTAGTGCGCTATAAGCAGCTATAACTTCGGTTCAAATACTCCGAAAGTTACGAAATTTTGTGAAAGTATTCTCAAAAGTACATACTTTAAGAAAATGCAATAAAAGAAAATCGATTTTTTCATCCATCACGAGTGTATAAAATGCATATTTATGAACTTAGAAAAAAGAAAAAAAATGTATTCTTAATGCATTACTTTCAAATCGATATCTTAAAATTGCGCGTAGCATACTTTTTTGAGCAGAATAGAATTCAAAATTTGTACTCAATTTTTTATTAAACGATGCTGAAAGTATAATTTACATTTTTTCTACTGTATAACGCTGTACTTGACCCATTTATCAATTTATAATGAATACAGCTGCTGTCTGCTTACATCTAATTTGCAATTTGAGTGCAAATAAATATTTGTATAAAATGTTGACAGTTTTGCGACACTTGTTCGATCAGAAAGTGCATTTTGTGTTTTACACAAAACATTTGAACAACCGCTTAAAATGTCATTCAATGTCAGCATGCAAACAGGCACTTTAAAAGCATTAGCTTGAGCGTGACTATCCATCAAGTCATTATAGCTAACATCTTTGTATATTGTGATGCTACTCCACAGGGGCCATCCAGCACATCTTAACGAGGATATCTCACCGGAATCGGGTCGCGGTAATGCCGAAGAATCGGATCACTATGATGAGCAGAGTGTCATTGTGCAATTGTCGTCACGGGTGCAGGATGGAACACGTTGCCGCTCCGGCAGTTTGGATATGTGCATACAGGGCAAGTGTCAGGTAAGCTACTTAGAAACTATTGATGTAATCATAATGTTTATTCACTGTGTGTTTATTTATTTGTGTATGTGATTGGAGGTGTGCTTGTTTGTGTGCGTGGCCTTTTAGCTTCCTTCCGTTATGTGAGTGTGTGTGTGTGTGTTTGTGTGTGGGCAGCCCTTCCACTTAGTTGCGCTCCAAAACTAAAAGATGATAAATTACGTACCTTGACGTTGTCAACGCAGTTGGGGTAACGGAGTGGTTGTGGGTAGGCGTGATCCTGTTCACGACAAAAACAAAAGGCACCTGCATGCAGTGTAATACGTACTTACATATGTATATGTATGCAGATTGCATAACGTAAGCGCCTTTGTATCATTATGCTCGTAAGCATAAATAAATCATAAAGTTGGCAAAGAGTTGGGTAGACTTTGCTCCGCAGGAGTGTAGTACAAAATGTCTAGGGTGTGAGCTGCGGGGAGGGTGCTATAAAGAGAGAGTGCGAGCAGGGCTGCAGCTACTTCAGTCAAAGGCCAACTATTGAAATGCCAATAAAGCGTGCTTCTGGCGGCTGCCTGGTTGCCACTTCATGGAACTCAGCCGTCAGCCATAGGAATGAAATGCGCTACAAAGTATGCTACGAAATGCTGACATGTGTTCGAGTGTTGTTTGAGAGTTTCGTTTACAAAAATTCAAAACAAAATGTTTGTGTCCTTTGAGCTTTGATATGTTTATACAAATTTTGATATATTTTTGAAACTATGTTTAAATAAGTAAATTAAAATTATTTAAAGTCTAACACATGTATGTATTTATATAAAAGCTAAGTTTGGAGTGCAGAAAAGTTGGTTCAACTTTTGTGCAACATAGATGATAATGTAGATCTAATCTGTAAATGAAAAAGAGCTCAGATAAAATTTGGGTTTTTTTAAGAATAGTTTTTTTTTGCATTTTTATAAAACTTTTTAATACTTTGCCAAGTATCAAAGTTGTATAAGAATCGTCCTACTATATAGAATTAGCATATGATTTATATCATTTAGCTGTCATGGAGTTGCTTTATCCAAAGTTAAGTTTTTGTATAGGAAACGGTTATTTTTGTAAAATTGAAACAAAACATATTTCTTGAAATTTGCTATTGACTTGGCAAAACTTAAGAAGTACACCTCGAATGAAAGAGTACGGACATTTCCGCCACGGTTTGGCAGGCTTACAACTACAATAATGTCAAACGAACTTGGCGACAGCAGCAAAAAACAACACCAGCAGCAGCAACAACAATAACAACAATAGCAGCAGCAACAACTATATAACGAGCAACAACAATAATAACAAGAAAACGTGGGCGCATTAAAACTGGCAACGGCTGCGACTTCCAAATACCCCTCACCCCTTACTATTCAACCATTCCTCTTATTTCCCGAGGCTTGTTTGAGTTTCAGTTCAATTTGTAACGAGTGTGCAGCTGTGTGTGGGTGTGTGTGTGTGTGTGTTGAGTGTGTTGTGTTTGTTGTGCGCGGGTGTTGGGTGTTGGGTGTTGGGTGTGTGTTGCGCCTTATCCGACTTTTGCCTAGTTTTGCGCTGCGCTGTCGCTGCCTTTGTAATGCCGCCAAATCGTCACCCCAATTTGTTGTAATAAACGCCAATATGTCATGTGGTTTACGTTGTGTTTTATTTGTTGGCCAGGCCCCCAGGAGCTCAGCAGGAGGCTCTGGGACATAGGACTAGATGCTGCAGCAGCTGCTCACATACATATATATAGATATACATATGAAATTATATGTACAGATATTTTGCTTATATATATATATGTATATCTGTTGCAAATAAATCAAATAGCAAGTTGCCAGTTTGTGGCTTTTAATGCGGCCCACGGGCTTATTTTTGCCATTTGAGTTTGTCTTGCGGTTTAAACCTAAAGTAAAAACACACACATCTAACCACAACATATTTCTTGCCATCCTCGGTACTAGAGATCTTGACATGGGTAGTACACTGGATTAGTTTCGAAAAACACGTCTGTCATTTACTGTTTGTGAATTCCTAGAAATGGAAATTGCTTTGCTATATTTAACACACGAGTAGAAAAACAATGCTGTTGAAAGATATTTGTTAGAATTTTGATATGATGTTTTTAACTTAAAAAGTGAAAAGTTGTGTATTTACTAATGGTTAAGCGGAATGTGGACTTTTTTTTTTGTAGTAAATTTATAAAACATTTATAAAAAATTTATTAAAAATTGATGAGAAATGTATTAATGTTACATAAGACCTACCTAGCGCTGAGTTCATACCTGATTTCTCGGAATAGCCTTGAACAGTTTCAAGTCTGAGAAATCTCTGAATATAGAAACGAAATCGGAAGCAATACGGGAAAGTAGCCCTTACGTTAGAAGCGAGAAGGTAATGCCTACGAGCGTAAACGAACTTTTTCGAACATTTCCGATTGTAAATTTAAAAATAAAAGGGAAATAAACATATTTAATACATGTGTGTAATTGTTGCTTTCGATTTGATATAGTCGAAAGCTCAGTGTGTAACACTGACTTGAAGCCTGCACTGGACAGGAAGCCTAGCGTTCGAATCCCAGTTGCCATCGGATTGCTTTTTATAATTATTTTTTATTTAGGCAAGAGAATAGACCTTACGAAAGAAGGCCTTCTGTAATTAGGACATTCCATACAAAAAGGAAAGCGAGCAGTATTGTATAAACTCAGGCCTGAACATTACTTTTCAGGTCTGAAACAATGTATTGATTCAGGCCTGAACTAATCGCTGGGTATACATTGTTCGGGTTTGGCCCTTACTTTGATTAATTTCGTCTGATTATGAATTTCGATAAATAAATAAATTATTTTTGGTAGCTTAACAATTTATTCTAAATCTAACTTTATATTTGACTTAACATTCCCTGAATATTCAAAAGAACTTGTTTGAAATTTATTTATGTTATTATTCAGGCCTGTTCCGAATTTCACTTTAAAACCGTTATTTTCAAAAAAAGTGTAGCATACTTTTTAGCGCAAACTAGATTTAAATTTATTTTTTCGCTTGAACTAAACGTATGCTTCACATATTTTTATGGAATTGATTCGAAAGTTGAATTTAGAACAGGCCTGATTATTCATTTATGTGATTTTGCCTAAGATTCGTGAGGCGAGTGATATTTTTAAAACACCTTGACAGTCGAAATTGGTGACGAATTCCATCTCTATTTTCTATCTCTACCTCTAGAATTCTATATCTAGTTAGAGAAACAGTTGAATGAATATTTACATACCTATTCTTAATGGGGTTGGTAATGCCGCTTGCCGCCTCAGAACTCTAAAATACCCCTTTTAATCACTTACATGATGCCAAGGAGCAAACATTGCGCTAATTCTAAGCCATATTTGTGCTGATGCCGCATGTCAAACAATATGCTACCGAAATTCCAGAAAGTGGCAAGAACAACAACACTAGATAAACTCAATAGTCAAGCAAGGAGCAGGGCGCAACACAAACAGTGGCAAGTGCCAAGAGGCACCAGCTGCATATCATTCATTGATACATAGTACATATACAAACATATATAGATACATCATAAGTAGATACGTTGCGACGTATTCGTATCTGTAGCCTGTGTATGTGTTTTGGGCTGTGCGCCTGAGCTTATGCAACGAATTCTCATTGATTTCCATATTTTATTTATTACAGCTGCTATGAGTGTGTTTGTGTGTGTGTGTGTATGTGTGTGTATGAGTGTGTGTAAGTGTGTGTGTGTGTGTGTGTGTGTGTATGTTTGTGTTTGTCAATAGGTTACGATATGATACCGCTAACAGTTGATTTACACTTATTTACGTAGCATTTTTATTTGTTTTCTTACCATTTGCTGCTGCTGCTGCTGCCTGCCTCTAACTGTCTTTTTCATTCATTTTTTTTTGTGCTTTTCTTTCAGCGCGTTGGCTGCGATTTGAAAATAGGCTCAACGAAGAAAATCGACGGCTGCGGCGTTTGCGGAGGCGATGGCAACTCCTGCTCGCAACCGCTCTATTACTGGGAGATGGCACCGATGTCACAATGCTCCGTCACCTGCGGCGGCGGTAAGTCCTTAGTCCTTAGTCCTTAGTTCTTATGTATGTACTTATGTAGTTGTGTGAGTCGCTTGCAAGAGTCCTTGCCAGTCCTTGCTATAGTCCCTAGTGTAAATAAACAAGTGGAATATGTCAAGAACATTGCCTCAGGCATTGGCGTGCCTGGCTGCCGTTTGTAATCTTTCCCCTTGCGCGAAAAAATGCTGTCAAATTTTTTACGTGCCCTCCCCATATTGTGTGTGTGTGTGTGTGTGTGTGTGTGTGTGTGGGGGGGGGGGGGGATACACAAGTATATGTGTTTGTGTAGCAAGCAGCTATTTGTCGTGCTCATTTATTTTCATTGAATTGGAATTTGTTTCGATTGAATGTTTGCATGGTAATCGAGTGGCAGTTGCCTTCCTATTCCCATTCCCAAGTCCCCCCTTTCCCCATTCCCTGTTCATCGTTCGTGTAGTCAGCCCAAATTGCTGTTGAAAACTGTGCACAAATTTGTTACCAAATGCTTAAAGTTTCTCTTATACCTCTATATGATTAATAGTCTCGGCGAAATAATATATTTGAAACTAAAGTTTGTCGATTAGCCTGGCCGACTCCTTCTGAAGCGATCCAAAATTTTGTTAGTCAGCCTTAGGTTGTTAGTTGTAGTAGTATTTTCTATATGTGTGCTCATAAATTGGTTTGCATGCAGCTGTATGTTCAGAGAGTCAGAAGTTTTTGGATTCAGTTCACAAAGTTCAGAAGTGTGTGCCTTACATGATGAGCTACATGAGGTAATGTAATATAATTTGGTTTCTGCACTTTACCTACCTTTTTACTTAAATTATGAGAGTTCATTAGCATTTTCAAAGCAACAAATAACTATTGTTGTTCTAGAATTAGTGGCTAGTTATACATTGTTTAAGTAATTTAAGGCTATTTGAGTTGAGTACATTTCATGAACTTTTAGCTTTGTTGATGTATTCTTAAATAATATAATTTTTTTTTGTTTGTTTGTATTGTACTCATACAAAACTATAATATGGCACATTTCTCATAAAGATAAGAGCTCATTTATTAACCCCCGCCTCCAAACAGCATGAAATATGAATGCACTCTTTGAGAAGTATGTATGTATATTCAAACCCCAGTCACTAATTTAATTAAAAACTAGAAAAAATGTGCTAGCTGATAACGCTCGACTTAAGAATACCCTTTCCCCAGATCTTTACTATCTTGTATCTTTTGTTTGCTAATAAAATATATCAAAATATGTTTTAAATGTATCTATTTCGATTGTTTTTCTGTCCCAACTCCAAAGACATTCTGTCCTGTTCTCATTTCGGATTCCGATCGAACAGTTGTTTTTTCATTTGAAAATAAGACTCTGAAATGAGAACAGGTCTAAAATTCTGAATACCTTCGAGCATATCGACTTAAAGGCGGTATATCACGAGCTATATCATATCGTCTGCCCACGATATTTTTCACAAAACTTGCAACAGAAGTTGCATTAAGAAACGGTTTATTATACAATTGCATTATATGTTTCAGGATACATATTCAAATGTGCAGTACCGGATATCATCTTTTTTTTAAGCCCAAAAACTTCCATTTCATCTCATGTTGATGGCAACAGGGTATAGAAAAATTGAATTGCCATTGAAACGAATTATGAATGGTAATTAATCTAGAATGAAAAATCGATTCAAAGCAAATTTTGAGTCCACCAAAAATTGTTGGACACGCAAAAGTTGATAATGACGATGGCGGCGTTAAACCAAAACAAATAACCCCTGGCCGCCTGTCAATTGCCAGGAAAAACCGGACCAACTTTGAGCTTCACTCACATTTCAGGTCTCATGCATTTTTAATCAACTTTGCGCTAGCTTTTTCGGCCATTAGGCCGTCAAAAATTGGAACTGGAATAATCGGTTAGCCGCTTGATAAATGTCAGCCTAGAAATTGGGGTTTCAGGATGGTGGTTTTCTTCACAAACTTGAGGGTAAATAGAATTGCTGGGGCTTGTTGTTTTTCAACAATACAACGTACTGGCAGTCAGTTTACATAGTCATTAACCTGCCCGTCTGTTGCAAATGGCAAAATCAATTTGTTTTTCAATTTTAATTGCAATATCGCTTAGCTAGCTCCAAGTAGGTGTTACACAGAAACCACTCCCATGCAACCGAAAACCTTGGCTCTCTTACCACTCCCTCCCCCTTCCCTACAACTTTTCCTAGCTTTAATTACATTTCAGCGTTTCTCCTCCTCACATGTCACTTAAATGTCAAGTACAGTCAGTTCTATGTAGTGGGCGGCTATCCACAGGGGCCCCTAAATTAATGTCCCAACTTTGAGTTGACTAACTACACGTATAAAACTACTTCAATATCTGTTTTTGTCTTTGACAAGAAATTTGTTCTACTTATACACGTCACCGGCATATAATTGCATACATTTGAGTTAATCAATTATGTCGAATTATACATATTTGGCTTACTTCTCTTAACTTTTCGATTTACTTTTCGTATACGTGATGAATACCAAACTTGTTCAGTTTTATTTGTTCTTGTATATTGTGGCTAACAATGCTTAACTGGGCCACTTGAACCAAATTAATGATCGCTAGTATGTTCTTGGTAAGAAGGTGTTCCATACTTGAATCTTCTTTGTGGGTGGAGATCCTAATACAAGCTAAATAATTAAAGCAGACTATTTGACAGACAGTGCCTTTTATTATACAATCAATTCTATATGGTTGTGCTTGTGATCATCAGAATAAACTTGAACAATCAGAATTGACTTCAGCAAAAGCCGTAATATTCCACTTCTCCCTTCTGATTCGGTTTCGGGATCAGAACAATATAATGTAAGCTTGTAGGCAGATAACATTCCAGAAGGCGGTATTTTGGATTGGAGGATATGACTGTGAGAAAACAATTGTGGAACCAATCATCTCAAAGCCAAACCATGAAAGGCGTAAATAGCGACCTCAACCATACCAATTAGAATTTTTCAATTCCCTATTTTCGACTTTTTTAGTATGGCGTTGAAATAATAGGTTCCACAATTGTTTTCTCCCAGTAATATCCTCTAAAATCGAAAATCTCGTCTTCTGGAATGTTATCCGCCTTCAAACTTACATTATCTTCATCTTCTTTTGAATGTAAGCTGCCTCCCAGCTTCCACTACGTTCCAAGTCTCAATTTTCCACTGCACCCTTCCAATACCGATTTCTTTGCCACGGAACCCTTTACGAAAGAGCTAACAATGTGACCAAACATTGACATGCAACTCTGAACCACAATGATCTAAAATAAATGGAAACATTTGTATCGAAATTTTATATTGGTATCTTGGACTGCTCTTAACTTACACGAGATACCAGCACCATAGCTGCGAAATTGTACACAGTTGTGACCAATCTTAGAACATTGTTCATCGAGATTGGACATACCATATTGTCCTTATTCTTGACCCATATCAGGGCATTGTTCATCGAGACTGGACATACCATATCGTCCTTATTCTTGTCACATCTCAGGGATTTCTTCTTCAAGACTGGACATACCATATCGTCCTTATTCTTGTCACATCTCAGGGATTTCTTCTTCAGTTTTCTTGCGTCTTTCCTTGACGAAAAATGGACCAAGTCTTGATGCCGCAGTATGTCAACAATAAGAAGACACAAATGTTGGTTTAACTTCTTGCAGCTTACCGTTGCAGTGCCAGCTCTGGTTTTAGATTTAAAATGTTGGATTGCTTTCGGGAATTTTTGAAAAATTTAGCGCTTAAAATAAGTTGAAATAAGATAAGCAATAAGGATTCCAGTCCTGGTGCTAATTCAGTGTTTTTGCGCCTTTCCTTGGCGAAAAATGGACCGTCCTCAATACGAATTCGACGCAGTTCAATAAATAAAATAGTTAAATTAAAAAAAAGATTAGAAATCTGTATAGCTAGCTAGTCTTGGTGCCCCAGTACGTAAAAGATAAGAAGACACAAATGTTGGTTAAAAATAAGTTGAAATAAGATAAACAAAGAGGGAAACTGCATATCTAGCGGGTCCAAGCTGGTTCCGATTCCAATCCCAGTGCAGGTTCAGTTTTGTATTTCCTTGCAGCTTCCCGTTCCAATGCCATATCACAATATTGCTTTTATTAAAAATTGATCGTTTAAAATAAGTTGAAATAAGATAAAAAAATATGGAAACTTCCTTGAAAAATGGACCAAGTCTTGATGCCGCAGTATGCTGAGGAATATTAAGATATCACAATAGAGAATTTAGCAGAAGTTCAATAAATAAAATAGTTAAATTAAAAAAAGATAAGAAGACACAAATGTTGGCTTAGAATAAGTTGAAATAAGATAAACAAAGAGGGAAACTGCATATCTAGCGGGTCCAAGCTGGCTCCGATTCCAATCCCAGTGCAGGTTCAGTTTTGTATTTCCTTGGCGAAAATTTGACACAAAGCTGAGACCCATTCCAGTGCCAGATTACCATATTGCTTTCAGTTAATTAAAATTTTTTACGATCCGTTAATATTTCAAATGTGTTATTCAACACCAAGCGCGCGAATTAATTTTGACCGGCGTTATAAATTTATTGCAGCTTCGGAGTAAGAACTAAATTTTTGTTAATATTTTACTGAAATCGAACTTCTCGTTCCTACCTTTTTTCTTTATTTTAAATGTAAGTTTATAGGCAGATAACATTCCGGAAGGCGGGATTTTAGATTTTCTAGGATTTGAACAATTCCAATATTTTTCAATTCGCCATTTTCGTTGAAATAATTGGTTGCACAATTGTTTTCTCCCAAAAAATTCCGGCTTCTGGAATCTAATCTGCCTTCAAACCTACATTCAAATCAAAAAAAAAAAATAAAAAAAAATAGGAACAAGGTCGTTTTCAGTAAAATAGACAAAAATTCAGTCTGACTCCGAAGCTTCAAAAAATTTATAGCGCCGCTCAAAATTAATTCGCGCGTTTAGTGTTGAATAACACATTTGAAATATTAACGCTCCGTAATTGGTTGGCGTCGCTGATCTTCACAAGATTAAACTAAGTTCCAAGTCCCAATTTTCCACTGCACCCTTCTAATACCGAATTCTTCGCCCATATCAGCGCATTGTTCATCGAGACTGGACATACCATATCGTAATTATTCTTCTCACATCTCAGAACTTTCTTCTTCAAGACTGGACATACCATATCGTAATTATTCTTGTCACATCTCGGGGCTTTCTTCTTCAAGACTGGACATACTATATCGTAATTATTCTTGTCACATCTCAGGGCTTTCTTCTTCAAGACTGGACATACCATATCGTAATTATTCTTGTCACACCTCGGGGCTTTCTTCTTCAAGACTGGACATACCATATCGTCCTTATTCTAGACCCATTTCAATGCATAATACATCGGGACTGTATATAACACAGCCCTCCATCGATTGATGTTGAATGTGTCCTTGACCGTATTCCATGAAAAACTAAACGAATTTTGAAATTAATATTTATTTTTTTTGAGCTCTGTATTGTCCGAAATTTAGTTTGAGAATGAATGTATAGAATATGAGGCTTAGGCATGTGGAGTTTGAATTAACTTCAATGATAGTTTGATGCAAAAATATTTTGGAAACTGGAAAATTTGAAAACACAGCCCTGTTTCGATAGGGGTTGAGTTTATCCTTTACCGTATTCCACGACTTTATGTATACTCAATAAATTTTGGGAAAAATTACCAAAATACAATTTTTAAAATAAACACTTTTTTTGGAGCTCTGTATTGTCCGAAATGTAGTTTGAGAATGAATGTTTAGAATATGAGGCTTAGGCATGTCGAGTTTGAATTAACTTCAATGATAGTTTGATGCAAAAATATTTTGGAAACTGGAAAATTTGAAAACACAGCCCTGTTTCGATAGGGGTTGAGTTTATCCTTTACCGTATTCCACGACTTTATGTATACACAATAAATTTTGGGAAAAATTACTAAAATAATACAATTTTTGAAATAAACACTTTTTTTGGAGCTCTGTATTGTCCGAAATGTAGTTTGAGAATGAATGTTTAGAATATGAGGCTAAGGCATGTCGAGTTTGAATTAACTTCAATGATAGCTTGATACAATAAATTTGAAAACATGAGTATAGAAAGTTTCGATTAGAAATGGCTGAATTTCAACCACTAGAAAATACTAGAAATTATAATCTTAATATTGATTATAGGACATAAGATATGAAATTACCTTAGTCGTCATACAGCATATGTTTAAGTACGTTGAAGAAATCTGAACTGACCATTAACATTTCCGCTTCACAATAAATTATCATCAATATTAATGACATAAGGAATCCCTTTTGCTCACTGAGCATTAATATGGACAACATGCTGGGAGCAGTAAGTTTTGTAAATCCACTCATCGACCTCATGGACGCACCATGCAGCAATATCCTGCTACTGCTAGTGCTACATGCTACATGCTACATGCTGGGTCATGGTTGGCAGTGTGGCAGTGTGGCTGTGTGGCAGTGTGGCAGTTTGGCTGTCTGGCTGTCTGGCAGCCCAAAGCTGTGCAACACATGCCACAGCCAGTCATATCATTGGCTCTCTCGATGCCGTTAACATGAAGTCGACTTTTTGCGTTACAACAATTGACATAAATGCCAGGAGAGGATATTAGCAATTGCCTTAAGCCAATTGTGTCATGAATACGCAGCACCAGCGGCGCCAGATGACGTCTATGATGATTGGGAGGAGCATAAGAGCGCGAGGATGAGCATAAGTATAAGGGTTGAGGGAAAAGGGGGGGATAAGGATAACGATGACGTTGCCTGAGCACACACAATGAAGCTTATAAACGAAATTCAATAGCTAAAAATCGGCGTCCCAGCTGTGCCCTGGGGGACTATTTACAACAGAATTCGAGACCAGCTTCGAACTATTTTTCAAACTGACAGATCGTTATGGCATTATGCATTGTGCGACTATTTTGTGCTGTCTGGTTCGCATTCTCTAAATCTCCTACCCCACTGTCCCCTCTCTTAGCTATAGACCCATTCTCTGAGTCTGCGTTTGCTCTGCCAATTTCCGGTTGTGCTTTTGAGCTACACACGGAGAATGGAGGAAATCGAGCCCACTCTCCACCAGCTCAGCTGCCATTTGGTTTAGCTGCAAGCATGCAAGCACTCCATCTGCTTTTTTTGTTGGTTTTATTTTTATTTTTAAATTAACCCGTCGAGTACTCGTTTAACTTTAGTTTATTTTGTTGTTTAATCAAGTTGTAACTGAGTTATTTGTAAATTTCAAACGTGGCTTATGATCAATTTGAATCTATTTCCTGAAATAGTTAAAGCTTCGAGTTGAAATGCACGTTTAAATATCGATTTTGACAATTGATATTGTTTTGAGAAACTATATTTTAAGATTGCGGAAATTTTTGAAAATTTATTTAAGCTTATAATAGTTGATCAAGAATATTCGGTTGCGCTTCCATTTTCGAATCCGCAAATTCGGATTGGAAAAATTACATTAATTGAAATCATACTTATATGAATTACTTAACTCACCCAACTTATTCAAAAACCTTTCAGAAATTATTTAAAATAATTTAAGAAACTGTTTTCATTTTCTTGTATACGAATTTTCGCTTTATGTTCTCAATTCATAAAAAGTAAAACGCAAAGCGAATTTGTATTTGTGCACTGAATTAGTTCTGAAATTGATCTTATTTTGTGCTTTGATATCGATTTCAAAACTGTTGCTATATATAAGAATATCGAAAACTCTATGTGTTGAATACTACGACGAAAAATCTATCATTCACATTAAAAAAAGATAAATTAAAATTGAATTAATTAATAAAAGGCATAAATCGTTGCTAAAAGTTTTTGAAAATAATTCAAAAAATTTAAAAAGTGGCATTACTTTGAATTTCGTTGACTAAAAATTGAGTCAATGCTTTGCAAATAAAATTATACTTTAAGAGTTTTGTATAATATGTTATTTTGAAAGAGTTGCGTTTTTTTTTTTAGCACATTGAACTGCATTTGGGTTAAGGCCTTGAGTTTGAGTTTTGGGGCAGCTTCTTAACGTGCTGCCGCCGTGTCCGTGACTGTCTTAAGTGCCTAAGTGACATTAAAGTTGCACAAGCTATCCAAGCCACTAAAAACCGTTCTGACTTCTATTGATTTTAAAAATGCAGCAATGTACGTCTGACTGCAAATGCCATTTCGAATTTTGCAATTCTGTGCTAACATTGCCTTCGCATTTTGTTTCTCTTTTTTACACATACTCATTCTCAATGCTCTTCTTCTCTTTCTATTACGCTTTAGGTTACAAAATGTCTCGTCCTATATGCAGGAATCGTCTAACTGGCGCTGATGTCGATGAGACGCTCTGCAGCGTTGCTAATCGCCCGGAGCCATCGGTGGTGCCATGTAATACACACAGCTGTCCGCCGCGGTAAGTACAACGTTGGGTGACAGGTCCCCCAGCTCGTTGGCCCCACAAACGCCCAAAACTCCCTAAGCTCCCTCCAGCTGCCTTAGTCCACCTGCCCAGCTATCAATTTAAATGGCGCTGGTTATCGTGCGCACGTTTTGATTGCCTACCCCAGCTCTATTATCGCCCTGGACTTTGCCTCTGTCTCTACCTCTGCCCCTGCCCCTGCCCCTGCCTGTGCCTGGCTTCGGGCTCCTCCGGGCTGCTTGTCGCTGTCTTCTCTTTCGGCCTGTTCGAAAACTTCTCCCCCGTTCGCCCTGCAGGCCCCTGCATATTTATCGTTTGTGACATTTTCAAACTGAACCAAAAGTTTACGCCAATTTTGCGAGTGTCTCGCGCCCAGCGCCTCAAATTCTAATCTCCGTTCTATGCGGTTGTCCATTGTTGCTCTCGGTTTTCCCTTCGTATACCCTGTAAACATAAAAGTAGTCAAAAGGATAGCACAATTTGAACCTGATACATCATTTTAGCTGCGTCCGTTGATTTGCTTAAATTTAAAGGTTATGCTTATTCAATGTCCGTCCGTCCGTCCGTCTGTATAAACGCAGTTTTTTTTCCACAGTTTTGAAGCTAGAGCAACTAGAGTTGGTATACATATATGTTGATATATACCATAGGCAGACTAAGTGTCATGTTTGCCTTATTTCTAAATTTTATATTTAATATCAATGAAATTTTTTTTTCCAAACATATTTTATATATTTCAAGATAAAAGAGCTTATGTTTTACATTCTCGACTTCATTCAAATTTTAAGATTTTTTTTACTTTTTTTTGTTGTTACACATACAGGATATCTTTTAGTTGAGCATGCTCGACTCTATCATTTTTTTTTGGGCTGTTTGTGTTGCTCTCTGGCGTTACGTCTGTTTATTGCTGTTCGCGGCTTTGGGCCACCGTCGGGTGGGACATCAATTACTCCTATTGCCCGTGATTTTGTCTGTCTTGAGGTTTCTGTTTTGGCATCGCTTACTGCAACATTGGGGAGTTTCTAATAGTTGGTTTGGGTAGCTGTGTCCTGTGCTGCCAAAGATATCCACAGCACAATTGCTGAATGTCAGAGACTTATGATAGTTGTTAAGGTTTGAGTATGCTATGCATAAGCGTTGCGTTTAACTTGAATCAAAGAGTTTTGCATAGTTGTCAAACTTAAAATATGTCTAAAATGTAGATAAAGATAAATGGTTTTAAAATGAAGTCTAGACAAGTGATGCTCTGTCTAGCTGTTTATACATATTATTATTAACCTTATGAACTTTGAAATCTATTTTGAATTTGTTTTTGTAGCTCAAGAGTTTCTATATCATTTGTTATACTTTCCCAGTCTTCTGCATTTCTGCTTCTCAGAATTTCTGCATAATCATTAAGAGCATTTTTATGTCTGAAATCTTTTGTATGCTCAACTTATTTCAATGGTTTCTCGTTTTGTGCATCTTTCTTCATTTCCAGCTAAATTTATAAGCGCCTTATTATTTACTTGACATGAGCAATAACATGAAACATATGACAGAGTCTCTAAATTTGATAAGTATGTGCATGAGTTATTATTAGAAAAAAAAAACAGCATCAACAATATTATGACTGATTATAGTTTCCTAGAATGGAATCAAGGACATTGCAATTTGTGCTAAATATAGATTTGACAAGAATGTACGATTTTTCTATTGTATGTTTTACTTTTCAATCTAGAACCAAGGCCATTTGTGCTAGATAAAGAATTGCAAAGAATGTAAGATTTTTCTATTGTATGTTTAACTTCTCTATTTAGAGCACATGAATTCTATACATTCTATATTGTTTGCTAATAGGATTATTAGAGTAGCATTATAGCAGCAGGAATCAAAGCAAGAATATCAGCAGTACTCAATATTTACTGACTATACTCATCAGTGTAGCTATTTAGCCGAACATATCACATTCATCATGTGATTTATCCAACTTATTCGTCAGCATAAAGCGCCCATGCACTTTAGTGTTCAACATATTTCAAAGGGGCGTGTAAAGTTTTTATTTTGCATTTTTTGTATTTTTTTTTTGGTAGCCAAACCGCAAAGGCGGTCAGTTGGCAACTTGTTTTGGAAACAATTTAGTTGAACTAATTTAGAAAAACGCCCCCGCAACTGGTACAATGTATACTCTAACCACTTGTCCGCCTCTTCCGCAGTTGGATAACCGACGATTGGAGCACTTGCAGTCGCCTCTGTGGGCACGGCTACCGTGAGCGAATGGTTGTCTGTGCCGAGGAGACCAACGGCATCAAAACGAGGGTAAGTGCAACTAGCGGGGAGATGGCCAACAAAAAAAAAAAATATAAAAAAAAAACATAGAAATAAAGTTGGAACGAAAGTGGCTATTACCAAAGTGCCGGGCCGCCCACTTTTAAACGCTGCTAATTTTGCATACAAAGTGGCGACTCGACAGACATATTATTACCATGTTTTCTCACACTATATTTCTTTTTGGTTTTTTTTGTTTTTTTTGTTTCTGATTCTGTTCTTCACATTTCTGGCTCGTTTTCAAACACTTTTCGCTGTGCCCTTTTTGTTTCTTAATTTTTTTTTTGGTAACAGGTTGCAGACATTATGTGCCGCACTCCGAAGCCGCCAACACAGGAGACCTGCATTATCGAGGAGTGTCCGCACTGGGAGGTGGAGGACTGGACTGGCGTAAGTACTACCAACAACTCGTGTAATAATCATGCACTTTGCTAGCAACTCAGACAGCCCAAGACCAAGTTGAAGACGAAGACGAAGACGCCAATGGAAACGGAGACGGAGACGTTGACGAGACCATGTCTGGCCACAGTGTATACTTAGCTAAATGTGTAGATGGCTACTTCTTCTATATACCCTTTCAAACTGACTGGCGAATATCAAATTTTTGACTGACTTTGAGCATACCAAAGCTCTTGGACTTGAGCTTAAGTCAACAAATCAATCATTTCAATACACAAAAAGTAGAAGAATTGAGTTGAAAATTAGTTAAAAGAATTTTAGTCATCTAATGTTATATCTGAATAAGTTTGAAAAATCCACTAAATTTGTTCAGACAATAGGCAAGTTAAAGTGGAATATATTTTTGAAAAATTTCAATTTCACCTAATTTAAATTAGTTGACCAAAAATCAAGCAATTGGCCAATCTCTTTTGTCTGTGTAAAGTCTCATTAGGCTACGTTCCATAAGGGTCTTTAACCACAGTATTACTGTTAGTTGTCTGCAAGTTTAATTGAATCTATGTATATTAAACCGTTTGCTTCAACTAAATTCTCAGAACTCTCGAAATCTGTGTTATAAGTAAATTGCAGCCACAAGCCCATGCTTGCTTCAAGTAGATATATGTGAAACAATAACTACATAAATACTAGTTGAAATTGAAGTAATTATTATGCAATAAGTGAGCATAAATGCTTGTGGTGCATTTATAATAAGGAAGGTGGCCTAAATGATATATTGTAGGAAAGCAGAGCAGATATAGCAAGACTTTGCTGAAGTAAGCAGGAATGCTTCAGCTATTGTTCTTGAGTTGTAATATATATATAGTGAGCCAGCTTAACATACATATATACGTGTATAAAGCACTAATTTCGTGCGACTTTAACTTCAAATAATCGAAAAAGGAATTTGAAAGTTTGGGAAACATGTAAAAGCTTTTCTGCTTGCAAATTATGTTTGGATTAGCTCAAAATATCTCCATATTTTGGTATTATCGATATTTTAATGTGAAAATATCGTTATAGTTCGATATAACATTGCTTCATACCGATATCGTCTTCGATATATCAATATTAATGTTTTAATGTTATTTCTTTCATGTTGTTTGAATTTTTAAATGACGTTATAGATAAACTTTTTGCAAATAAAGCTATAATGCAGAGATACTAAGTTCTATATACTAAATATGAGCATTAGGGCGTATCAAATTGTGCGGGTGGGAAAAACGGGGGAAAGCATTCACCAGAATCGGAAACTACGATGAATACTAAGAATATTTCCACAAGAAAATATGGGTCTAAAATGAACTCCTAGCTTCTGCTGAGTAGCATAAGGATTCCAGTATGAGATACAGATATTAGGGCGGGTAATTTTGTTTTCCCCCCAAGCGTTCACCAAAATCGGAAACTGCGATAAATTCCAAGAATGTTGGTTCTATTTGATGCAATATTCGAGACAATTTTAGCATTTTAATCATATTCCATATATCAATATTTGGCTGGCTATATATCAGATGATATAGGTAGAACTTCTGCCTAGTTTAGCTACAGTTCTGAATTCAGTTTGTAGGGTATTAGAATTACGACGCGTCAGTTTTAGGGTTTTGCTTGTGGTGTTTTTTGCAAGTTACTTTGCTTGCTGGCTCGTAATAAGCCGCTAGACTTGAGACTGAAGCCTCTTCCCGGTTATAGCCATACAACTTAATCAACTTGGCGGCCGTTGCTGCTTAAGTTTGTCTGGCCGCAAGTTTCTCCGTGTCCCGTTTACCCCGTTTGCCCCCTGTTTCCCCCCCCCATTCCTTCTTACTCATATACACTGAGTTCACTTGGTTGCTGTTCATTTAAAGTGCAAGTTTATTAATGTGTGGCTCGATTTCTATATACGCTACTGTTTGTTTGGCTAGCAGGAAGGGAGTGTGTTAGGTGAAGGGTGTCAAGTTTATGTGTTGCTTAATTGAATTGTCTTGAGTTTGGATTGCATTTATTTTTGTCTGTATGTTGTTTTAAACACTTCTTGTTTTTCGGCGTAAGTTAGGAGCGTATTTTGTTTTGGCAACTTGCACTTTAAGTAGATGCTTTGTTTAAAACAAAGTAATATGCCTAGCCCACTTTTATGGCTTTTATACAAAGTGGATTATAATGTTTGAAATTAAAGAGCCTTAGAGCCGCAGCCTATAAAGATCTTTATGAACTTAAAACAAAAACTTTGCTTATTATTGCAAATATATTTAACGGCTTCAACAGGCACATGCATGCATGCTGAGCGAGTACTCGTAAAGCTGCTTATGAAATGAAATGAGCAAGCCTATAAAAAAAAACCATATTTAATGTTTTTGCGCATTAATAAAATAAGTACCACATATATGCCACAAAATTAAGCGCCATTAAAATAAGCTGAAAAGTGTGCGAGGGCGGAAGTTTGCATGAAATGCAAAAAAAAAAAAGAGGAAAGGAAAGGAAAGGAAAGGCAAGGCAAGGCAATAGCAATGAAAAGGGAAGTACAGATAAACAATGGGGGAAGCCACTTGAAAGGACGTTACACATACGCCACGTGGGACTGGGACCAGCGACTGACAAAACGCAAACAATATGAAAATTTGCATTTGTATGCGTGGGCGCGTGCACGTGCTGAGCAGAAGTAGGATGATGATTGGGCAGGGGATCTGAGCAGCAGGATGTCCATGACCATGCCCATGGTTGCCTTTCAGTCGCCTTTGGCTTTTTTGTTTCAACAGCAGCACTTTCACTTTACACTTTTCATGACAGCACTTCGTCAACGGGCAGCGTCAGCTTTTGTGCAAACAAATGAATTTTTATTGCTGCTCAGTAAAACATATTGCAATAATTTATAACGCTTATGGATGCTTCACAAATCCTTACCCCACCCCCTCTTTCCACAGTGTTCCGTATCCTGCGGCCAGGGCATTCAAATGCGGGGCGTGGAGTGCAAATCGACCGATGGCAGCCTCAGCGCCAAATGCGACCCCCTAACTAAGCCAGGCAGCATGCAGCAGTGCTCCACAGGCATCCATTGCAATGGTGGCAATGGCAACCAGAATAAAGGTGGCGGCACCATCATTGTTGGCAGCAGTCGCTCCCTGAATGAGGTAAGCGCGTGTGAAGACAATTTAACAGCTTAGCGTAAATCTGTTAATCCCATTATAGCGCTCTGAACGGCACATGGACAGTTCGGACCTCGATGATGATGACGATGACGAAGATGTCGATGATGAGCCAGAAGATCTGGATGATATGGAATCCGGTCAGGATACTGATGATGGCGAGGGCTTGTCTTATGCCGATCAACCCTTACGCTATGCCCATCATACACAAAGTCGTCTGCATCATGAGACGCCTGAGGAACCACGCACTATGCGTCTGATGAGTGGCAGTTCCAGCAAGAACCACAACAACAATGTCAGAGGTGGTGGACATGGAGGAACGGATGAGCCTTCACTGGATCCAACGTGAGTAGGAATGAGGATGACTAGCAAAAATATGATTATTTTATTTATTTATTCAAGTTTAATAATTTTGTAGTGAAACTGTTGTTGGTAGAAATAAGGTCAGGGACAATGTTTGACTAGCTGAGTCTTTCTCAACTTGGTTGAACTAAGCACATTTTGTCAACTAGGAAACTCAACTCCGAGATTGGGAAAGTTTTTGGTACTCTCCACAATCAAATTTTCTAAAAACTAAATTAAATGTAATAACTATTTTTTGGATAATATGTTTCTTATAGACAAAAATTTATTAAAGTAGATTGATTTTGATGAGCATGTATAAAAATGTGTCTCTTTACGAACATATTTTAATAAATTTAGGATTTGCCTAGTTTTTTATATTCTTTTTAATCAGTTTTTAAAAGACGAAATTAGTGTTAAAGAAGTAAATATGAAATTTGCTTTTCCTTTATAATTATCAGTTGTATTTATTAATTATAATACAGTACAGAAAGTCCTATCGATAATATCGATGTCTTTAACTATCACTATCGAAAACTATAGTTGGCAGGGACATCGCTGTTTTGCCACCTGATGAAAATATTGTTGCTGTAAGACTATCGATAGTTGTAGCACTCGATAATTTAGATAGTCGTAGTGCAGCACAATTAATAAAATAGTTAGATTAAAAAATGTTCATAAGGATATCAAAAAGTTTGACCTAAAAATTAACAAATTTCAATTCAACTTTTTGCCAAAGAAAGTTATGTCTATTAAATGTCACGAAATTGTATTTATAGACACTCAACATTGAGTTAATTTAGGTCCTTTTGAAATTAAAACCTAGCTGGTATATCAACATACAAAAGCTCCAATTAAGAGTACGATAAGTCTTATGATATATCAATGATAAACAAGTTAAAAAGTAATAACCACAATTGATTACAACTGACCTTACCAGAATAAGTTGAGTAAAACGAAGAAACTAGTAGTGAAAAGATTAACTAGATAAGTAATTGAAAATATATTGTTGGTATTGCAGACAAGTAGTCGATACGGCTATGGTCTTGATATATTAATTACCAAAACATACACAAATTGTTAACTAAATTAGCTGCTCGATATTCACTTCACACAGTTTGTGTCTGTCTAATGTCTGAGCTGACCAAGGTATTGCCTTCATGCGTAGCTGTCTAAGTGGATAAGGACCCGTCTTAAGTCATATCTGTGCAAGAATCACTTGACATATTTCAACTGTAGCCTAAGTACGAGTGCTCTTCTCTACTCAACTCCAACTGCCTTCAAAGTTGTGCTTTAGGCCATCCACTTAGGACTTCAGCTTAAGTACTTGGCTTACAAGAACTTACAGGCAATACACACATACATACACACACACACACACACACACACAAAATTGGCTGTATTCATGTTCTGTGCCACCTCTTAATGTCCTTGAGCAGTGTCGACACCTAAAATTAAGGCTATCGACATCGACATCATCATCAACACGGGCTTCTCGCGTTGCTTGTAAGTACAGTAAAGTACGCCTAATGACAATTAAAGTGCTGCTGCTGCTTCGGTTGCTTCGGTTGCTTCGGTTGCTTCGGTTGCTTTGTTGTTGATGTTTATTGGAAAGCGATAAAATAGTCGCGATAAGCTGTCCAACTTGGGTTAGAGTGTAAATATAAACCAACACTTTAATTAGCCAAGCTATACAGCGAATGGGATCATCTAATGAAATCGTTAGAAGCCGACTAAATCAAATGCTTTTAACTGTTAATTGGTATATGGGGAATATCCGTACTTGTATACCAAATAATAAATTACCACTCTGATTGGACTTGGTGACTCTTGTCGCCCTACAATTGGCCTTTGCTTGCCTTTTCCTAACATAGGGTATTACAATTTTACTAAGAAATTGGTAACGAATTGGAGGAGACATTTTTAAGATTTTTTTTATATGTTGATATGGATAACAAGTAAGCTGTTTCAATGAAATTCTTAAATAAACAATATTTTATTTGATTTCAACAAATTTCCTTTAGAATTTCATTAAATGGTTCTATCGATTAATTGGGAAAATCTATGAAAGCGATTGGATTGACTTGAAGTTTCACAATTTAAAGAATATGCTTTAAGATAAGCTTTTAATACTCTGTTTTCCAAAATGAAAAAAAAGGAGTATATAGGGTTTGTGAAATGTTCGTCCGTCCGTCTGTCCGTCTGTATGAACGCCGGTGTTTTCCACAGCTAGAGCAACCAAACTTGGTATACATGTTGGTATATACCATAGGCAGACAAAGTGTTAAGATCGGCTAGATTGGACCACTATAACATACTATATAGCTGTTATAGGAACGATTGGTTGAAAAACTGTTTTTTGTATGAAAAACTTGTGTGTTTTTCAAGATAACTCAGCCAAACTCACTTTACCTAGGCTTAAGAACAGTTTATACATGGTGATAAAATTTCATAAAAATCGGACGACTATATCTTATAGCTGTCATAGGAACAGTCGGTTAAAAATACGCTTTTGTATGAACTTTACCCAAGTTTAAGGACAGTTTATAAGTATATAAATAGTCTTTACAAAAATTTAGTTTATCAAATGTATAGAAAACAGAGTGTATCGCACTCGGCAAAACGCGACTGCAACGTTCTAACTTGTTAAGATTAGCCTATTACTTATAATGGGAAGTGTACTAAATCGTCGGTATGCAAAGCATAGTTAAACTCTCTTGTTTTGTATTTTTATTATTATATGTTTTTAGGAAAATTAGTAATCAGCGACTTGGGATTATGTTGAGTTCTCAGGCGTTGCGAGTTTAAGTAGTCAATTGACTGGTGTACATTTCCTGTACCACATTATTTCCTAAATTTTGGCTGACATTTCATTTAGGGCAGACCAATGGCAAGTTGAGTACTTAAGTGGTCCTTATATACGCGTGAGTAAGTGGAATTAACATAAGTACCTGTCTTGTAATTAAGATCAAAATATTTTAGGGTATGTTAAATAATGAATCATATAATAGAAGTTGATATTTTTTAGTCTCTGGCATAAACAATTATTGCTATAAAAATCGACATCGTATTCAGTTTTTGTTCACTGTTTTTCAAAACTTCTCAATCACTTTATCAAGTGGTTTATCAGCAATGCTTTGTTGAAAATCGCCAGCTTTTATTAAATTTGAATACAATGTCCTTCAGACTGCATAAAGATAAATTTGATTGTGTCAATATTTGATTCGTTGCTTAAATTAGGAATTGTTATTTTAGCAGACGTTAAAAATGAGCTTATAGATAAATAAATATTGCTTATTGCCAGTTTGTTAAATTTCGCCGCTTCTGCACAATCCCACGTGCATTGACCCAAGGTCCAGACGCCTAACCCACGAAAATTTCTTATAGACTTAATGGAGCGTCGCTCGGAAAAAAAAAGAAGAAAACAAAGTGCTGCCTTTTTATTTTGCTGAAAGGACAATCCAACTTATAAAATCTATATATTATTATATAGTATATACCTACTACTACTGTCTACATTTGCACTGGACACTAAACTGAAACTATTGGCGGCCTGTCGCCTGATGCCTGCCGCCATAAAGTCGCGTCTTGATGCCGCCGAAAAACCTTGGCCTCTGTGTGTTGGCAACAATAACGGCCATAAGGAGCTGTGCTGGCGTAGCGCCAGACAAACAAAAAAAAACAGAACACACACACACACAAAAAAAAAAAGAAGCAAACAAACAACAAAAAAGCGCAAACAAAACTTTCAAACGTTTTTCGGTTGCCACTTGGCCTACGCGGCGTATGAGCAACGGGCGCCGGTTATGAAATCAGCAAGCGACCTACTTAGACACATTTCGAGGTTGTCCTCTGTGCTCCGCTCGGCAGATGCTGTAACATTGGCGCCATTTTAATGCCCCATGATGTGGTGGTGCTGGCGGTGGTGCTGGCGGTGGCGTTGATGGTGGTTGCAGCTACAATTTGACTACAAATCAATAAGTGTCGACAAGCGGCCAGCGGGCTAGTTAGCCCACGGGTGACAGAACGCACTGTGCTGCGTGGAGTGGTCACAAAACTATGCGCTCTGTGTGTCAAGCTCTTCTATTGACTGTCAATGCGGTCATAAAAACACTCGGGGCTAACAAACAATGCCCAGTTACAACGGCAGTAAAACAAACGAAGTATGCTGCAGTTGGGTGGCAGCTCGACGAGATGATGCTCTGTTAGCGGTTTAAAAGCAACCTTTTAATAGTATTTATTATTGATATTCATGCCATTTTTGAGTAAGTAGTTTGTGAAAAGCACGCTCGCAGCAGCATTAAGTCGAGCACATAAAAATCTCTACTTAATATTGAGGGCTTATATAATATAACATGGTCAATGAGCATGTGTGCAATGAAAAGAATTGCAAATTGCTTTTGAAACAAATCGTTTTTCGAACATTTGTATAGCTGCCAATAATGTTGCGTATGTATTGATTTAGAAATGGAAACAAAACTAAGCTTTACACATCTATGAAATGGCAACCAAAGCAGTGCACAAACCATAAACGTTAGGAAACTGAAATTTTCACAGAAGTTTTGCCCTTTCACAAAAGTTAGTAATAAGAAGGGATTTCGGAAAATTCAGTCGGAAAAGGAGAAAAAATTCGCGGAAAACGGTTGTTTATCATCCGATTAGGTTCAAACTCATTTTTAAAAAAAAGCATATAAAAATTCCGCATTGACTGCATACCAGTTTTTTGTAAAATTCAAACCCCTGGGTGGAAAGTGGATGGTCAAGGTTGCCTGGCTTACCCTTTTTGGTCATTTTGACGAATACAGGGTATGCATATTGGCCATGAGTGGCAGCAAACATGTTAAAGCACAGTTTTTGGGGCTCTGCCAGCGGGCGGCCTAATAAATATGAGTCGGATGCTGCCTGGCATAAAATGAAATACAATGTGTAAAACGCGACGCTGACTATTGTTGCATAGAATTTGTTAAGCACTCGAGTGACAGCATAACAAAAAAAAACAACAAAAAAGAAAAAAAAAAAGGGCAGGAGTGATAGTTTAGCTGGCACGGCTAGAGTTTGTTCTTGTGGGCTTATCTGTTTGTCAAGCAAAAAGAGACAGCAGCAGTAAAGTTGAGAGTTGAAAGTTTATAGTTTATAGTGTTGCGTTTCCATAAACTAGCCTTAAAGTTAAATATTTGATATCTTGTTTTTCCGTTTACTATTATATGGTTGTTTATGAACCAATTTGCAAAAGACAACAGCGCAGAAATTGGAACTTTGAAAGTTGTACAGATTATAACAATTTGATATGTTCTTATTCTCTGAAACAGCTTTATCAAAGACAATGATTGGTCACCATGCAGCGTTACATGTGGCGAGGGGATACGTAGACGTTCACATAAATGCAAAATCTTTTTGGAATACTCACGCACAGTGGCCACGGTGAATGATACACTGTGCGAGGGCACCAAGCCCCATGACGAGGTGGAGCGTTGCGTGGAGGAGCCTTGCATGCTGCCGTCGCATGGCTATGACGATCAGTTTCCACGTGACTCCATCAAAGTGGGCGTCTCGGAGCCAGGTAAGACGTATGTGTGGCGGGAACAGGGTTATACCTCATGCAGCGCCTCCTGTTTGGGCGGTGTGGAGGAGCTGATCATAAACTGTGTGCGTGAGGATAATGGACGTGTGGTGTCGCCATTCCTCTGTTCGCCGGAGACAAAGCCGGAGGCACGTGTGCGCACTTGCAATGATCGACCCTGTCCACCACGCTGGAACTACTCGGATTATACGCCCTGTTCCAAGAGCTGTGGCATTGGCATTAAGACGCGCGAGGTGCAGTGCATCCATGAAGTCACACGAGGTGGTGAGAATACCATGGTGGTGCCGAATAGCATGTGTCCACAGCCACCGCCTGCAGATCGGCAATACTGCAATGTGCTGGACTGTCCCGTACGCTGGGAGGTGGCTGAGTGGTCCAAGTGCTCGCATACCTGCGGCTATGGCATCAAGGATCGCAAGGTGGAGTGCAAGCAGATAATGGCGCAGGAGCATAAGATTGAACGACCGGAATCAATGTGTCCCAGTGTCAAGCCGCCAGATAAGAAACCCTGCAATGTCAAGCCTTGTCCACCAGAAGATCCCAAGCCCGTCATACAAATTAGCAACTCGACGCATATTCAACACGATCCGAAGAAGACAAAGATAACACTGAAGGTGGGCGGTGCTGGACTTGTGTTCTTTGGCACCCAAGTCAAAATCAAGTGTCCCGTGAAACGCTACAATCGCACCAAAATCAAGTGGAGCAAGGATCATAAGCCATTGGTGCGTTCACGCAAATTCAAAGTATCCAAAAAAGGAGCCTTGCGTATTCTGGACATCACCTTCCGCGATGCGGGCGTCTACTCTTGTCACGCAGGACTCAGCTCCGCTGAGATTCATATCGAGGTAAAGGCCAAGCCAGGTCAGCAAACTGAGGAGCTTGAACGCCAGGAAGCAGGTTAGTCAACGAATGCTTTAAATATCTAATTAGCTTTTGAAATCTTGAAATGTTTCTTATCATACTCAGATCGTCTGGTGCGTGAGCGCAGCGGCACGGAGGCGCTTACCTCAGCTGACATGACGTCTGCCCCCAATGGTGGTACAGCTAATGGGGCAGCAACGGGTGGCACTGATGCCGGCGCTAATGGGTAAGTAACAAAGGTCACTTAGCTGACCTTAACCGTAAACTTTCTACCTGCAACTTTTTACTTTAGTGTTTGTGCGAGACTGCTAAAACGGGGTAACTAATTAGCAATTAGTTTAAAAGTGTAGGAGCGTCAGATTTTATTTAAAATAAACTGCGCAGACTTTTAAAATATTACTGCTGAAAATCAACAGCTTTTTGTATTACTTAAAAGCAAATAAAAGTTATGGGAATAATGAAAATCAACGCAAAAAAATGGTCCTGGATGAATGGAAAAAAAAGCCACAGGTCTTTTGAGCGTGCTTTCCAAAAATATTGTAATTAAATTTCAACTTTTATTTTTTGATTATATTTGTATATAAAAGTTGTGAAATAACTCTTCTTTTTTTAATAATAATATGGTTATATAACACAGGCCGACAGTGTTTTTGTTGCACGAGGTTTGATAGTGGATTTTGGTAGAATAATCGCAAGTTAAAGCACATTTACAGTTTTCGAAAACTACTTGCAGTTTTTGAAATAATCGCTCTTTTTGTTTTTATGCGATGTAGGGTTATGTTTATGTATATATATTCAGTTCAAGCCACTTAATCAAATAAATCAAGAATTTCATAAATAGGAAACTTAACATCCTTAATATGATACACAGAAAGTTTTTGGATACATCTGACAGTTCACGCCTAATATTTTTGTAACTCCGAAATTTTAACATTGTTTTTTAAAAATGCTCATAACTTTCGAAGTACTTGTTGAATTTGTTTAAAAAATGGAAAAAAAATGTTGTTTGTTTTCAATATTTTTCATTCGATTAAAACAGGATAAAGGTTTTTTTTTCTAAAAAAATGTTAAAGTTTCTTAGTTAAGAAAAAAATTTCACGAAAACAATTAAATATATTTATATTCTGGGTATCATATCATATCATAAAGCATGTTGAATTATCTTAGCATAAAATAAATGAAAGGAAATATTCTTAAATTTCAAAGTGTCAGTTAATTTGAGATCAACATTAAAGAGCTTAATTTCTAATGTAATTAATCAACTTAGATAAAAGCAAAATTGCTCACTTTACACACAAAACTAAAGCAGTTAGCTGTTCTAATTAAATATTTAATGCTGCTTGATAACTGATGCAAGCAGCTTAAGCTAATGTGAGCATTAGAAAATAAATTCATATTCGACTGCAAACTAAAGTGAAAAGTTACTTTAACCAATTAAGAATGCATTTATATTTATTTCTTATTTCTATATATATATAAGTTTGATGTGCTTAAGTAAACTTTTAAGCTAATAAAGCGTGCACAACTTTAATCAGTTTTAAATATTTATGGCAATCAAATTATCTTAGCCTGCTCAAACTAAACAACTTTTGTCTATTTTTGCATTCAATCTAATAACGTGAGCTTTAAAATGTTGAAAACAATCGTATATGTAGAACACGTAGCACTTGCTGCACAGTTATCAGCTGGGTCAGTTGTGGCCATCCGGGCTGGCTTATCTGTCTGTGGCTTCCTCTTTGGTACACCACGTCGTATACAATATTCGCGCCACTTTGGAGCATTGAAGTGCTTATTGCTAAATGCTGTCTGGTTGCTGCCTGGTCAGTTATGAGCTTGTTTCCTGTCTTGTCTTTATCTATCGCTGTTTTCCTTTTGCCTCTTTGCAAACACTTGCCACTCCCCCATCCCAACTACTTTCAGTCGACGTTGGCCAACGTTGCGTATACGCGTTATAGTGTTGTATACCACACACACCTGTATACATTTATTTGTATTTGCTTGCCACTAAAATTTTATGGGGCTTAACACAACACAACGAAAACAAAAAAAAAAAAAACAAAAACAAAAAAAAAAGAGAAGCAAACTGTAAGTAAATTTCATGGTTACTTAAACGTTCTGGATTCTACTACATTACTCCTGCCCCTCCGGCAACAAGTTTTCAAAACTGTAAATGGTTTTTTGTGTGCCTAACTTATAAATAAACCGAAAGGGGAATAATGCCTGGATGCATTGCCTGCCGAGACATGAAAGAGGGTTTGGTAAACGCCGAAGGACACATGTGTTTTTATAAGGTGATACATGTTATAATCAGAAGCACTTTATTTTTATCTATAAAAATAAATGTGCATTTAAAGTAGTCTCATGTATTAGAGTTTTCTTTGTCTAAGCATTTGCTATATCTTGGCAAATCTGGGGTTCTTGTATAGTTGAATCGCAATTAAGTTGCGCCAATGTGTTTTTAAACAGAACTTAAAAGCATCCTTTTTTTTAGAATGGTCTAATAAGACTTTTCTATTCAAAAGAATAAAGCAGCTTCATATAAGCTGATTTTTTTTTCTACTTTTTTTTTTAAAAATGGGAAAAAGGGAGTTATAAAGTACTGCAACTGTGTGTAACAGGCAAAAGGAGGCATTTCCGACTATATATACTATATATATTCTTGATCAGCACCAATGGCCGAGGCGAACTAGCCATGTCCGTCTGTCTGTGCGTCTGTCCGTATGAACACACAGATCTCGGAGACTATAAAAGCTAGAGACACCAAACTTGGCATGTAGGTTCCTGTATACCATACGCAGATCAAGTTTATTTCAAATTTCGGATGCACTCCCCCACACCTCCGCAAATCGCAAAAACCTCCCGCAGCTACAATTTTAAAGATAAAGCTTTGATTTTTGCTACACATATATGTTTTATCAATGTTGATTACGCCCGTCTCAGCTTTCAGGCAGAAACAACAGTTTGAGATGCACTTTACAAGTTAAGTGCGCTGCTTGCTTGAGTTGCCGCTGAACTGCTTGAAATGCAAAGTGGGAGCAGGGAGTCTCTTAGTCGGGCACACTCGACTAGAGTATTTTTACTTTTTTTTCTTGATTAAATGCGTTTTGTTGAAACTGCTACCTTTCCAACTAGAACAAGAACTGATAACAAATGTACAAAATGGAGCTGTAGAAAATGGACTTGCTGTATGAAAACTGTTTTCAGTATAAAGATATTTCAACTGAACTTTCTTAAAGCAAGTCTCCATTGCTGTCCTAAAAACTGATTCAAAATAAACAAACTTTCAATCTATAATGAAACAATTTTAATTATTTTTTGAGTATTAGAAATTGAAGTTTTTAAGCTGCAAGCAATTGACAGTTTATAAAATATTTATTTATGCTTAACTTAGAGTATCTGTTAGTCGATATAAGATTTGAAGGCAATCTTCTTTCTATTTATTTTAACATCGAGTAGTTGAATGCTCGTATGTTGTGTAGGTCTTTGATTGGTTGGCTGTGCAAACTCTCTGTCTAAGCTACTTGAACGTTAAAGTCTATTGAGAGGGTTCTCTACTCGTCCTTTATGCTCTATACTCCCTCACCCCCTGGTTATATTGGTAGCAGAGCGCGTGTGTGTGCGGTTTATTTTGCAATTTGGGTTACGTGTTTGGTTGGGCCACGAGCTAAAACATTCCAAAAATTCCATACACCCAACAATTGCATATGTTTCGAGGCAACCGATGGCCCCCACGCACGACCTGCTTAATGGTTAAAAGCAAACAGCCAACAGCAAAATGCATTTTGGCAAAGCCACAAGCTCACACACACACACACACACATACACATACAAATAGAACGGCATTGTGGGTTTACAAAATGCATCATCAACGTTCTTAAATGGTCGTTGCAAAATGTTGCCCAACTTTTTGGGGTGCAGTTAAAAAATATATTAAATATACATACATACATACATACATATTATGTACATACATTGACATGTCACACTTGGCAGAGAGGCGGTTGGCGGAGTTGAGAACATCTGATTGCATTGCAAATGTATCAAATATAAATTTTTGAGCATCGCGGTGGCAAATTTTCTGCCATTTTGTGTCAATTTTGTATGCAGCATAGAAATATGCAAATACGAAGAGATGTTGCAACACAAGAGGAGAGCAGAGGCTAAAACGGGGTGTTTTTTGTTGCATCGTTGGTCATTGGACCTTTGACCAATATTTTGTGTATATATGTGTGTGTGTGTGTGTATTTTAGGCTGCATTAAATGCCTTTTTTGATATATATATATATAGTAGTATTTGTGTATATGTGTATTATTCAATATTTATTATTTATGTTGCTTTTTAGTATAGGGAATGTAGAGCAATAATATTGATATTGGTTGGAGCATCGTAAATATCTGCTACATTACCTGTACAAATATGTAAATTTTTGCTACGTTGTGTTTTTTAGTCGAAAAATGCTTAAATAAATTCTTAGAATTTTTATAAAAGCCTGCAAGGTTGTGCAAATATAAAAGGTACGCATGAAATGATCAAATATATAAATTACAATAATGAAAAAAAAAAAAATAAAAAAAAATGTAGAAATAACAAAAGAATAACATGTAAGCATGCTTTAGTTGAAATTGTTTGTTAGGGCGTTACTCTGTTCCCACACAAAAGCCATACGAGCTGTATTTTGCATTTTTAGATAGACGTGTTTATCCAGACAGTTAGACAGACTTGTCTGTTGATGCATAATAGAATAGCATATGAATACATTTCATTAGTTTCAAAATAAACCGTTGAAAAATGAAATATAAATACTTTAATCACTTGTTTATAAAATACAGACAAGCTGCTTAGATATGATTAACACTCATAAAGCTTGAATTCGTAAACTTTATTGAGTTGTTTAGCAGCGCATTAGATTGTTATCAAACTATATACATTATAACTAATAGAAGATGAGCTGATTTGAGTGAAACATCGCGGAACCCGAAAACTATGTGTTAGAAAGCTGATCTTTTCAAAAACGTTGTATCCTTACATTGAAAGTGAGCACTAGGAAGAGATATTGTAAAATTCTGTTGGGAAATTGAGAATAGTCAATTTTCTCAAATTTGTTTGGGATTTTGACAGGATTTTTGACTAGATTTTTAAACTACCTCAGAAAAAGTTTTGAAATATTTTTTTATACTAATTTTGTTTAACTGCAATCGAAATTTTACTTTTGATTTCGCTATTTGATTTAAACATAATTTTTTCGAAAAAGTAGATTAATTTTCCAAACAAAAATTGACCAAAAAATATTTTTGTAAATCAATAAAATTTAAATGCAAATTCAATCAAAAATATGACTAACAAGAGTTTTTGCATTGAAATCAATTCAGTTTTGACAAAGTTAGAGCATTTAGACAAGAATTTGAGCGATTTTTGAACTAGCTGAATGAATAAAACTTTTGTGTTTATCAACCGATCAGGCTGAAACACATTTGCAAACTATTGACTGGAAATTATTCGACACGTTTCTAACCAATTTTTGCAAAATCTAACCCCAAAGTTGTGAAATGATATGAAAAGCATTGTCGGCATGGACTAACAGATAAACATATATCAGCTAAATATAGAAAATCTTTGCTTTGTCCAACAAAGTGTATTTCAATTACTTGAATAATATTCAAAAATACTTTATTTATAAAAAGTTGCCGAAAAAGGCCCGAAAAAAAGCGGGACTGTAACATTTTGTTTATTATTGCAATTTTAACGTGCTTAGCGCATGTAAAGTTTATTATGCATTCATATATTTTATATTTTTTTGCAAAGAAATTGTCGAGCACACATACCATAGAAATGAATAAATATAACAAGTGCATAACAAAGCCCAATTGTTACGGTTGCATGCAGGGCATGGGGAATAGGGGAATTGAGGAAATAGGGGCAACGATCCACAACAAAATGCCACTCGATAGCTTTGTGTGCAGTCGAACACGTGGTACAGGTATTTGAACATCCTGTGCGTTTGACATTTTGCAGGACAAAAACAACAGCAACACAACAAATCTAAACAACGAATTTCCGCTTTTGAGGTCAGCTTGGGGTCTATTGTTGCATGAAGTGTGTTTGTGTATGTGTGTATGTGTGTGTGTGTGTGTGTGTGTGTGTGTGTGTACGTGTGTATAAATCGAAAATTGTTCAGTTTTAAAGTTTTCTCGTTTTTTTTTTTTTGATTTTGTTGTGTGTTATTTTTTGGGTTTAGCATTAATTCGATTTTGTTGCCTCTTTGTGTCATTTGCAGCTCTCAGCAGCAGTCCACACGTCGCAGACAACAACAGAATCAGTCGGAAAGGATGCAGAATGGACGTGAGCGAAATCGGCGACCTAAAACGGATGGTGTCCAGCATGCGGATAGCAGCATTATGGAGGATGAGGTAAGTTTCTGTGGCCACACAACTGCTTGTTGCTCATATATATATACATATGTATATATAGAAATTCTCGACTCCATATGATTTCCCATGTCCTGTATCACAATTATATGTTTACATTTGAAATATGTTTCAAACATATATGTTTTCGGTCAAAACTCCTTGGCTGACACATTGTTAACAAACGGTCTTGGCTTTGCGCCCAGCTTAACTTGTCGCCTTTAGCAGAGTTTCATCTTTTTTTATTGTTGTTTTTCTTGTTGTATTGGATTTTGTGGCTGCTGCCAATGTGCTCGTTGCTGTATTGCATGTTATTTTCTGTCAACAGCCACGTAATTTGATAGTTTTTGTACTTTACTCTGCCATGGGCGCATACATACGTATGTATATATCAACTGTACAAATAACTCTAGATTACTATATACCATATCCAACTGCCTGTCTTTGCCGTGTTGGCAGTTGAGATTTTGTGGCTTTGGCTTAGAGATCCTTTTTGCCTTTATTCAACGTCTACTGGCCAAACATATGTACTTGTATGTAACAGACATAATGCGCTTTGAAATGAAATTACGTATACGTAACGTTGCAGGCAGCAACACAGCAGAGCGGAGCGAAGCGATGGCATAAAAACTATACCAACGTCATTTCACAATGCCTTTTAACAAAAGGTGGAGCTGGTTTTTGGGCAAGTATAGCCTGCTTTTGTATTGATAGAAGTGCAGGTTGAAGTAAGGAGAAAGGTGCAAGGTGCAAGGTGCAAGGTGCAAGGTGCAAGAAGAAAGGAGAAAGAAGAAAGGCAACTGGAGCTCTGCTCAGGTCGACTAGCTTCACAAATCTAGAATAAAATTGTTGTTTGCTTTTTGGGAAAGCGGATTGCAGAGCTCAGGTCAAGTTGTATAAGCAGAAATATTAGCGTAAATGATTTGATTGAGTTACAGAGCACTGGGAATTGTGTTTGGCTCTGAATCAAATTGCATATTTTGTGCAGCAAAAAGCTGTATTCCTGCTAAGTGCTCGATTAGATGAGCGAATTGAATTTCAAATGAGCTAATGCTATATAAATGCATCCAAGACACAGTTCAAATAAGCTCTGTCAAATTAGCTTATGTCGTATACAAGTTTTGTTAACTGATGTTGATTGCTTTAGCTTAAAAAAAAAGAATAAATTTAACTTTATTAAGTGAGTTTATATATGGAATTTGACATAGAGCTTACGCTCAAGTTTTCCTGCTATAAAAATAGTATTGAAAATATTTTAAAGGGTTATATACACTATTGATGGATGAAAAAATCAAGCTTCTTATACTCTTTTTTTAATTTTCAAAAAAAAAAAAAAGAAAAAAGAAAAAAGAGTATACTGGGTTTGTGAAATGTCCGTCCGTCCGTCCGTCCGTCCGTTCGTCCGTCCGTCCGTCTGTCCGTCCATCTGTATGAACGCAATCAATTTTATATGATAAATGTGAACATAATGAATCGATAGCTATGTTTTTCCAGTAATCTAATCACTAATAAAACGAAACAACTAGGATGCAGGTTTGAAAACCAGAAAATATAGCATGTCTTCATGAAGTGATGATAAAAATAATTGTGAAAATAATATTATAAAAACTGATGAGCACTTGATAAGTTTTCAACTTCAATATGCCATGCTGATTCAACATTGAATTCATAAGTTTTTTTTTTTTTAAATTTTTAGCATCGTTGATATCATCTTCATGCCAATATACATTTTCATAACTATTGTCAAGTCACATACATATATACATATGTATTATCACTGATTAAAAATACCCATATTTAATAAATACTTTATACAATTTTTCTCTTCCCCTCAAATTTTGACGAAATATTTTCGATGAAAATGGCACAAATTGTGTGCATTCAATATAAAATATATGTAAACATATACTTATATATAAATATACATACATATATATATATATTACATATATAGCATTCGCAATTAGTGCAATCCCAGGACAGAATTCCACAGCCGGCGAGTGCCAGCAGCGGCAGCAGTCGTACCAAGACTCTTTTGGCCATGCCCTATTTCCAGGCATTACTGAGCAGCCTTCAGGTGAGCCATCCTTTTGAATTGGATTGGATTGGATTGGAGTGGAGTGGAGTGGAGTGGATTGGATTCGTTTGGTTTTGCTTTCGTTTTGCAATATTTCTTCTGATTTTGTTCGTTATCACACTTTTTTTTTTGCTTTCAGTTTTTCTTCTTGTTGTGCATTCCTTAATTTGAGATTGTTTTTGATTTAAATGCATTCAATTTTTGTCGCTTCTTCGTTTGCCATTTTGTTCATTCTCTCATTCGTTTTGTTTTGTTTTGTTTTTTTTAACGCGCAGAGTTTTTCATTAAATTCTTTTCGCTTTGCGCAGCCCCAAGGTCTGCCCATATATCGTATTGTAATTGTAATTGTTACCTGTCGCATACCTCTGCCCAAAATGCATGTGTGTAATTAGTGCACTTGAAGTGGGCGTTGCGTGGCCTGTTACTCGTTTATGTGTATATATGTGTGTGTGTGTGTGTGTGTGTGTGCCACGCAAATTGCCAAAGTTCTGCATATAAATTTGCAAGCTTCGCATATTTGTCTTCGGCCTGATTGGAACCTTGGTTACCACCATCAGGCCTTCAGCTGTTGCAAATTTCTCAAGTACAAAATCATTTAAATGCAACTTTAATTTTACTATTAATAGGCTTATAGCTACTTCATTCAACGTTGATTTGTAATCTAATTGTATATTTCCCGAGCTTTATCAAATATTCAATAAATGTTGTATAATGAATTAAATTGTTTTTGTTAAGCGCATTAATATTCAATTCAATTGTTCTTTAAACAAATTAGTTTCCATATGAGCATTCGACTCTGAATTTAGAACTTTCAGGACACAGTTTTATTTGAAAAAGCAAGTTAGTAACAGAAAATATTTTAATATATTCTGAATGGTGATAAAAACAAAATGTATTGCATACTTGAAAATCCTGAAATCGTCCGTTTTTCTGGGACATATAATCCCAATAAGTATGCATTTAAACAAGTTTTGATATTCTCAAGAACATTTGCTCACTTGAGTTCATAAAATTGAGATCTGATATCCCAGCAAACAGCTGATCTACATCAACTTAAGCAACTTTTGAGCTTATTTACATCTGCTGTACATCGTTGTCTGTATTTTAGTTACATCTGCTGTACATCATTGTCTGTATTTTAGTTACATCCGCTGTACATCGTTGTCTGCATTTTACTATTTTACTTCTCGCTTTGTTTTTTCTTGTCATTTAGGTTTTTTTTTTGTTGCATGTGTTTTGATTTGGTTTTCTTAGTTAGCACTTGGCTGCATGAGTTTCTAGCCGTTCTCACTTATCTTGATCTTAAATTGATTTATAGATATTATTTAAACTTTATTTTCACATACTACTACTACTACTACTACGTATCCGTGAAACAATTATTATTGTTTCCTATACGCTTTTTGGGGCGCGTTCATGCGATACTGCGATGCTAAATGTTAAATCTTTCACACAAATATAAAACAACAACACAAACAACAACCAAAAATACAACACTGGAAAAAACACCAACGACAAATAATTCAAATACTCGTTACAAACTGAATAAAATGCAATGTAGGTAAAATATATTCTTATGACTAACTAACAAATGCTATGCCTACCATTTTATATTCATCTTTCGTACACTCTCTTAAAATCTGAACAAAGCGCGTAAACAGTTTTAGAAGATGCCTCTAAAAATTATATCGCATTATGTTTAATTAAACATCAATTTAGATTTAATTGGTCAGAGCTATAGCTATATATCTAACTATATATATATTTATAACTCGAGGCAACTTTTTGCGCGCTTCGCCGCCATCGCAAAATTATTTGCTATCAAAGACATTTTCTGCTGACTTTTATTTGCATTTTGTGCATTGTGAAATGAGCAAACAATTGGAATAATGGCCAAGAAAAGCCAACAAGAATCAAGTAGAAAGCAAAAGCCAAAAGCTAAAAGCCAAAATGCTAAAAACCAAAAACCAAAAGCATTGCATGTTCCAAGCCACAATATCGCAATAAGTGCAAACTGAAAATTGGCCAAGTATGCATAAAACAATTTCATTTAATGTGAATTGTGTAATGAATATGAAAATTAGCATGCAATTTTGCTTATTTCAACTTATAGCTTATTTCAGAAACTAACTTATTTAACATTATAAATAAATATTGGAAATTGCATTTGTTTCTTGCTTCTAATCAATGTCTGTCTCATTGACAGACAACGTAGTTATTTCTACAAATAAATACTTGATCTTCTGCCATAGACAATGAAATATTAATAAATCATTGTGTTGAGAGAAAAGATTAAATTACCAACAAAATAAATGAGCTCTAAAGCTGGCGTTCATAATATTGTGCAGTTTCAATTGTTTACAAAAATGTAATTGAACTTTGTTTTATACTAAGTAGGATTTGAATTTAGTTTAATTATTTTACCTTCATTTATTTATATAGAAATTACAAAGCTTTGGCAACGTAATCAAATGATTGTCATGTTTATACCCTCACAGAGGGTATTATAATTTTGTCACGAAAAACCAAAAATGTTATATTCGTGTTCAGCATCAACAGCTGAGTCATGTCCGTCATGTCCGTCTGTGCGTCTGTCTGTCTGTCTGTCTGTCTGTCTGTCTGTCTGTCTGTCTGTTTATATGCGTTTGTCAAGACTTTGTTCTAGAGCTATCTAGGTACTAGGTAGTACCTATAGTTAAATTGGCCAGATCGGACCACTATAACATATAGCACTATGTCTAAGTCTTAGCACATTTCACACATGTTGACAAAATTTCATCGAAAACGGACTACTATATCTTATAGCTGCCATAGGAACGATCGGTTGAAAATAAGTTAGTGTATGAAAAACTTTTTTGTTTTTCAAATTAACTCGACCAAACTTACTGTATCTAAATTAAAGCACGTTCTTCACAAGTTGACAAAATTTTATCAAAATCGGATAACTACATCTTATAGCTGCCATAGAAACGATCACTTGAAAAATAAGTTTTCGTATGCAAATCTTTTCTGCAAGGGTATATATCTTCGGCACGCTGAAGATAACATTTCTTTCCTGTTTTTTATGCCCTTGCAGAGGGTATTATAATATTGTTATTGAAAGAGACTTCTCCGAACCTATAAGTATTTAATTATAAATGCCATACTTTTAGGTATAAAATATTATAAATAATTCAAGCTAAATTTTTTTTTGTATTTATAAATCTGTAGGACATAATAACCATAAATTTGGTAACCAGCTAAAATTTATGGCAAAATAAAGTCAACTTCAGTCGAATTGCATTCTAGTTGTGCAATTAACAACGCTTTAAGCATTATTAAAGCAATTAAAATGTCGAGCAAATGAAAAATATGCCTCAGAATTGAACTCAAAACAAAACAAAAAAAATAGCAAAGTCAGAATATAAACAATGAACTTAATTAAATTTTAATTTGAATAAATCCAATTTATGCTTTTTCAACTGGTCAACTGATTCGTGCGTCAATTTTATTTCATTATATTAGTATTCATATTTACGTATGTTCTCATTTATATACACTATATTATATTTAAATTGTCAATAGAACGAGTCAGCTATATATTTGGGAATAACAAGCTGCATTTTTTATAGACACGAGACATAAAATTAACATATAATTACATATGTGCTGAAAGCATTCGCTTAAATCTGTCAACAAAATTAGTATAAACAATTTAAATGGTAACGCAAAAATCAACCGACATTGAACAACAAAAAAGCTGTACTTATTTTCTGGGTAAAAGTATGGAACTACCCTGTAAATAGGTGTAGATATGTATATATAAATAATTACATAAGATATGTTGTTGCTTGAATAAATTCTATGCTCATCATTGGATTTTTATAAAGATTTCCGGATAAAACTTTACTTATAATTTTATTAAGTTAAAATTCAACTTCATCGCTTTGCGGTTGCTTTATAGATAAAATTGAAATCTAGTTGGACATAGAAACAGACGAACATGACTATAAAAAACATATGCTATAGGAAAATACACATACTTCTATTTAATATTTGATACATTTCAACACTTACTTTAATGGGTACTGCATATTAACTAACAGTAATGAATTGCAGCAGAGAAATTTATATTGAATGCATGATTATTATTTAAATAAAATTATAAAAAAATTCGTATGCATTTGTTGATTTGCATGCCAAGTATCAATCAACGCACTTCATATATATGAAATATTTATTAACTTATTCATTATGCATTTGAAAAAGTTTTTAATGAGCTTTGCTCGTTGGCAATGAATGCCACCAGCAGCAGCAGCAGCAACAGCAGCAGCAGCAGCACTTGCCACAAGTTTTGTTAGTATGTTGGATCGGTAAGTGCCACGCCCACCATCGCCTAACGTTTCCTTCTCAGTGTGTGTGTGTGTGTGTGTGCAAGCCAACAAACAATTAGCAACAATTTTTTGGCCGTAAACTTAATTTATTAATTGAAAAGTTTTTAGCTGCGCGAGTTCATAGGAATATTTACCCATAACCCCCCCCCCCCCCCCTCCTCCTCCCACGCTCTGTATACAATTACAGCACTCCTCATAAAAGTTACATAAAGCCCAACAAATTTTTGGCATAGAAAATTAGCTTTCAGTCAACGTTGTCGACGGCATTGCACAAAGTTGCCGTTACACCTGACGCTTGTCAGGTTAATGCTGTGTTCATGTGTATGTGTGTGTGTGTGTATATATGTGTATGTGAAATAGTGTCGCGGTTTTTGGGAGTTACAATATATATACAGCTACTAAATAGAACCATTGAGATTTAAACACAGCAGCTATTCCACCAAGTAAGTACAACAACTAGCTACATAGACGCTAGCTGAAAAACATCTGGCAACCTCAAAGCAGTATTGCCAGCTTAGCTATTTTAACGTCAAAACTAGCTAGTTGTTGGAATGATTATGCAATATACGTGCAGCAACTAAATAGAACCATTAAGATTTGAACATAGCATAGACATAGACGCTAGTCGAAAAACATTTGTCAACTTCAAGTCAGTTTTGCCAATTAGCTATTTTCACGTCAAAACTAGCTAGTTTTTGAGAGTTACAATAAATATACAGCAACTAAATAGAACCATTAAGATTTGAACATAGCATAGACATTGCCGCTAGTCAAGAAACATTTGGCAACCTCAAGCCAGCATTGGCTATTTACACTTAGCTATTTTAACGTCAAAACTAGCTAGTTTTTGGAGAAAGTTAACGTTAAAGTAGCATATTTTGCAAACGATTGAAGTATATTATTTGTGAAATTGAATGTATCTTTATGTTTAAACATCGCTTTAATCAATTATTAAACAATGTCACATTATTATTATATTACCCAATTAATTAAAAAGAAGATTTTTGTACGCTATATGCTGCTATCCTTTTTGGCAATCAATAGTTGACAACACTGACTGTTAACTCAACTACCAACAGCCGATTTGCCATATCCGTTGCCATATCCGTTGCCATATGCAGATTAGGCAAAAATAATTTATGATGCACAACGAAGCGAGTCGCAGCGCACAAAAACCCAAAAAGGTAGCGAAAACTTTAAGTGCAGTGAGTGGGTGGATGGGTTTTGGGTGGTTTTTTGTTGTTGTTGGGATATGGTTACGGCGACACCTCCAAGCCACATTTATCAAAGCTAGTTACCGTTAAATTGTAAGCCATACCATAATGCAGCAGCAGCCCAACCAAACAGACACTTCAATGGTTTGAAAGCGATTTTATCTAATTTTCTAATAATCGGAGCATTTTGTTGCACATTTTATGGTTAGCCGACAAAATATGCGAACCGCAAAAAACATGCAACGGCTTTTATACGGGTATATGGCCATTTTGAATATTGGCCGGCAGCTTTTAGCTGTCTACATTTAAGCCACACATATACACAAATCATATTGTGAGTGTGTAATATAGATATAGATACAACAACAACAACAACAACAACAACTGTTTTGAGGTTGTGCGTTTGCGGTACATTGATTAACTCTTAGTGGCATTTTCACTCGACTGCTCACAAACATTTTACATTATTATAAAAAAAAAAAAGTAAAATTTATTTGCATATCAACTGTTTGCTTTGTTCGCAACAATGCACTGTGTGGCAAAAATTTCATAAATGCTGAGATTTGTTTTTAAATAAGCTAGTTATATTGATATATAAATAAAGCTATTGTATGAAACACAATTATACAAGCATTGAGAAAAGAGTTTGTGTTTCTAATTAGTAATTAACGAAGGTGTGTTAATATTGCATTTTCTAAAAATTAAATTCTAATTTCTGGGCATTTATAAGCCACTGTTTTAGTTGGGTAACAACATTTATCTCAGCTACACATAACAATTAAAATTGACCATTGAAATATGCATTTCACTTGCAGTTCCTCTGTCAACAATGATGCTTCAAAATGTGCTGCAATATTAAATATTTAGAAAAAACTTGACCCAAAAAATGTCGCTCTATAAATTTTGAGCAATTTAAGTTACAGTTGAATTGAAAAATGTGTGTTTATAATAGATTTAACAAACGAAACGCACTTTGGCACATTTTCTTAACTTTAATTTAACGTTCTTATTAACGATATATTTTTCACGGCGATAAACTTGTTACGTTTTCTCAAGTTTCGGTTAAGGTAAAAGACTTAAAAATGTGTGAATGACAAAAACTTCAATCTCAATTTGCATCAAATATTAGGCGTCCTGTGTCAAGAGCGTGGCAAGTCACACCCTGACACGGTGTCAGTGGCACCCTCCCTGCCTACATCCTTGCCTTTCGCTGTTTTGATGCTCAAAATATAGAATATATAGATTGTATTTTTCTTGAGGTAGACACCAAATACAGTTTTCATTGGCCAAGATAAGCATTAATTTTCCAAATTTTATGTTTTACATCATTATTTTTATACCCTTGCAGAGGGCATTATAATTTTGTCACGAAGTGTGAAACGCATTGAAGAAGACGTCTCAGCATCAACAGACGAGTCATGGTCGTCTGTCCATCTGTCTGTCCGTCTGTTTATATGCAAACTAGTCCCACAGTTTTAGAGCTATCTTGATGAAACTTGGCACAGATGCTTATTCTTTCTGAAAGCAGTACATATGTCAGAATCGGCCAGTTCGGACCTCTATAACATATAGCTGCCATAAGAACGATCGGTTAAAAAGTAAGTTTTCTTCAGCACGGCGAAGATAACATTTCTTTCTTGTTTTAAAACTATTATTTGACACAAAACATAAAGCAGAAGCTTAAATTAGCTGTTTGACTTTTCTCAGAGCTAAACATTTAAAAAGCAGTTGAATTCCAGTGAGCCAATATAGCAAAAACGATGAAAAAAAGAAGAATTTGAGAACTTTATAGAAAGGAAAATCTTTTGCGTAGCTTTTGAGCAAATGGCACTATGTAAAGTAAATGAATTCTGTCGATATTTTCAATAAAGGTTTTTTTCCAAAGAGAATAGCGTAATTAATTAGTAGCTATTATATGCTCTTTGACTTGTACTTATTTGCAATCTTAGTCTTTCTGACTAAAAGTAATATCATTAGCTTACTTTGTTCAAAGGAGCTTTAAGGACGCCCCAAAGTATACTTTAAGCAGCTAATATTCAATGCGTATCCTTGGCAACAACTGCTAATTAAATGCTAATCAAATGACTCTGCATGTTTTGTTGTTCTATGTTTTAGAAGCTCATGTTTTAAGTGCATTGAATAATTTCGATGCTTTTATGGGCGTGGCTTTATGGGCCATAGCCCCTTTACAGCCAACCCCCAATCTAAAATCTGCCATCATAATAGCTATATCAATGCAAATCCAAGCAATTTCATTTTTAATTGCATTGTTTTGAGCATCGAGTGTTGTTCATTAGCAGTCAGTTTTCTTCTACCTGTTTAGCAATTTGCTTGTTGTTGGCTTTTATGTTGGCTGTACGAATTATACGACTATGGGCCTGGCTAATGCATTTTGACCATTTGCATGTAATTGAACTGCTTACGATGTGAATCCCAATTAGTCAACAAACAGCAGTCCAAAATACGATAGAAGGGCGAAGGGCAAAGGCGACTGTGACTGCGACTGTGACTGTGACTGCGACTGTGACTGTGACTGTGACTGCGACGGGCTACTCCATCAATGCTCGGTCACGCCAAAATTTATGGCTCGGCATTTTGGTCTATTAATTATGCAACTGTTTATGGGATGCGTCGTCCTTTGCCCTCGTCCCAGACAAAACCCGACAAATTTATATAGACCAAAAATCGTATTTGCTAGTCGACTAGGCTAAAGCGCGTTAATAAATTTCAACAGACGTTGGGGCTTTAGCTCTGGTCACGCCTTACAATTCTGCAGCCCCCTCTTTCCCCCCTAACATAGCTTCTAGTGCCATTCATCAAGCGAAATGTTTGCGCAGTTTTGCTGCCTTTTAATTTTGATTGCAACTATTTATTAATGCTCAGCTGGCAGGATGTTGGCTGGCTCTCACAGGATAACCGCCCTAAGGCAGCTCAGCTGCGCTCTATTTAAACTGTATGCACTTTTCTTGCATTCTTTGCATTTATTTAATGCAACATTTCAACTTAAATTACATTTAATTCATTTAAATAAAATGTTGCACTTTTTTTTTTATTTTTATATATCTACATATGTCTGATTGTTGGTTTATTCAACGTTTGATGGTTGTCTCTGACAACCTTTGGCCCGCTTGTCAGGCGTGAGATTTTAACGATGTGCGTGCCTCAAATTATCACCCTTACAAAAAAAAAAATAAATATAAAATATTTAAATGCAATTTGCAGCATGCTAATGAGTGCGGAAAATGTTGCAAATAAAAATAACAAATACTCGTAATGTGGCTTATCGACAGACAATTCTATTAGTGAAACAACCCTTCAAGCCAAATTAAAAATTATTTTTTGTTTGACTTTTTGAGCTTAACAGAAATAGTTATGGTTTTATAAGCAAGTAATAAGTATCTAACATTCTTATAGTTATCAATAAGACAGGGTTTTATAAGTTTTTTATATATTGCATATATTGAATTTAGATTATATATTCTAGTTGAGCTCTGAGAAAAAAAACACACCCATGTTCGTTTCTTGGTGTGTCTGTCTAGGCAAGTTTTTGGTACAAAAATCTGGACTCTAAAGCTTTATTTTGGATACAGGCTGGATTCAATAGTTTTGATAGAAATAATTTAAGAAATAAACTCATAAAGCTTAAGCTTTGTAGTCATGTATATGATATGGGAATTTCCACCAGAAAGTCAACCAGGACGCAAAATTTCAAAGTACCTATAACTTTTTATATAAATACATGCTTTCATCGATGTAAATCGTTAAAAGTTGATTAAATCTAACAATTTACAATTCAGTTCAACGAGTAAATCGACTGCAATCTGGAAAAATGGCTTTTTGCTCTTCCTTTTTCTTATTTTTTTTCATTTTTAGACCGTTGTGTTTTTAACATTTAATTAGTCAAATGAGCTGATACCTGAGGAAAGTTAAGAAATGTTAATAACAACAACAATTGACTAACAAAAATGTAAAGAAATAAATCTAGCCTAACTGAACTGTAAAAATTCAAGTGTAAAGTCATGGAACAAAATGTCGCGTGCGCCATGTCGCGTGCAACAGCGATTAAAATTTAATAAAAAACAAACTTCTCAATAGTTTTGAATCAAACAAAAAACATTTTTAAGATACATCAATGCATAACATTTTAAAATCACTAGCATTAAAATATTCTTACAGGTTTCGCTGAAAGCGTTTGAACTGTTCGCCATGAAAGCGACTTCTGTTTTTTTCGCGAGCGAATGCCTAGGTTTTTTGTAATTATCTTGAAAACAAACAATTGTTCAAAATCAAGCTTAGCACCAATTATAGTGCTAAACAAGAGCTATAAGTTTTACCTTTTGTAAAAAAAAAAATTATGTTTTGGCACTTGTTTTTTTTTACTTTGAATGCGTACGAAAGTAGCGTTCGGCATAGGAGAATTGCCCATGTATAAAATTGTACACAGTTCTCTCTTCAAATATCAAGCAAATAGATTGTTTTTTGAGTATCAAACTAACAGCCAACACTCTCTACTGTTTGATATATGCTGCTTTTAATAACTTATCTTTTAATAAGAAATTTTTGAAATTTTTCATTAACATTTAATAAGCATTAGAATGATGTTTATATATAACACAATACCACTAAAATAAAAGTATTGAAAGGCAGCTTTATCATCTAAAATTAAAATCAATGCCTTAATGCTGCTCAATATACCATATTATCTTAGCACCATCACACTTAGCTTGTTTACAAACTTTTACTGGGGTCCTGAAAGTGCCAATCAGAAATCTATGTCTGGTTTGGAACTAAATACCGAATTGTCCTTAGCATTCGAGGCTGTTTTAACTAGGACAAGTTAGGCTAACGATAGGTTGAGAGGCAAGTTTTTTTTTTTTTGTTTTGTTCAAACTGCTTGCCAGAGCTATAAATGGTTGTCACCAGTTTAGTTCAGGGCTGCTACAGTATTGACAAGCCCTTAGTAGCAGCAACAACAACAACAACAACAACAAGGACAACGAAAACAACAGCAGCAAAGAGAACAACAACAATGGCATTGCCACCGATTGCACATGCGATTGCGGTAACAATAAAAGGCTATGGAGGCGTTGGCGTTGGCTTCGAACTACAAATGACAACAGAACACACACACAGAGATGCACACACACAGATACACACACACAGCCACACTCATAACAGCTGCACATAAAAGCGCAGCAGATGCAACTGCAGCAACAACTACAAAACACAACAACAAAAACCATGCACGAACGTATTTGTCGGTTTCAAGTGCCACTTGGGAAATCATCTTTCTGTGCCCCAAACTGTGGCATGCTGCGAATCGGCCGGGCTGTAAATGAAAATGGCCAGGCGATGACGTTGACAGTGAGAGACAATGGCGCCCGGCAATAACAACAGCTATAGCCAGGCAGGGGGAAGCTAGTTTTTTTTTGTTGTTGTTGGAAAGGGAGCAGGGGGCAGAAGCGGGTTGAAGTCGAAAAGTCAAAAACCTAAAATGCGCTGCTCTCTGACTGCATATGTACTAGAAACTTTTGGCCAGAAAATCCATTGGCCGCATTTGGTAGTCAAATTTTTGCAGGCTGAGTGCCAAGTGCTGTTGTTGTTGCTATATGTTGTACTGTGCATATGTGTGTGTGTGTGTGTATATGTGTGTGTGTATGCTCGAGGGTTTTGGACAGAGTGGGCAGTGGAGCAGTTGAGTTCAATGGCTAATCGGATTTCGCAGTACGTAGTCAGTCAACGTGAAGCAATTGATGAGGGCAATTCAAGTGTGCATGCATGAAAAGCGCACTTACACATACACACACACACACACACACACACACACACATGCACACAGATACACACATATATATATATATATATATATATAGGCATCGACAGCATTGCACACGTTATGAAAGCGGAAACGGAAACGCATTGACGGCCCAGCAAATTTACCTTAGCATACACAAAACAGGCGACTCGACTGCAGCTGCTGTTGCGGCAAGTTGCATGCTGCATGCTGCATGCTGTGTGCTGCATGCGGGCTCAATTCAATTTCTTTTTTTTTTTGGTTTTCTGTTCCCCCATTTTGATTTTTCAATATTTAAGCCAACATATCTGATAACGTAACTGAACCTTGTGTTGATCATTCCACAGTTGCTTTGGCCGCTGCAGCGCTTCAAGGACTCGCGTGGCCAGCACTTGCTGCACGGCGAAGCGCTCAATTATGGCCTAGATTTAGAGCCGCATCGCTTCGAACAGGATGAGCCGGCACGCGTGATGACCAAAGAGCTGCACACTGAGGCCGGCCGTCTGCTTGCCGTGCCCAGCCAACCCGAGCGTCTACAGCTGCAGCGTCACGATGATGCCAGGACACTGGCGGAGGATGTGCCACCGCATATGCCACATGCACGGTGGGAAACGGCAACGACTATGACAATGGCAACCAGCACTGCAACCAATCAGGCACGTAGCCAGAGCCAGAGCCAGAGCCAGAGCAGCGAGGGACACTACATCTACAAATGGCAGCTGGGCGAGTGGTCCAAGTGCTCGCAGCAATGTGGTGCCGCAGGCAGCGGCTTGCAGGTGAGTCCTTAGTACCAGTTCGGGAAATAAGTTGGATGTGTGCCGTAAGGCGGCATAAAACGATTAAGGGAACCTTGTGCAGACAGGATTAATAGTTACAGCCTTGCACTGTGCTACATAAGATTGCCAGTGTCGGTTGTGTGCAACAGTATCGATGACACTATTGTCAGTATCGATATATTATAATATATAAATTAAAAAATTTTTAAAAATTAAAAATTGTTCGACTTTTCTGAAATTTTACAAAATAACAACAATATATATTTCAAAAGTTTATCTGTTTGCATTTTGAAAAGTATTGAAAACTGTTGACTAAACAAACTATCGACTGGAGCTAATAACTTTTCGCTCTAAGCTTCAAATTTCTCTTTCATAAGAAATCAAATATCTGTCTATAAAAGAAGTTAGTTTGGCAAACTAATGATTAGGCCTCTTTTCATTTCCGATAACTTTTCATTTCAAAACGTTTTTGATTTTGTGTGCATGTTTGAATTGTTTCTTTTTAAAGATAATTTTGAATACTATGTCTCAAAAGCAAAACCTTAATCGATATTAGGAATTTAGGACAGCTAACATTATCGATTCAATGGAATCGGAAATGAGAATAGGCCTGGATATTTACGACCATTTCAAGTTAGCTTACAAAAAATATATGTTTTGAACTTTACAATTTTCAAAAGGCAACAAACACAATTTCTGCAAAAATACTAACAATATTCAAATATTTATAAATATTTAATTGAACCCTTTGCAGCAATGTTAGCTTTTCATAGTCCATAAAAAATGTTGACAAAAACGTTAAAAAGAAACAGGTCCCCAAGCAACAGACAACTGACAACACTTATGCAATAATTAGCCAAATATACGATCTGGCCAGCTGCTCGTCTACTCTGATACCATAACCATATAGGGGTCCGAACCAAAGCTCAAACCTAGTACACATAAAATCAAGTTGGAGTTTTAAATATTTCAACAGGCAATGGGACACGACACGGTAGCATGCCGTCTGCTTGGCTTATGCCATTGTTTTATGTGCCGCAAAAAGAAAAAAAAAAGATACAGTAAAGTTTCTTTGCTTGCACCTTCCCACAGCGGCGCACGTTGAGCTGCCACCGTGAGGCAACCAAGGCAACAACAACGATGACGACAACGACGACGACGACGACTACGACGTCGGTGTCAAATGGCGGCGAAGGCAGCGCCAATGTCGTGGAGAATGCACAGTGCAGAGCCCAAGGGCTAGATATGCCCGACACGTTCCAGAGCTGCGGCAACGAGCCCTGTCCGCACTGGACCAAGGGCGACTGGACGCTCTGCCAGCAGTCGCGCTGTCATGGACGCAATACGGCCGTTCAACGTCGGGATGTATCCTGCCGTTACGAGAATAGCAGCGCGGGCAGCGCCTGCGATGAGTATGAGAGGCCACCTGCACGTCAGGATTGCTACAACGAGCGCTGCAAGGGCGTGTGGCGTGTGGAGCCCTGGTCCGAGGTGGGTGGCTCTGAAGCTTTGAATCTGAGTCTGGGTCTGGTTATGGCGCTGGCCTGGTCGGAGCATTGAGCGCATCTTTTATTAATGGCAAATGCAATCCCTTTTCTTTTCTTTTTGTTTTTTCGATTCGCTTTGCAGTGCAATGCACCCTGTGGTCGTCAGGGCATAAAATTCCGCATTCTGCAGTGCGTCTGGTATGGCAGCCGTCGACCCGCGGGCAACGTCTGCAAGCATCAACCCAAGCCCGCGGTCATGAAGGTGTGCAAGAGTCCCCCATGTCAGTCCAAGTGTAAGTATAGCTATAACTAAAAACTGGAAACTTGATCCTGCTGTCTGATTCAGGACTGAGCCGGTTCAAGCACGCAAGTCTAGGCCTAAGCCACATTATGTTGTATTTCAAATTCAACACCGTAAGAAAGTCATTTAAAAACAAGAAAGAAGATATATACCCTTGCAGAAAAGATTTCCATAAGAAAACTTATCTTTCAACTGATTGTTCCTATGGCTGCTACAAGATATAGTGATCCGATTTTGATCAAATTTGGTTAACATGTGTAGAACTTGCTTTAATTTAGATATTATGAGTTTGGCCGAGATATTTTGAAAAACACAAAAGTTTTTCAGACAAAAACTAATTTTTCAACCGATCATTCCTATGGCAGCTATAAGATATAGTAATTATATTTTGATGAAATTTTGTAAACGGTTAATGGTAAGTTTTTTCGAGTCGGGTTAAATATGGGGTTAAAGGATTCTAAGCAAGAAAATAACATGAAGCTTTTTGTTCGGGGTACAGCAGATATAAACCCTTGCATAAAAGCTACAGGCTTTGTTTTATTTATTTTTTATTTGAAAACTTAGAATTCTATATTCTAATCCGAATTCTTATTTGCAGTGAACCCATCGATCAGTTGTCGGGATACATCACGCTATTGCCGCAATGCTCGAGCCATGGGTCTCTGCCGACTGCATCGTTATAAGGAGAAGTGCTGTGGTTCCTGCCAACCCAAGCAGCAGGAGCTCGAATAGATGGGCTGAGGCAACCAAAAAACAAAAGTTTACAAAATCTGCAAGCAATTACTATAAGTACATGAGGGTAAAACTATAGCATATACTTGTACTGTTTAACCGAATTATGATCGTATGACTAATACTAAAAAAAAAAAAAGAAAACAATGCTAAATGTAATTCAATGACAAGTGTAATTTAGTTGATTTTATATAAGATATATAGTTAAATGTAATTGAAAATATTGCAATGATGGTAACGAAATCAATTTGAGAATAATTCAATTATTATTAACATTTTTATTCTAGTTACGAGAATGTCATTTCTTTTTTTGTCTACATAAATAAGCTACAAATACAAGATAAATGCATAAACAGATGGAAACATTTACAACTATTCGTAAACTAAGCGCAAATATCGTTAGATATGCTAAAAGTACAACTCACACTGGCAAATAATTTCCAAATAAATATTATTAAAAATATCCTTGCCTCGAGTTGCATTTGCATTTTGTTTTTTTTTTTATGGCATTTTATTTGCCAGCGTGAAGTTTGCTCAAGCAGCTTTGCTTAAGTAATTTAATATAATACAAAAAAACTCGGAGTATTAAATGACATTTAAAGTAATGCGAGGGTCAGTTGAACCGATTCAAATATAAATTTACGAGTAAATTTTGAAAATGCTTCAACAAACTAATTACAAAAAAAAAGAAAACTAGAAAGGTTACAAAGGCGCAGCTACAATGAACCGTGGAAGTTAAGCATAAATCAATTGATGTAAGGATAGTTATCCATAATATAAGTTTAACAAAACAAAGTACACACAATTTGATAAATAACAAACTCATATAAAAACACAATTCTAAACAATTTTTTTGCATTAAACAAGTAGTCAAAACAAAATCCAGTTTAAGTTTTTAGAAAAAATGCCTAATTCACATACGATAATTAAATGTTTACATAACGATACACGTTTAGCTTAAAGAAAAAAATCCCAGCAAAATGCAATATCCTACTTATGAGTAGGCTAATTATTGAATTTGAAAATAAATAAAAATATAAAAACAAAAACAAAATCAGCAGCACTGTTACCTAATATGGAAATGATATTATACGAATATTCAAATTAAATACATATGTAAATATTATAGCAAATACTAAAAGCTAAGATCGGCTACATTGAAATGGAGTTAAATTTTGAAATGTAATTATGTTCGAATGTATTGTAAAATTATGCAAAACTCAAAAAAAAAAAAAAAAAAAAACAAACCCAATTTTTTTTTTCGCGTATTTAAACAAAACACAAAACACTTTATCTTATGGCTTATACAATTTAAAGTCCAGATATTGTAAATAAACATTTTTTTTTTAAAAAAAGCATAAATATTATTAATATATATATAAACATATACATTTGTATATGTATACTTGTAATTAGTTTATATTTTGTATGAAAAACTTGTTTTATAAAAAATGTATTAACAAAATGCAAAGATTAAACGTAAAACAGTTAGCTGCTAACTATAGTTAAATAAAAATAAAACAAATCATTGCAAATCCAAACAAAAGTTAAACGCAAAAATCGAATATCTAAATTGTTAAGTAAAGGTTATAAATAAATTACATATACAACAAAATAATTGCATACCATAACCAATGTTAAACATATACACAGAAACATAGACACACACACACACACACACACACTAACACAAACACTTACAAACATAAATTACATAGAATTACATATATAATATACGAATAAATAAATTATTTGAAATTAACAACGGCAAAACATTGTAAAATGTAATACGAAGGCAACTGCTAAAATATTGTAAGAAACTGAAAAGAAGTGAAATAAATATTAAAGATTAAAAGCGAAAGAAAACATTTTTTTTTTATAAATCACATTTTTAGATTTGAGTTTTTTTTGTCTTTAGCTTGATTGGCTTTAATTTAATAAGCCTTTCCATGATTTTTTTCAATTGAATTGTGGCGCCATCTATGAGTCACTTTGGCGCCATCTATGCGTAACACACGTAAAACTAGCTTTTATTGTGTAGTGCAATTGATTGCCGCCACGTGGCGCCACTTTCACATTGCGCATACGCCCTGTGGCATAATGGCGAAGCATAGAATCATTATAAATGAACTGCGAAATGCCAAAAAAAAGTCCGTTACGCTGCTGACAAACTGATGGCCTGACGTAATTTTTCGCTACATACATTATTTATGTAACTATCTCTATCTGACAGCATCCATCTCACTCTGTGACTAGTTCTCGTTTTCCCAGCAAAAAGTCGAGCAACAATTTCACCGGCGCTTGGTGGGCGTACAACAGGAAATTGTCGATTTGTGTGCCATTTATAAAGCGCACCGAACGATCGTTGATGTGAATGACGAGTACATCCTAAGCCAGACAAAATATAATCACATCACATGGCAACCCGTTGCATAACTAGTTTGTCGATGCCAAAGGCAAAACGCTTGTAACTATTTTACGCGATCAATGACTTTCAATAGCATTAGTTCAGTTTATACTATATGTACAGTATACACCCATTAATAATGCCTAATTTCGTCAATCAACTTATAGGTAAACATTGTAAAGCGCAATTACAGTTAATGGCTTATTATTGTTATTTGCGAATTGACTTTGGCTTATATAGAACAAAGTTTACAAAATTAACTTGCAACGTGTGAAATGAAATGCTTTTCATTTGCTGCTCAATTTATTAGAGCAATTTAATGCATGCAATCAATCGACAATCATATCAGTTTTGCATGTATCTATAAGAATTTTAGCCATTTAAGAAATGCTTACTTAGGTCTTTGTACTAAATGTTAAACTTTGACCCAAAATGAAAAAAGTATTACGTTGCCTTTGTGTAATTTTCATATCTGTTTGAACAATTGCGAGTTCCACACAGACATTGCTGAAACCTAATATACTTTTTTTTTTCATTAAAAAGGTTCTGCGGGCTAAAACAATAGTTTCATTATTCACTAAAGACTTCCTCGTTTCTCTTCTGGCACAGCGGTCAACAACAAATAGAGTAGGGAACAAAAAACAGGAAAAACATGTATGCGCTAAAACAATATACCATTATAAACAGAATAAGCCTTGTGGACAAATAGCAATTAAAAATATTTTCAAAAACATTTGCAGCCATGCTTCAAATCAAAATTGATTCAATATTTCCTGCAAAAATTGAGAAAACCAATACTAAGAAATAAGTATTAAAAAGAGCTACAAAAACGAATATAATATAAATTCTAATTATAAAGCATAAACAAAATAATAAATATACAAAGTGCCTAAGTAAAGTTCTAATTGCAGCTACAGTAACATCATGTGGAATCGATCCAAAAAGGTTTATGGCTAACATAGTTAGTACTACAGGTTTGAAGAGAAAGAACGTAATTGTTGCTAGTATTTCTGACAGGAACAGCAAAACTAATTTGCTTGCTTAATTCGGAAACATCAATTGATGCCACAGCTGTGAGTATTAAACAAGAAATTTCTATGCATATCTAAAAACGATGAGAAACTTGATAGCAATCATATTTGCAGCAGCCTGTTTAATCTAAACAAAAATAATATTGCCATCAGTATTGCTTTTATGCTAATGTAGACATTATAATGTTCCATTACTATTTTTAATTTAAAAATATATAGCCCAGCGGCATATATTTATTTGAATTTATGCCATAATCAATTCATATGCGAAATGTGAGACGCGTGGAAAGACAATGCTCCTGCTGTTATCACAAGAGCAATTCGAATTGGCTCAATTGAAAGCAGAGGCCTCATTTGAGGCAACAAATGTACATAGTAGTAGCTACTTTCATAGTGTATGTGTATCATATATGTTATAATATATGTACATATATTTATGTGAGTACAAACACTCGTATGGCAGACTGACAATGGCAAATGTATGAAAAAACCGCCCCAGCTAACAATAAAAAAAAGATTCTAATAGAAATAATAGCAATAAACTGCACGCTTAGCAAAGCTTCAAATTAAGGCATTCAAATCCAGAGACTCGAAACGAGACGCTTTCTAAACTGCGCTCAGTGTCAAAGGAAATCATATTTCATCTGGCAATTAGCGGCGATGAGCCGTGAATATTTTAATTGTGTCACTGAGGGACTGACGGCCATTTCGTTATATTCTGGAACTTTACATAGTTATATGAATACTTGTATTTGGTTTAGGCATACATATGTGATACACTACATACATACATATATAGACATAATCAGTGTCTTCAAATTCAATTAAGTGAAATTGTGTCACGCGCGTGTCTCTATGCTCATGGACTGTGCTATACTTATTATGTCTGCAATAACTATTTAACTCGTATGTGATGGTATTTTGTACACATACTTATGATTAACTTACGCACTTTGCACGACGCGTACAATCACATTGCAATTTTTAAATAAAAGTTTCCGCAGACAGCAGGGTTTCTTTACAGTCATGATTATCTTTTTGCTGTTTGTTTATATATTCTAAATAAGTGCTACATATTTCTAGAACTTTGAAACTTTATTAAATTTATCTTAAGTGCACTAAAGTTTAATTGTTTTGAACATTGTTCTAGCTATTCGCATAATATTTAGGGCATTTCAATATACCCTTGCAGAGGGTGTTTTAATTTTGTCAAGAAACGTGTAACGCAATGAAGTAGACGTCTCCGAACCTATTAAGTACATAATTATACATATTCTTGATCATATAGACATGTCCATCTGACTGTTGGCTTATATGCAAACTACTTTCTCGGCTTTAAAGATATCTTTTTACTGCAGGTAGTACATATGTTGGATTTGGACGGATTGGAACTTTATAACATATAGCAGATGAACGAAAGTTTTGTTTTTCAAGATAATTCGATCAGACTTATCAATTTTGAGTTTAAGCATTATCTAAACGTGTTTACAAAATTTTATCAAAATCGAACAACTTAGAAACGATCATTGAAAGATATGTTTTTATATGAAATACTTTTTGTTTCTCAGGCTATCTTACTCAAATTTACATATCCTCCGTTTTAGTATGTTATTAACATGCCTACCAAATTTGATCAAAATCGGGCGACTTTTTCTTATAGCTGGCATTGGAACCATCGTTCAAAAATTAAGTTTTCCTATGAACAGCTTTTCAGCCAGGGTTAGATAGGTCGAAAAAAACTTTTCTTGCTTATTTTCAGAAAATATTTCTAAAATGTTGAGCTGTTTGTGGACATATATACGCCGATGTGTATATTTTTTGCTGACTCTTCGTTTGATTTGGGACTAAACATCCAATTAATTGCGCAAATGTTTGAAGTTAATTAGATATTTTTCAACAGATACTTATAATTTAATTACTGTTAAACTGGTTCAGTCTATTAAAGAGGTTTGTTATGGTGGTATCTTCAAATTTTCCGGATTTTAGTAGTGGAATTGTGTATTATAATTTAGCTTATATTATAGTAGGTACATATGTAAATATGAATGAATGTATCTTGATTAAGAACGACACTTGTTGCTGTTGCTCAACACGTCGCACAATTTTGCATATGATAAACCAACAGCTACGTCGACGTCGTCGTCGATGTCAACGCTGACGTCTACGTCTGCGTCTGCGTTTGCGTCTGCGTCTGCGTCTGCGTAAACGTCAGCGTCGCTGCAGCTTGTTAAACAAAATCAGTGGGGCCCTCGATGTATGGGCCAAAGCGAGAGAAAAGACATATTTATTATATGTGTAACATGATGATGGTGATGCTGTTGATGATAATGATCAACGCCTGACGCCTCCGACTTCAAACGCAGGCGTCGACGCAGCTATGGCATCGCTTTAGCTTTGGATTGGATTATGGCACGAGCTCGGTTCAGTTGAGTCCAATTTCTGAAACGGGAAGTGTCGATCAGTCTCGCGAACGCGTGTGCTGCAAGTCCAAGAAAGATAAAGCCAGCTCGAGCTTTAAGAATAGGCAACTGTTTTTTTTGTGCCGTAATCTTTGGAAGTTTCCATAGCATAAAGGATATTCCGATTTGGCGCTTAAGAAGAAAAAAGTGCGATCAATAATGCCAACGATTACCGAGGACTGCATCGACGGGTTTCAGAAGTATTATGCGAGGCCGCCAGAGCGTCCCAAGAAAAAGACATGGAAGAAAATAATCCACGATGAGGTGGATAATTCATATTTTGGACGAAGCATCGATAGCTGGGGTAAGTTTGTGTCAAAATGCAGCTATTATACCGATAATAGATCTGTTTCAGTTACGTAAATCGCAATACGACAACGCACAGCGTAAATCTTTATAAATGTCAAGCTGTGCCAGTTTGGATTTAATCAAAATCTTTTGTCGCCACATTAGCGCTTTGTACTCACACATAGATAAACACATATATATCTTTGTGCATGTGTTTGTTCATATAAGTTGCAAATGGAAATCCAGCCGCTGGATTGGCTTATGTGAGCGCCCATTTTTATTGCCTCAACCCCCCCGTCGTACCCCCGTCGTACCCCCGTCGTACCCCCTGTACCCCTGACACTTTTCTGCTGTGTTCTGTTTGCTGTTCTCTTTGACCTTTGGCGGACACAAGCACATACTACAATATACATAGTATATATGCCACAGGGAACTCAGTACTGTACTTGTCCAATATGCCGGTCAATTATGTCATTATGCAATCAAACCATGCAACATCAGCAGCTACAACACATAAATAACCAGATAAAAGCACAATCTTCTCTGACTTTGACGGATAATTCCTATTCCTTATTGCAGTTAAACTAGAAATTTGTGCTTTTATCTGGAGCACCTGAATATAAATTGATAAGCACGTTTTTAAAAATTTAATTCTTTTGTATGATCAAGCAATCTAAGCGTCTTAGTTATTGTCAGTTATAGATAATTTTTGAGATGTAGTAGTTATAAAACATGCTTCTTATAAACATTACAGTGGGTATTAATATATTCTCACAAAATCTGTAACATATGAAAGGAGGAATATCTGGTCCAATAAAGTATATATATATATGCATATATCTTGCTCAGCATCTACAGCTGTATCGATCCAGCCTTATAAGTCTGTCCGTCTATCTGAAAGTATCTCAATCCATTTCACTGATACTTAATGTTATTATGTTTTACATATGTTGATTAAGTTTGATCAAAACTGAGCAACTGCATCATATAGCTGGCATAGGAAAACGTTGTTAAAAAATGACAACAATCACTTCGTTCAATTCAATAAATTTCAAACTATTATAACTCATAGCCTTATATAAGCCACCAGCATTTTCCGAAATGCGATGATACGCCCTGTTTAAAATGGTATTTGCATGAAAATTTTAATTCGCCCCTACAGCCAAAAAACAGTTTTCTACCCAAAAGGAAAATTTTCCGGAAATTAAAAATTAAATTAAAAAATTAAGTTTTGAAAATGAGTTTGAAGCAAATCGCATTAGAACTCAACTTTTGCCCTTTTTACCACCCACTTTCCACCCAGGGGGGAAATTGGTATGCTGTTTTTAATGAATTTTTATAAAGATCTTTGAAAATGAGTTTGAAGCAAATCGCATACAAACTCAACTCTCGCCAATACAACCTTGACCACACATTTTCCACCCGGAGGTGTGAATTTTCCGGAAAATTGGTATGCAGTCATTAATTATTTCTTGTATAGATCTTTTAAATGAGTTTTAAGCTGATCGAATGAATAACAAAAAAGTTGCAAACAACGGTTTTCAGCAAATTTTCCATATTTCCCGACCGAATTTTCCAACCTCCGGAATTTGTGCTCATTTTCGGCATGAGCTAACGTGAAAATTTCAGCCTTCTAGCTCTTATGGTTTGGGCCCTGCGTTGATTGCCAATCGCCATCGCCAGTTAGGACATAGATCTACATATGTATATATCGACTGGTCAAAAGTTTAGTCTTTATATGATTAACCACGAAGATAACGTTTCCTTCATTTTTGAAATATGTATATTAAGTTTTACGATATCCTGTATGTATTATAAAACGCTCTCAAATTAGAATCTTTGATGATAGCTTTAAAATATAGTCGCCCGATTTGAATTAAACTTGATCACCATGTGTTGAACATAATACTATTAAGTAAGTTTTCTGTAAAAACACAAAAGTTTTTCATGCAACTCATATTTCATTAGACTAATGCTATAGCAGCTATAAGATGTTTTTGTCCGTTTTTGATCAAATTTAATCAGAAAGACAGAAAAACAGTCAGATACGGGCATGTTTCCTTCGGTTGTTGATGCTGATCGACCACTTTGCGACCACTGTTTCCTCAATTTAAATATAATATTTAGTTTTTAATATTTTAATTAGTTATAGAAATACCGAAAAAGCGCTATTAGAATTTTGTATTATTATTAAATATTTACAACTTAAAAATCTATTAGCATTGACGTGTCTATGTATAATTTAGCTTGTTAAAGTCCAATTAAAAACTATTTGGAATTAGATATGTAAATTTATTTGTCCATTTGTTGTAAAACAAATGAATCAAATGGCTTTCAATAGTGCTTCATAGTTTTAATCAAATAAAATACAATATCCGCTTGAATTTTCAATGAATGAAAGGAGTCGAGAAATGAAAAGAAATGAAATCTCATTATATCTGTCTCACATTTCTGATAGACAGCCCGTCCTTTATGTGAACTTTGCTAGTTGCAAGTTGCAGTAACATAACACGTATCACAATGTCAACGTTATCCATTCAAGAGAAACATTTGAAGGGGTGACACAAGCCACTTCCATGTCACTCATTCAATCGCAATCCCATTATCTCAAATGGATTGGTGTCATTCACAGCACCGAGTGGCCGACGCAGTAAACGATTCCCAACCCATCTAGAAGTATTAGCTACCACCCACAAACCATTACTCAATACATACATACAACACCTCAGACTGTACTTCGTTGACCGACATTCTAATTAGAGCATATCAGTTTGAATACGCACAGCAGGCTACTATTAAAAGCTATGCCTAAATATCTTAACAGGAGCTGCGTATCTGTGCGTTTTTTTAAACGACTCTTAAATATTTAATTTCGGAAATATGACATTTTTAATGAGCGTGGAATGTGCTAGCTACTCTATGAAAACAAACAGTATTAATGTTGTAGTCAAGGCTGATCGACTAGAAAATACCTTGTTGATGTATAAAATAACATGAACACGATTTATGTAGATGCTTTTTAGTCTTTTAATCGAACTGTTCCTTCTTTAGTTTGATCGGACGACTATAATATGTAGCTGCTATAGGAACGATCGGTGTAAAATTTTACTTTTCAAGCTAACTCGACCAAACTTGCCAATGCTAACTTTTTGAATAATCTTAAAATTTCAACGAATTCGGACTTCTTCTTAAAGCTTCTTAAAGCTTATTAAAGCTTCTTAAAGCTTATTAAAGCTTCTTAAAGCTTATTAAAGCTTCTTAAAGCTTCTTAAAGCTTCTAAAAGCTTCTTAAAGCTGTCATAAGAATAATGCATTGAAAAATTAGTTTTTGTATAAATATTTTCTTCGATTCCAAAGCTATCTTAACCAAATTTACATGTTCTGTGGGTAAGTATGTTTTTTTTCATGCTGAGTAATTTTTATCAAAATCGGATCAATATATCTTAATGCTGTCATAAAAACAATGCACTGGAATATGAGTTTTTGTATGAACCACTTTTTTGTTTACATAGATATTTCAACCAAACTCGTTAATACTCAATTTCATTATGTTCCACATATGTTGATTTTGGTTTATACGACTCAGGCGAACATATCTTAAAGTTCTCAAAGTAAACATTGGGGGGAGAATATAGTTTGTTGGGCAAAACTTTTCTTGAAAAATAGATATATGTAATTTTGCTTTTTTAAATTTAAGGCTATGAACTCCAGATTCAAATACAAATGTATGAAAGAGAGTTTACATCTGATTTGATATTTTTGAGAAATTAAGCTTACATTCAATAACTATATCTATTAAGTGTGAAATGAAACTTGATGTATCTATAGTATACAAAATTCTGTTTTAACTTTTATAGTCTCTAAGGATTACACAGGTCGAAAGGCAATCGTATATTATACCCGCTTTAACCATTTCAAAGCGGATACAGGGAATGCAAATCTGGAGCTTGTGACACATTCTGATATGTATCCCTGCGCACACTCACAAGCATATATACAAAACACATCCCATTCTCAACTTCAACTTCAATTTCAGCCCCATTCTCATTCTCATTCTCATGTGCTCCATGTGCTTGTGCCTTGTGCTGTGTTCCACGCAAATATTTACCGCATGGCAAAAAGGAGTCGTTGCTGCGTAGTAAATGGTCGTAATACCCACCGAAAGAACAACCCTTAGCTGGACAACAACAACAACAACAACAGCAAACAAACAAGAAACGGTGGCAAGAGCAACCCTCGAGGCGGCAGTGGAAGCTGTCCAAGTTGAATGAATATTGTTGGAAGTTGTTGCTATTATTGTAGAAAAAAAACCAAAAAAAAAAAAAAAACAAAAAACTGGTTTTGAGGCCACGCGGCATTATGGCTCTCAGTGTATGGGCAAGTTGAGCAACAAAAGTGGCTCAAAGATACATACGACGACTTTACACTTGGCTGGTATTGGTAAAATACGTTACTTTTCAACGATCCGATCGATCGTGCAATGTTTACTGTTTGAGCCACAACAACAATGAAACACGGCAAGAGAGAGAGAGAGAGTTTAAAGGAGAGAAATGCACTCGCAGCGCATTGCAGGTTAAATCTTTCACTCATTGAGTGAGTTTTATTTAAATACATATATGTCATTATGGATGCAACACATTCAACAGCATTCATGGTAATAACTAATAATGCAACATGCCGCAGTTAGCTGTTTATTTGCAACTGACAAATCCATTTAGGACTAGCTATAATAACCATAAGTTACAACTATAGCCATCTGGCACGAAATGGCGGCTTTTATGTCTATAATGTTTACACTGCAACAAACTGTGGTATACATATTCCAGCTAAGAAATATACAGACCTGTTCCTGTTTTCACCTTTGGCAACATTTTGTGGTATTGAAATTTTCTTAAGTTTTCAAAATATTCTTATTCAAACTTTTAACAAATGCTAGTGAATTCAATCTGCAAATCATTTTCAAATCTGAAAATGGGAACATTTAAGGAAAATTTTAAAAATTTAAGTTAGCAATATCTTATCGAATGTGGCAACCGGAATAGGCCACATAATCTCGTTATCTATTGAACAGAACAAATACTTATTTTGATCGATGTTTAAAGGAACTATAATCATTTGAACTCTGATTAATTAATGTAAATATAGTAAGTATTAAATTGATTTATTAATAACAAATTAAAAATAAATAAAAACATGCTTGTTTTCATTTCCGATTCCAATCAAAACATTCGAAATTGGTATTATTAGATACTCTGAATTTCGAATATCAATAGAAAATTTAGCTTCGAAAGTTTTGCATTTGAGTTAGCGCTATCAAAAGTATTCAAATACATCTTTGAAAAAGAAAAAACTTTTGATATTTTATTCGAAAATAGGAAATGGAAGCAGACCTGATTCCATTTTCTTCACTTTTTTGGAAAAAACATTATTCGGATGTGAATTAAAAAGTAAAAGTCAAAGTTTGTATAGAAGAGCAGATGAATAACTTCATTTTCTTTTTTGACAAATATTTAATAAAGTTGTCACCACTTAAAAGGATCTAAATCACTTCTTAAATTAATTTTAATATTAAAATAAATTAGCTTAATTTAATAGAAATCAATTTTGGCAATTACAATTAAAGATGATGATCTTTAAACAATAAAGAGCTAAACAAAATATAAGTATTTTAATAAGTGAATCATGCATTGAGTTTGGCCCAACACTCTTGAACTTTGCGAAAAATAAAACTTTGTTATGTTTGTTAATTAAAGCAACGCGTATATAGCTCATTAATTACATAGACACACTCGAAATTTCGCTCAGTGTTGTACTCAAAAGCGCAGGGCCATTTGCACTAAATATGCAACAAGAGCAAGAACCATAATTGCTATGCCTGTGCCTAATTAAAAACAAGTGCAACAGCAACCAGAATCAACAACAACAAATATTACAACATCAATTACTGGGAAGAGGCCATGCCAAACCCAAAACTCAAAAACCCGAACTCAATCCGAATCCAAAAAACCCAGTTCCGAGTTCAAGTCCGCAACGGAAATCACTCAATTGGAAATGCAGCCTAAATACGTATTTCACTCAAAACAAACTCAGCGGCAATGCGATGAGGTCGCAACCCTAGGCCAAGTTGGGACAGAGCAAGAGAGACAGAGTGACTGAAAGATAGAGAGAAAGAATGAATACATGAGCGACGCTCTGTTGCTCTGCCGACGCTTTCCAACTCAATATACACAAAAGCCGAGACCAACTCAAGCCAAGTCTGTTATTGGCGGGCAGACTTCAGTTTCAGTTTTTCAGTCTGAAATTTGTTTTGAGCGCCGACGAAACGTGCAACGGGCAGCGTGATTCAAACGATTCTATTCGAAATATTCAAAAGCGAATCTCTTTGGAAAAAGGAATTTGGCTTTAGTTACTGGCCCTGGTTGTGTTGTGTTGTCCTGTTGTGTTCATTAAGTGCCTCCGAACAGCAGCTGCAGTTTGCATTATCAAGTCAAGTGTGTAAATTATTGTTGTTCTTTTTTTGTTAAGTTGTTGTTGTTATGAGTCGTGTGTGCTCTTGTTGCTCATTTCGCTTGCTAAAGATTCGCTTTGGTTATTGACCAATCTAGCTGTTGACAGCATAATAAAATATATAGAAATTTGCTTTTTGTCACGCCCGACACACGCATTAAACTCTACACAAAAAAATAAAAAAAAAGAAACACATGCAAATGTTATTAAAGTATTTGATATTTGGATGCCTCGTCTCAAGACCCTAGTATAGCTCAACGCTCCAAAAAGGTGTGGTTGCTTGTATGCGTCCGGGTCTAAGAGCGGCCCTGTTCAAGCCAGCAGCTAAGAGATACAAATCATTCTCATATACTGCGTGTGTGCGTGTGTGTGTGTGTGCGTGTGTGTGTGCGAGTGTATTTGCGTGTGTGAGCTGCGAGTGTATCTGTATTTCTTGTTTTGTTTTAAGGCGAAATTTAAAAACCAAACAGAATGGCAAAAACATAAATAAATACAGGCAAAAGATACAAATGTATCTTACGGTCAAAGCCAATGCGGCATTGGCAAATACATAAAATAGCAAGAAAGAAGACAATTGAAAACATAGGCGACACGGAAATATGCAACAGACTCGTACTTTCAGTTTGGCTTTGGCCCATTTTGTTGTTGTTGTATCTGTTGCATTGTCAACAGCTAAGATACAACAACTAAAGTATCTGACAGATAAATGGGCAGCTGCTGTCTTGGCACAGGTTGCACAAATTACATATATTCTAGTCGCGCCAGTCAGACGACAAAAGCCGCTTAGAGACATTTGAATTGACTGGAAATGTGTTAAGGGCTGACACGATTTCTTTTTTCGGGGGTAGATTTGCGACAGCCGCAGGACAAAAAGGCGCCAAAGTTGTTGGCCAAGTTAACAGAAGCGAGCCGGGAACGAGTGTACACATATTTTTCTGGGAAGCAAAACAAAACATATAGCTAGCGAAAGCAACAGAGAGAGAGAGAGAGAGAGTGAAAAAGAGCGAGTGAGGAAATGCGAATAAGTGTAGAAAAGTTGTATAGTGTGTGAAAAGAGCCGAAAAAAAAAATACAACCGAAAAATGTGTATACAAAATAACGATGAAAAATCATTTGAAATTGTGATAAAATGAAAATGAAAGCAAAATTAATAATATTAATAAATAAAATTAAATAAAAAATTCTAACTATTATTAGGTTCCATATATATTTAATATACTCAATAGTCTTACATATAAAACTAATCAACGAACGAGTGAAAAATATTTATTTATTTAATTGCACTTCACTTTTGAAGCAATTACATATTTATATATTTAAATCAACAACAACAAATACAAATACAAAACAAACAAAAAAGAACCCACCAAAATGTCGAAATCCGTACCAATGCCACATTCCAATACGGATGATGATATGCAAGCTCTACGTAAACCCGAGCCATTTCGACTTGGTGAATTTTTATATAATTCTGAGAAAGGCACGGTTATGGGACGAGATCGTGCTTCATGGGGTAAGTTACATTATATTGGAATATATATTATTTTCCAAAATAATATACATGCAAGAATTGGAAAGATATTGCACTAAAAAAAAAACAAAGTAAATGTTATTGTATATACATTTGTTTGTTAGATCAAAATTTTCGAATCTATAGAAATATTTAGGTCTGCTTTCGATTCCAAATGCATTTTACAATTTTTGTTGATTTGGTGTTTATGTTTTTAAATAAAAGATACATTTTATGAAAATATTGTATTTCGATTCGTTTTGTTGCTATTCTTCATTACATTTCTGAGTTAAAACTGATTGAAAAAAGCTATATTTAAATTAAGTTATTCCAGATTTAAATAATATTCAGAATAAAGGATAAATTTTCAAAACATTTTTGATTTGAAATTTATTTAATTTAGTTGATTATTGTTTTATTATTTTTTTAAAATTTTTTTTTTGCAAAACATTCAGTTTTTTAAATTGAAATGAAAATAATTGCAATAACTTTATTGATAACGATTTCCACTCTATACATTTTATTCGTTATGAAAGTAGAGTGTTATACAAAAGTTGAGCACATGATAAATGAACTAAATTTTTGATTTATTTCTCAAAAGATTTGACTAGAACAAATATATAGCATGCAATGCCTTAGAAACGTGACTTTGCAGCTAGTAAATGCCACTGATTTGCTTAAAATAAGTATAACCCTTGACAAATCACTCATCTAGTTAATGGCAAAGTACCCAATTTTTTACAGGCGTGTGTTAAGTAGTTGCAAAACATTTTAATTACATGCTGGTACTCGACCAATGAAAGGTTGCCACTCCACGTCAGTTTTCACGTTCGGTTGACATACTTTGAGGCGTTACAAGTGCCATAATTGTGTTACCTGCATAGTGCACCTTACGTTAGCAGTCGACAGCCGACAACCAAATCCGGGCAGGAAACGTCTAACTTAACAAAATTTACACAAAAGTGTAAAAATTAGCGAATTCTGCAAATAAAACTGACAATTCGTTTGATTAAAGGATGCATGCAATAAAATAATACATGCAGATCTGTTCCGGTTTTCACTTTCAAAAAGATTTCGAAGAGTTGAAATTTGCTTGAATGTTGCTATTTTCACTTCTGTCAAGTTTTAGCGGATTGAATCAATGATCACTTGAAGTTTAGATATGATTAATTTCTACGACTATAATGAAAATGGAAAGATTGGAAGGAAATTTACTTCTGCAAAATGTTGCCGAAAGAAACAGGACTCAGTCTCAGTATATTCCCATTTCCGAGTACCTTTTTTTTTTAAATTAAATTTAAATTGCTGGTGCTTTTTATACCAATGCAGAGGGTATAATACTGCTATAGACTACATAAATTATAAGTACATAGAGTATATACATATAAGTTGCATAATGTGTTTTACATATTGACTTACTATGATTAAAATCAAACCACAAAATCTTATGGTTGCCATAGAAACAATAGCTATAATTAAAGATATTTTAGAAATGTTTGATCCAAACTTATCAACTCGGGAATCAATTCAAATTCAACATCATTTTAACTACAAATTCAAAGTCTCTACAAGCCAGCGTATTTAAAATATAAAGCATCTTCTTGCAGATGATCAGCTTTCAGAACTAAGCCAAAAACAAAAAACCAAAGCAATAATTTTTTAACAAATTTTACTTAAATTGTTGACTACATTTTGAAAAACAGCTCTGGAATTTATTTTTTTTATTTCTTTTGTTTTTTTTTTATTTATTTCTATTAGATAAGAAACAGTTGCTTGGCATTGATAATAACATTTTTCTCTGTGTATATCAAATTTGTAAATTCAAGCGTGTCTCACTACCAATACTACAAAGTTTCAGTCAATTGCGCTCTTACGCTCTCTTGGTCTCTTCTTTGTGAATAGTTGTTGCCACTTGTCAAGATGTTGGCCAAGTTGAGGTTATGTGATCGAACTGTGTCAGTGTGTGCCTGAGAGTGAGCAAAGAAGAGAGCAGAAAGAGCAATAAGCAATCTTGAGCGCAGCTTGTTTCACTCCAGCCAGCTCTTGAGTGGCAATACTCTTCGAAAAGGCAACTTCGATTGCGGTATAAGTAAACGTGTCTACACGAAACAAGAAGCCAAGTCTTATACGAGTATTATACGAGCATGAATCATCGCTGCGAAGTCCCTCGTTTATCGACAGTTCGCTGAGTGCTGTGATCTTGACTGGTGCTACGAGCAGCAGCAGCTTCTTATACTATATACGAGTACGTATATATATACTTATATATATTTTGTTTACATTTCAAGAGCTGTAAAGCGGCGCTCGTTCTGCGCTCATTGCTCACACTCCCTGCTCCATCAATTAAGAGTTTAACCCATTAGTGACTTTTGGGGCAGTTGAGTCGTCGACAAGTGGTTAATTTAATCAGCTCAATTGAGCCGGCGACATTTCTTGCTTATGAATCTTTCATAATTCCAATTTTGATTGAGTTTTCCTTTGGACTCGCCTAATTCGTTTGCTCTTTAATGGTAATCTAATCAATTATCTACTTATTTTATTTGCAGCTAAAATTGGCATCTTCTACGTAGCGTTCTATGGCGTTCTCGCTGCCCTTGTTGCCATTTGCATGTGGGCCTTCTTCCAGACTTTGGATCCACGCATACCCAAATGGAGATTGGATAAATCGATTATTGGCACTAATCCAGGTAAGCTATATACAATCTTGAAAGAAAAATCCCTAATATTTTACCTTTAGGTCTCGGTTTCCGCCCACTGCCACCCGTTGATAATGTGGAGAGCACATTGATCTGGTATAAGGGCACACAGCATGAGAACTACAAACATTGGACGGATTCTCTGGATGACTTCCTTGCAGGTTAGTCTGTCTCTATAGAATACGGAACAAAAAATTAAAATTAATGTTTATGCAAGATGACAAACACCAATCATAAATGATATAGTATGTATTAGAAGCTAGTAAAATGATTTCCAATAAAGATTAGTTGAAGTTCCTATTTTAAAAGATTTAAATAAGAGTTAAAATTTAAATGAAGGACTAAATATAGCATACTCTTTAAATCTATACAGAGGGATATCTGTTTATATGCGGAGTAGTCTCTCAATTTTAAGCTATCTTGACGAGACTTTTAGTATAAACAACTTTTATCTGAACCAAATTTACCAATTCTACGTTTTAGTATGTTCACGTCATGCTGACAAAATGTTATCAAAATCGTGCGGCTTTATCATACAGGAACAATCGGTCTAAAATTAAGTTCTCATATGAATAACTTTTCTGTTTTTGTTTCTTTTTTGTTGTTGTTTGTTTATAAAGTACACATTTTACACTTTATAAAAATTGTAATTAAATAAAATTTAAATCAAGACACACATATCTACAATTTCCAAAGTGCGTGTAAGAAACCAATCTCGACCATTATTCAATGTTAATTGGGTCTTGCATGTTCAAAGTTTATGCTTAAAATGACCATGGCCTGTTTTGTTGTTATTGTTAATGTTGTTATTGTTGTTGTTGCTGTTGCTGTTGCTAGGGCCTAAAGTTCCTTTGTGTCGCTTAACAGCACGCAACCTATTTTGCATTTCTTTTAATTAAAACAAAATATATAATATTGATTTTCTTCATGCTAGACTTTGAAAACATCGCTCGGCTATGCTTCAAAGGTGCAGGGATTCATTTTTATTGTTTAGAAAATGGGGTCGTTACTAGGCTTAATACATCCACATATGGCATTAATAGATAGGTCGAGCTAAAATCAACTCAGTTTCCACTAACTGAGGTCAGTTAGCTAAGTTCTGGATGAAATTTGGGATTTCTGAGATTAATTGATGAGCATAGAAACAAAAAATTGACAAAATTAACAAAAGAGCTGAAGGTTTTTCAATGCGGACTGATTCTATGAAAAACTCATGATTATAAAACTGAATACATAAATAACAATTTTTTCGTTTTTTCTCCATAAACAGTTTACAAGGTGCCCGGCTTGACACCTGGACGTGGTCAAAACATCTACAACTGTGATTACAACCAGCCACCACCATCTGGTCAAGTTTGTGATGTGGATATTAAGTCATGGTCTCCATGTACCAAGGAGAACAATTACAGTTATCACAAGAGTTCGCCATGCATTTTCCTAAAGCTTAACAAGATCTATAACTGGGTACCCGAGTACTATAACAATTCGTTGGATTTGCCTAAAAACATGCCTGAGAATCTGAAGACATACATTGCTGAAATGGAAAAGACTCAAAAGGAAAAGGTGATTATCAATATTGAAAATTAAATAACTAAGAGTTACGATAACATTATTCTAAACACAGCTTAATACCATTTGGGTTTCCTGCGAGGGTGAGAATCCGGCCGATCAGGAAAATATCGGACCGGTCAACTATTTGCCCATACGCGGCTTTCCCGGCTATTTTTACCCCTACCAGAACTCTGAGGGCTATTTGAGTCCCCTCGTTGCGGTACACTTTCAGCGCCCCAAGCGTGAGTAGAACATATGACAGCATATCTATATAACTATTACACATATGATCCAATTTCTATCAGGTGGCATTATTATCAATGTGGAGTGCAAAGCCTGGGCACGCAATATTGGTCATGATCGCAAGGAAAGAATCGGCTCGGTACACTATGAGCTATTGATTGATTAATGTGTTCGATGGAGTACCCTGAGTAAAGATATAGAAAATAGCAGACGCGCGTTTGTTAACAAGTAGGAAGGGACGACAACACCAAATCGCAGTTTTTTTTTTTTTTCCTAAAATAATAATAATAACAAAACATACCATATTTCTATAAGTACATACAAAGAGAAAATTCAATTTGATAAAAGAAAAACAAACAAAACTAACCCACAAGATTAAATCACAAGAACTTTTTGATAATACATTTTTGAAAGTAGATTCTTCTTATATACAGCAAAAACATATAGCAAAAATGTAGTTTTACCGCCTAAGAGAATATCGTTTTTTTTGCATTATAAAAGAGAATAATATATATATATATAATGATTGATAAATTATTATATTTATAATTAAAATTAATAATTGTGCTGAACGCTAATGCTAATGCTGATTTGTGAAATAAAATCTTGTTAGATTAAAACTAAATTAAATGCTAGCCAAGTACGAATCTCATTTTGAGCTGTTCCAAACTACGACAAATTTACATGTTATTGCTTATATAATTAACAAATTTATAACTGCCATTTAAAAGCGAGCGAAAATTTGTAGTAGCCATAACAACAACAAGAAAAACAAAAAAAAAAAACACACACAAGTTAGTTATACATTATATTCAAGAAAAGAAATTAAATTTATGCATACACTTAAAGTTAACGATATAGTAAATCTTTTTGACCAAAACTTTGTACAAAACTAAAGCTACAGCTGACCAATTTCGGAGCCAAATAACTTTTTACATATACCAGATAGTTTCAAATGAAGCAAAAAACAAAAAAAAAACCGAAAAAAAAGAACATCTTATTCAAATAACATAAATTACAAAACAATCTTATACACAATATACTTATACACACGAAATGCTGTTTAAAATTTTTGCATATTTTTACATAGTAAAATATACGTATTTAGTATATATATATACGCGTATGCATAAAGTCTTTGTATCCCATACAAATCGAATGGAATGTATAACAATCAAAACACCAACCAATTTTTCAGCGTTTAGCTTCTAAGTTCTTTAATGTTAAATATAACAATTAAAAAAACAAAACAAAAAACATCAACAACAAAATTATTGACGACAGCTATGGCTATATAAAATCATTTTCAAACTGTTCTCAATAAAAAATGAGCGATACAAAATTAAAAGTCTATTTCAATTTATTTGCTAAGAGTGCAGTTCTTGCACTCCTTTTCATCTTGCAACGTTGAAGCAAGCTTCTTAACTTGCGAGTAAGTTCGTTGCGTGCAACTTGCACAGGAATAGACTGACACGTTTCTATTCGATGCATGAAACGATTTGTGAATAGGCATTATAAGTGTTGTAATACGCGTCTGCTCAATTTCTTGCACGCAATCTTTAAACGATGTAATATTTTCAAGCTATTTTCAAGATTTCGCACGCAAGAATTGATATAATATAGTAGAATGCATCGTCTTAACTCCGCTTTATGTTTTTAGAATCTTGACAGCTTGAACAACTTTGGTTGGTTACAAGTAAAAACTTTACACAAGTTTATGCCATGCAGGCCGGTCTCCAGCACCATGGAAAATTCCTGCCAGGCCGAAGATATATACCCTTGCAGAAAAGAGTTGCATAAGAAAACATATTTTTCAACTGATTGTTCCTTTGCCAGCTTTAAGACATAGTGATCCGATTTTAATAAAATTTGGTCAACATATGTAGAACGTGCTTTTATTTATACATAGTGAGTTTGGGCGAGTTATTTTGAAAAGCACAAGAGTTTTTCATACAGAAACTTATTTTCAACCGATCGTTCCTATGGCAGCTATAAGATATAGTGGTCCGATTTCGATCAAATTTTGTCATCATGTATAAACTGTCTTAAAACTTAGGTTTAGTGAGTTTGGTTGAGTTATCTTGAAAAACAAAAAAGTTTTTCATACAAAAACTTATTTTTCAACCGATCGTTCCTATGGCAGCTTTATGTTAAAGTGGTCCGATCTGGCCAATTCAACTATAGGTACTACCTGCAATAAGAAGAAGCATCTGTGCCAAGTTTCATAAAGATAGCTCTAGAACAAAGTCTTGAAAACCGCATATAAGCAGACGGACAGACAGACGGACAGACGCACATGACTCAGCTGTTGATGCTGATCACGAATATACAAATTTTTCTTCTGAGACGTGTCTTTCAATGCTTTATACATTTTGTGACAAAACTATAGTACTCTCTACAAGGGTATAAAAATACACTCACTATCAAAATAATTGTAAACAATATATTCCTGAGCTGTGTATCAGCTGTTCTCACAGTCCACACATGCTATTGATAGGCCAACTATCAATATGAATCTGTGGATTTTGTTCAAGATGCTGGATACACAAGCCAGGAAAACGTAAAATAAATATTTCTGGTAGAGTTTTTTTGTATGAAGTTTGCCAGGAATTTTGACTTTCCGCGGTGCTGGATACCCGGCTTAATGCAAAATATTCCACCATCTTTCTTATAACTTTCTTATATTTGTAAATATCCATAACTAAGCCCATTAATGACGTCGAGCTAATTTCTGTCGCATTGCTGGCCAAACCACATGTCAGGTCCGATAAGATAGGCAATACGATAATGCTCATAGCCCTCGTAACCTAGATAATAATCAGAAATCAGAGTCGTTGCTTGTCGCTGGTCAGCGTTGTTTGGTGGCCAAGTAACAAAAAAAAAAGAAGCAAAACTAAAGCTAGATCGATCTGTATTCGTATATAAATATTTATATATTTATATGTACATATGTACCTATATATTTATATGTTATCGACAACTTGCGTCATAGCTGGTCTTTGATATAATATAGTAGAATGTTGCTGTTTGCTTTTGATATACGATTTATTTATAAACTACTTCAACATTTTGAATAGTATTCGTTTGCAGGTTCTTATATGCTATACGCAACTCAATCTAACTCTTACGTATTACAAATTAAGATCTTTTTCTGATAAATATGATTTACGATTTATATATAATGCTTATATTCGTTATACGTATACAGTTTTTAAGCTCCTTTTCATATCCTAAAGTATCTGTTTAAAGTGAAAGCCATCTTTATTTGACCTTTTAAACTTGTTACAACGTACAATCTCTCTTTCTAATTCATATATAAGTATTATACATTTCATCTCAAAAGATCAACAATTATGGATTTTATAAAAGAGAGAAAAAAAGGGGAACGACTCTATCGATATGCTTTTGTCAAAGTCAATATTTGGGTGTGAAAATGTAGCAACTGAGGCAAACTGTGGGCCAAGTCAATTCAAGTGGTTTAAGTAACAGGTTATTTCTGGACTCTTTAATAAATAAATTGCAATCTCATAATTGTGCTAATGAAAGTTATAGTATGTGGGTATTAAGTGAATATTGCTGATTTTTATCAATCTTTATGAGCTTACAAAATTGCTACAGTGAGTGATGTATTTAGTGACCTCATTAGAAACAATTTCAAGAAATTATACTTGTTACTCTTAATCTGAAAACTGAGCATTGATCTAATAAGTATTATGTTAAGCAGTGTAAATTTTTTTAATGCATGCAAATAGATTTTTAGAATCTGTTCAACTTTAAAACTTTTCAAGCAAAAGAATTTTAGTGTAATCTCAAACATTTTGTAAATTATAATTTGAATATATCTTGGAAATCGAGTGTTTTTTTACAAATCTATGCTATTGATCATATCTGCATTATGAAGTAAATATATACTGTATCAGCTATTCTCTATAATCATCAGATAATCAAGATAAGATTGACAGCAGCAGTCGACTAATTGTCAGCTAATTAGCTGTGAGACAACCCGCTTGAAAACGCATAAACGACTGCAAATTGGCAAAGTACACAACAGAGGAATGTCAAAATCTTTTCTAAATAGGGAAAAATCAAAACTTCGCTCTAATTGAGGAAGCCTGCTCCGCTCCGATTCGCTCTGTCGCATCGAGAAGATCTGTGCACAGCACACAAATTGCTGGAAAAATCACAAAAGATATCAGTTTGGACCAGATAAACTGGTTTGTAAGATATCAACAAGCTCACGCAACGTTTCCAGAAATTTCAATTCTCTGGTTTTGTGTTCATTTGCTTGAGTTGAAATTAAAATTCAAGTTGAAGTTGGAGCTCAACAAGGCAATTCTTTCATGTGTCGTCTTTTTGTACTATGGTGATTATGAATTGAAATCTATGTAGGTAGTTAGCACAAGCCGGTTATAACTGACATAAACTTGAAAAGGAAACTGAAATAGCCTTTTTTTTTGTAATCTTTTACATGCTTTCAGTTTGTGTGGAAATGAAATTATTCTTATAAATATTGATATTTAGTTATATGTAAGTTTGCATAGCAGAATATTTGAAATATCGGGTTTCTTGACTGGGGTGAGCCAAATACCATATCACCACTTGAATTCTTAACATTTTTTAACTACCTTTGCGTTTTGGCATTGCCTCTTCTTACCATAGAAGTTTGTCATAATATTGACCATATTTGAAATTAAAACTAAAAGTTTTTCCTGTTGGAAAATGTACAGACGTGATATCGCTTTAAGCCATCCAATTTAACCAAAAAAAGGGCATTAAATTACTTTATCTAATCATTTATCTATGCCTACGACTATATTAAGTAAACTCCAATAAACTGACAACGTGTTTTTAGATTAATTCATAAGCACCTAATGAGAGTTACTTAACAGCAACAGACTCAGTAATGAAGGGAAAATACGTTGTCAAGTATAATTTAATAAATTTATAATGATTACAACAGTGAAGCATAAAGATTGAAAGACTTAATAGATATACTACAAGCACTATATAAGAAAAGAGCTCCATACAAAAGGCATTCAACACCATAAGGGCAATAACCAAGGGGTAGCAATATTTGCAATGGAAACGCTTGCGATCCACTCAAGATTCTCGCATAGAGATGACTCTCTCGGAAATGCTCGTTTATGCGAATTAATAATTGAAAATTGCTTCGACACTTGACAACGGCTATTCACATGACCCGATGACTAATACAAAGGCCCTTGGATGAACAAAACACAACAACAAAAACAAAAAAAAAGCAACAACATTAGTATTTGGGTAGTCTGGGGTGCACATAAAGAAAGTTTTTCCGTTTATCGCATGGAAATTTACTATGTACAGCAAACAACAACAAAGCACCCACTAAAAAAAAAAAAAAAAAAAAAAAGCTTCAAAAAAGCTATAAACAAAAGCATATGTATGTATGTACTATGTATGTGTATATGTATGCATTGCCCAAAATGTGTTTTGATGCACAAACATAATAGCAACAATACACAAAACATAATGTTGGCGCTCCCAGAAAAACAAAAAAAAAAAAACAGAAAGAAATAATACATGAAAACAAAGATAGAAATCAAGCTTTGTGGCCGGGCGGCAATGCGAGTGTTGAAGCAGGGAGCTGAGCACAATACAAAAAGCCAATGTACTCTCCGTTTTATGCCAATCTACTTGCATGTATGTACATATGTATGTGCCTCAAAGAGTGGGAGAGTGTACAGAGAGAGAGAGAGAGTGAACGTTGTGCTTAGTTAGTGTGCGTGCGTGCTTGTTTCCTTGTGCTTTTATTTTAACACACATTAATAAAGCAACAGTTTTGCATTAGAAAAATCGCACGGGGGCGTAGCTTATCAGATGCGGGTAGGGCCATGCCTGCAAATTAGTTGAGGAAGTGAGTCATGCTGCTAAAATTTGGCATTCAAATAAAATACATAATAGTAGAATATTGAAAATTGTAAACTTATGCTATTTAAAGTTTGTATTCATACACTGAGCGAACTCTATGCTGAATTCGTTCATTTAAGGCATGATTTATGCACAAAAATATGAAATCTAACCTAGAATAAGTAAATATAAGTTTCGAATCGACGTTAAACATGGCTGTAAAACTCAAAAACTAAATTAAATACCTACATAATAGTTGAATATTGAAAACTTTTGCTATTTAAAATTTTTATTGATACACTGAACGAACTCCTTACTTGATGCTCAAATTATGCATAAAATCAAACTTAGAATAAGTAATAATGAATTTCGAATCGAATTTAGTCATGTTTCTTAATGGTAGACTACTGAAAATTGAAAACTTTTAGTAGTTAAACCTTGTATTGACTTTTATTGATACACTGCGAGAACTATATGTTGAATTCATGCATTTTAGGCATGATTTATGCACAAATTACGTATAAAATCGTAGTTAGTATAACTGTCTTGAATTTAGGAGTAATTTATGCATAAAATAGTCTTAATGTATGCATAAGTAAGCATAAAATTTGCATAAAAATGCAAAAATTATACATATGCAAGCATAAGTTATGCATGAAAGACACTTGCTTAGGATTTGTACATATCATTGTAGATCAATTTTTGGCAATTCTGCAAGTTTATTTTGTGGAACGAACAAATCGTTTATAAAATTGATAATTGGCTAAATTTTATCGTTTTTTAAGTTTATTTAGTCGTTAGCTACTTTCTTGAATTGTTGTGCTTATGGTCTTTTTTTTTTAATCCAAACTTTAATCAATTTCAAACATGCATAGTGCATTGTTACAGAAAGCTTGCCGCCTGCATGTTTGCTTCTGACATCAGTCTAGCGCCCCTGTAAATCACCCTCAACCTTCGCTGTCTGGCCACTGTCTGCACTCCATCAGTCATTCTACTTGCGTAGTCTGAATGCAAGTGAGAGGCACTTGCGCCTTTGCAAGCTGGCTGCCAACAGCAACAACTGGGCAGAACAGCAACAACAATAAAAACAACAAGACATTTGGCATAACGCTCAAAAAAGCGGCCGCCCACTTCTCGCCTTATGCACAAGAAGAAGCTTTTGCTTGCTTGGTGTTGTTGTTGCTGTTATTGTTGCTATTGTTATTGTTGCTGTTGCTGTTGTTGTTGTTGTGCCCCCACAAGTGTCAAAAGCGTTCAACAGCTGTCTGTACGCGAATTCTCGTATCTTTTAGCTTTTGGTTGCGTTTGTGTGCGTGTTGACGGAGAGGCAGCATTGCATGTGTGTGAGTGTTGAGCAGCGCTGTCGACGCTGACGCTGTCGATGTCGGTTTGGCCACCACATTTTGTGGTTCAGTTGGTGATCTTTCCTCGAGAGCGCAACACGCAGTACGCATTGAAAAGCGGGAAATTCCGAAAAACACCCAAGGCGACAACAACAGTCGCCAACATTTTTTCAGTGTTTCATTTTTTGTGTGTTTGTGTGTTTTCAAAGATTTCACTTGGCGGCAAAAAAAAAAAAATATTTTAGAATAACAAATTAATATAAAACTTAAGACGTGCCGATTTCTCAAAGCGAATTATACGTATTTGTTTTTTTGTTATTTTTGAAAATAGTGCATTATATAATAATTTAAAGCTTTTGAAACACTTTACGTGAGCTTCAAACCAAAATACCTGCATAAATACTATTTTGTAACGAATTACAAAAATTTTGTAATAAGTAAAGAAAATTTAAAAAGCGCCAAAAATGTCGAAGAACAACGGTAAAGGCGAAAAATACTACGAATGCGAAATTCGACAAGAAGCCAGAAAGAAAACCTGTTCGGAATTGATCTACGATCCAAGCGATGGTACCATCTTTGGACGCACCAGCAAAAGTTGGGGTAAGTGCACAAATTAATTAAATTTTCGAAGTGAAGCAGAAATTGAGTATAGCTAATCAAAAAAAAAAAAGGGCACACCTCAAACATATAGCCAATCTCTTTGCCTTATGCTATGCTCTTTCTCTATTATTCAAATGTTTTCTAGTTGAGTTCAATATGCAAAAGTTAGCTGTATTTTGTATTTTTGCCCTACGTCAATCGAATGTTGATTCGTCTATATTACAAAGAAAAAACCGCATGCCTGAAAACGAAATGAGTAGTACTTACATATATATAAATACTTACTAATACTACATATATATATATATATATATATATGTATATATACATAGTACTGTATATAAATGCAAGTCGGTCATTCGGCAAAGAGTGCGAGTATAAGCAAATAAAAAGAGCTTATCACTTACTTCTGTTCGTTTTGTGTTTCCAGAGTGGAACAAAAAAAAAAAAAAATAAAAATTTATATATAAAACAGGCTTTGGATGTCATTGCCATATTTGAAATCTTCTATATATATATACCCTATATACTTCGTACAGTTAGAGAGCGAGATAAAAGTCAACGTCATAAAACTAATAGTAGATAATTTTATCTGTTTTGTCTGTTTGCTGATAATATTTAAATTCTTGGCGCAGCTTCAGTGTACTATGCTTATATGTATACTATGTATGTATAAATATCACTTAAATATGTGTTAATATATTTATATATGCACCTATTTACTATAGCAAATCTTACTGCTTTCGTAAGATGCTGGAATCAACTTATTTTTTATAGCAATATTGCTTATAACACGTTTAATTACATGCGAGTACATGCTTAGTATAAGCTAAGTGCAAGTTTATAACGATTTTTCTTTGAATACTAAGATTATAATTTTAAAGAAATTTTAAGTAACCCTCTAACATATTTCAAAACATTCGAATAACTAGATTTGTTCTCTCAAAAAAAACTGGCTTTTCTTTTTAAGAACACAATTTATTGAAACCTGTTCCGGTTTCCACTTTTGTTCAATATGGCGAAAAAAATTTCGTTTCCGAAAATTTTGCCAAAAGTGGATACTGGAACGAGTATGACAATTATTACAGTTATCTTAAAAATCTTACAGCAAAATAGAATCAAATTTTTTTGCTTTCAAGATATTGAAAATTATATCGATGACCTTTATTACATTAGTTTGGTATTGTATATTGATATTTTGAAATTCAGCTATATTTATTTAAGATTCTCAACTGCTACAACTATTCAAAACAATATTTTTCAAGTTGCCTCAACTTGTTTTTTCAGCTTAAATAATTTTCTATACTTACTACTTACATAAGTTCAAATTCTTGGAGCATTTTGAAAATCTCTACTGTCATCATATCATCACGCTCATATTTACAAAACTATCTATAAACGAGCAATATATCAACATGAGTAGGCAAATTTGTATGTGTATAATGTATGCTTACATGTACAAGCATATATTGAGAATAGAATAGAATTTTCGAATTGCTCAAAAAAACATATATTTCTCGCTCCAAAATGATAAAACTGCTATCTAAATAAGCACGGACGCACGTTGCTAAGTTTGCAGAGAAAGAGAAAGAGAAAGAGAAAGAGAGAGAGAGAGAGAGAAGAAGAGAGAGTGAGTAAAATATAAAATTATTTAAAACTATATAGAGAGTCAAGAATTGGCTCTTTTACGGCACGTTCCGTTAATAACGCTGCACATAATTTGTTTTATAATAAGTTCTGTAAACATTTTCAAGGTTTTTTCTATAACATACTATATGGTTTTTTTTTCACGCACCAGCTGTGCCAAAAATTGCACGAATCCCCAACACGTTTAGCTGCTGAAACTATATACATAAATGAATTGAATGAAGCTATTCAAATATGAGAAATATTATATTAACTTTTTATCGGCACTTGCTGTTTTAGAGTTGACCCTATTCGATCTGAACTAGTTCGCATGACTGGGTCTTTGAATGGAACCATTGAACTATGAAATTGTTAAAAAAAATCAACAACTTTTGATATGACAGCAATCCGAAAATGCATGTGAATAACCAAACTAATGGAACTTAAAATGATTAGTTTCAGTATCTGGAAATGAACTTAAGAAACGATTGTTTCTTTTATTCGAAATGAATCTAAAAAAAAAAAACGATTAGTTCGTTAAATCTTTAAAGGAACTAAAGAATAAATTAGTTTTCCGCTTCGGAAATAAACTAAAGAAACTAGTATTTCTTTTATCCGGTAAAGAACTAGCGAAACTTTTAGTTATTTTATCCGGAAAGGAACTAAGAAAAACGATTACTTTGTTTATCCGAAAAGAAACTAGAAAAAACGATGAGTTCGTTTATCCGCAAAGGAACCACAAGAAAGATTATGTTTTTATCCAAAAAGGAACTAAAAAACGATTAGTTTGCTTATTCGGAAAATAACTGAAGAAAAGATTACTTATCTTATACAAAAAAGAACTAAAAGAAAGATTCCTTCTTTTCTTCCGAAAGGAACTGAACTATATTCACAAAACGAAACTGGAATGCCCAACTCTACGCAATAACACATATTTAAAGCTATAATTTCTTGACGTTAGTTTCTTGTTTATGTTGGGCTCTAAATGAAACTTAAACTGTCAATAAATAAGTCTTTTATTAGTTTTTAATACATGTTATTTGCATATAAGTACTATTTTTAAGTTGTCATAATTAGTTTGCTTTATCTAAGTTATTTAAAGTCACTTTTGCAGAGCCACAACAATTTTGATATTATTATTTAGCAGTTGTGCCTTCAAGTATTAAGTTTTCATGATAGGAAAAAAGGACAGCTGGTCAGTTTGTCATGCCAACTGGATTAGCCACACCGTTGCAAGGCATTGCTGCCACACCTTTCAGTGGCATTTTGTATGCACCTGTGTGGCATATAAAAATACATTTGCGAGTCTAACACAATAGAAATAATAATAACCTTTTGATGGGCGTATTGTGTGCAGTTAGTTTAGTCCTTGTCCTTTGTACTGTGTACTTTGTTATTTATTCACTCTGTTCCTAAAAACTATAGCTAATAGTTAACATTGACATGTTAAAGGCAATTAAAATATCTATCTATAAGTCAATTAAGCTTTCTTTTAATAAATCAAAGCAAAGTCAAGGCAGGATATAGATCATAAATAAATAATTGAATTCGATTCAAAGTCATTTCATTTGCACTTTTTAAAATAGAACTCACTTTAATGCAGTTCTACTTGAAAGATTGTTAATTATGCATATAGTATTATAAAACTCAAACCTTCAATCGGATCAAATCTATTAGCAAAATGCAAAATTGTAGCTTATTTTTCACACTTTTTTTCCCCACATGCCAAGTAATTAAAAGTAATTATTGTTTTCGGGCTTAAATTGACTTGAGGCATTTGCAAAATTAGATTAGTAATAATCGAAAACAAAAAAGATCATAAAGCATAAACATTTTATGTTAGCTTCGATGATTTAATCTATGCCATGTTTGAACTACGAAACTAACCAAAAAAAAAAGAATAGAATGTTGCAGTCGGATGCACCCGACTGCGATATACTCTTTTTTCGCCTCTTTGCGGAGTCAAAAGTGGCGTGGCAATTGTATTTTTGCTGAAATCTTTCAAGTTTTGCCATCAATTTAAATTTGGTTGGGTCTGTTCTACAGGTTTGGGAGAAACAAACATTGCTTGATTGCAAGCGCGGGCGTGGGCGTGGCAAAAAAAAATATTTATCCGATCTAATTAAGAGTGCAACAGCATTCAAACTGCAAAATTTCGTGATTCTAGCTTAAGGGGTGTGGGAGATAAGAACTTTGCTTATTTGTGGGGCGGGAGTGGGCGCGGTCAAATTTTTTGTAGTCAGATCAATCAAGGAAGTGAACAGTAGCCCTTGTGTCAAATTTGGTTGCACTAGCTGTAAAACTGTGGAAGATATAGGTTTTTGCCATTTGTTGGGGGAGGGTGTGGGAGTGGTGGGAGATCTTGACACTTTGTGTGCCTATGGTATATACCAACATGTATACAAAGTTTGGTTGCTCTAGCTTCAAAACTGTCGAAAAAAACTGCGTTCATACAGACAGACAGACGGACGGACGGTCAGACAATTCACAAACCTTATATACACGTTTTTCTTACTTTTTTCAACAAAAAAAGAGTATAAAAAGAATAGAACGCTTGAAATAACATTAATTTCCACTCGGTTAACTGAAACTAAATAATTAACGAACGCAGCAAATTTGATTTTTTTTTTTTTCGATTTTTTTGTAGTAGTTGTTGTTGTTGTATACCTTGTGATAAACGAACTTAAACCGGTTCAACAGCTTTTTGTTTTTGGAAATGCTTTCATTACAAATTCTGTTGCCACAATTTGTGCTTTGTTTGCACTTTGATTAAGAGAATCGTTGTTGGTTTTTTTTTTTGGGGCCAGACAACAATATAGATTTTTTTTTTTGTTTTCGTTTTCAATTTTTGGCTTTAATTCACAACGTAGACACCTGTAAGTTCATTTTCTGGCTTAAACCAGTTGACGTTTTGAGGTTTTGCGTCATGTCATAAATCCCCCCATGTTCAATCATTAGTTTATCTAGTCGCTGTTTGCCAATTTAGATTGAGAGATGCATTTAATTGTTGCATTTGAAATTGTCATCGCATGCGCTAATGAATTGTATTTTATTTTTTTTATTATTTATTATTCCCGATCAAGTTGCAGTCGCTTTTGACTTTTTATTGTTTTGTCTTTTCGCTATATAATTAGAGCACGAAATGCAGCTGTAAATGTTAGAACAAATTTAATATGCAAAGTGCTATTTGCGTTGGTTGATTACAAGTTGTAAAAGAAAGAAAAGTTTATTATTAATTCAAGCAAGAATAAAGTACACTCTGCAAATTGGCATGCTTGTAAAGAAATATAAAAATAGAACTAATTACTTTTCTTTTTTACAATCTGAAGTAGTCTTAGCTGAAGTATGAACAAATCTTGAATGCCAAATCAAACTGACACTTGGATTCAAATACTGATTACAAATATGAAAAGCTTTAACCATATAGATTGATAGATAATTTAAGTTTATAGTTGAGTTAATGCATCGAACATAGTCTACAAATATAATCAGTTGTTAAGTGAGAATTTCTATATACATATAATTTTTATAATAAAAAACATTTTTATTTGTCCAACAACATTTTTGATTTCAAAATCCATCAATTCAAATGATAATCAGATTAGCTTATGCTAGCAAAATACATACATTAATCGGAATCAAGATCTGTTCTAATTATAAATATTTTAATAAAATCTAAGCTGTTAATGTTTTTTTACTTTATGCAACATTTTGCGGAATTTACATTTTTTAAATGTTCAAAATTTCAATATTGTTATAAAGTTTTTGGATAGAATCGTATCTGAATGAAAACTTTGTTCAATCCCACTTCAAATGCAAATGTGAATTTAATTTACAAAATCTTGTCAATATCCTGACAATGTGCACATTTAATCGAAATTCAGCTGCGAAATATTTTGACGAAAGTGGAAACCGAAAAAAGTCTGTATTTTAACATTAATATTTGATTTATAAAAGTCGAAAGGAATAATTAAAGCTAATCGAGATGATAAACAATTTATTAAATCGTTACTTTTCTGCTAAGTTGAAGCTTTTCGATAAATACTCCCTTGTTCAACCTCGAGATGATAATCTATCAATTAAAGTTTTACTTTTCTACAAAGCTTTTCGGACAACACTCATTGGAATTTAAATTTTAAACTATTTTTAGTATGTTTTATGTTTTACCCTCTCAAATTTACACAACTATTTTAAATAATTTAACCGAATATTAAAAAAAATTCGATTAACCATTTGTAGCACGTAAAGTACCTACAATAAAAAAATAACAGTCGTAATGTTCTGTGTCATGCACAAATCCAAACACATAAGCTGAAAAACTTTGCAGAAGTTGTTGTTTTTGTTATTGTACTCTATTGTCAGTCTGTTGAACGCTTAGCCATCAATGTCCAATTAGGCAAAAACCGAAAAAAAAAGCAAACTTGGTCAACGGTTGCCGTTAAGCGAAAACCCGCCCCGATTTAATCAGCAAACTTTTGGCGGTCGTAATGTTTGCGACGGGTGTTCGGTAGTACGGTAGTTCGGTAGTTCGGGCATACGATGGTAATATGTGAAATTAATTTACTTAAAATGCCGCAAAGTATGCTTTGGGCATATACGACTTTGTACTTTCGAATTAAACAGAAGGCTCATAATGATGACGCATTGTGGTAAAGGGTGTGGCGAGCCAAAGGAAATGAAGGATTCGGTTTGCTGGACAACAGTTGCGGGTGTGGAATGCCTACAACAAAATAGGCGCCAATGCGACGCCTTTGCGGCTGATGGTGTCCTTCACCCCTAAAATTGACTGCACATAAATGTTTGTCTTATCAGCCTGTTTGGAGGCAAAGGGTGACTGTTGTAATGAGCATAATGATGACGAGTCAAGTTGTTCCCAGTTCTTATTTGGGGCTTGTCATAATTGTTGCATTCTTTCTTTCTTTTTTAGGCTCTAGGTGAAGAGTCGTCGTGCCTGTGGCCTATAAATCAAGTTATTTTAAGTGCTACCAGCTATGACAATGGGTGTGGAAATACTTGTCAAAGGTTGCTATTTCCCTATGCAAATTAAAGCTTATTGCAGCTAATCCGGTTTGTTAACTGAAAGTTACTTAGAGTACAATTACGGCCACGAGTTTTTCAAGTCTAGAAATGTTAATGGGGATGCTAATAATTCTATAAGCCTATTTTTCGTGTTTTATCAAAGTTAAGTGTAGTTATTGGGTAGTTTTTATGTTTGTTTTTTTCGATTTCTAATCAGCTTTTCAACGAATTTTAGATGTGTATTGCTTGTAATTGTATCAAAGCTACAAAACCCCCCCCCCCCCCAAAACGAAATTTAATTATGTTTTGGAGCAATTGCAGCGCCATTTCAGTAGGTTGGCAGCACCACAACGCTGGCAGGGCAAGTGAATAATTTATAAAATGAAGTTGTTCATTGGTGGAAAAACATGTTTTAGTCCTTTCGCTATGTTTTGACAGGTCAAATGATAACATTGATGTTAAATGAGAAAATTATTTACACATTTCTATGTACTGTAGTATTTAGAATTAAACAATTTTATCCCGATAACTTGCTTTTATTGGTGGAAAGACAATTTTTAGTCCTGTCACCGTTTGTTCCGTTTTGACCAGTCAATTGATAATATTGTTGTTAAATGAGCAAGCAGTTTACACCTTTCAAATTATAAAAATATTTATAATTAAAGCAATTTTATTCCGATAACGTTTTTACAACTTGCTTGCATTGGTGGAAAAACATGTTTTAGTCCTGTCACTGTTCATAAAGTTTTAACAGGCCAATTGTTAATATTGATTTTAAAAGAGAAAGCAGTTTTTACATTTCGAAGTATTGCAGTATTTTGAATTGAAGCAAGTGACGTTTTTTCATTTTCCTTGTATTGGTGGAAAGACATTTTTTAGTCCTGTCACCTTTCGCTATGTTTTGACAGGTCAATTGATAATATTGATGTGAAATGAGAAAATAGATTCAACATTTCAAATTATTAAAGTATTTAGAACTGCAGGAAGCTCATTCCGATAACTTGCTTGTATTGGTGGCAAAACATTTTTTAGTCCTGTCACCGTTTGTTCCGTTTTGACCAGTCAATTGATAATATTGTTGTTAAATGACCAAGCAGTTTCTACCTTAATAACTCAAGCACGCTTATTTCGATAAAGTTTTTACAACTTGCTCATGGAAGTAAATCTAAAACCTGCTGTACATAGCACGTACAATACCATTAAGTAAATGAGTTGGTCGCACATTTGCGGTCAGTAAACAAACTTACGACAATTACGCGCCCAAGGGTAAATAAATAAAACTCCCCCGACAAATGGTGTGAAATCGCACAAAGCCACTATACTAGAAGCCCCTATATATAGGAAAACCCTTAACAAAACTTGGCCACCTTTTCTATTTTGTTTGTGGACTGAGTTTTGAACACATGTGCGTCCAACAGGGAATAAATTATTAACTTTATTCTGGCCTTCGTTGGAGCGCTCGAATGACGATAAAGCGAGAACTCATTCCTGACTTGGATTAGTGTGTATCAGGGTGGGGCTTAGGAGTGGCCATAGTAGTAGATGTTATATATAGGCCACGCGCTCTTTAAGTTTGTTTACCACATCATCAACAACTGAGCTGAGCTGAGCTGAGTGTTATTATTCAAACTTGGTCATTGAGACGCGCCTGGTAATACAATGCGGCGCCGTGCAGATTGCAAGCCCCCAACTCCCCCTTTTTGAACCCCTTTGCTTCAATTGCAGCTTGTTGGTCAATGCAGTTGCCCCACAAGCAAAGTTACAGATGAATCCTAGTTACTGTTATGCGTCGTCAAAGTCTTGCTCAACAATATTATGTAAATGCTGAGTTCAACTAGGGGTTGTGCAGAATTGTGGAGGGTGCAAGCCCTACATGTGCCCCACGCACTTTGGCTTATGCTAATGAAAAACCAAAATTAACTGCTTAAAGCTGCTTTTCATGTTATCCAAACATTTCCAAAAGCATTTTCAAAACAAAAAAATCAATTTTTTTTTTTATTTTTTATTTATTTGTAGCCAATGCCCCCCCAGCATCCATTTTGATTTTTAGCGCTGTTTTTTGTATACATATAGGTAGCTGAACTCTTGTTGCTGCCAAAATGGCACAGCGTATTCGTAATAATATTTCGAGTGCCTTCTTTTTTTTATATTTTCTTTATGTTTGCTTATTTCGTTTCTATTTTGGTTCTTTTGAGAGAGCAGTCAAGTGATTTATATTTCAAGGCAAGATGCCATGCAAATGCCAAATGTACAAAAACCGACCGACTCTGATGAGTGGCATTAGAATCGGGGCAACAAAAAAACAAAAAGGAAAAAATGTATATACGATATTTGTAATTATCTCGCGCCATGTACAAATACATAAATATAAATTGAAATGCAAAGCAAAAAAAAGCGTAGGAAATAGATTTATGAGAAATCAAGACGAAATCGAAATTTTGCAGCCTTGAGCTCTTTACAACAATAAATTTTGAGTTTATAACAAAATGTATCATAATTTTTTTGGTATTAAGTTATTTTAATTTTTTTATAATGTTCCGTTCGAAATTTCGCGTAATTTTTGCTTAAAACGTCAAATCTTTAAGTCTTATAAAAGTTTTGCTTTTTATGACTAAGTAATTGCTAGATAAAGGCCCATATTGACTTGGTATTCACTTCAAATGAAATCTTTCTGCAATGAAAAACTCTATACACATACAGTTTTGTGGCACGAACAAATGTCTGTTGCTTCTTTCACTTAACAGACCATTTTACAGAGAATTTTGAAATTTAACAGAAAAAGTCGAACGAAATTATTCGATAAATTGAATTTACACCTGAATTTACAAACCGGCATTTCATTTGAAGTGCATACCAAGTGAGCAAAGGCCTTTCGAATAACAAATTCTACAAAATTCTTTAGGTAAGTTTATCATTAGAAAAATAATACTTATAGCAATAGTTTAAAGGTCTATGGAAAGCTTAAATTCCATTATGATTAATTGTTTTGTAACTAAACATATTATAATCTGTGTAAAGTAAAAAAATGTTTTTCTTGTTACGCACAGTACTAAGAATCATAGAAAATTCTTTAATTGTAACAAATTTGTTTGCAAAAACACTGAATACTTTGATTGCAAACAAAGTATTGCAACTCTGTTGAACAGAAATAACTTTTTTACTCATTGTAATCGAAGACTTTTAAATAGCACTCTATTCATAACAATATCAATTGCAAGCAAACAGCTCTGCCTCTAATTGTATCAGAGTCTGCAGAGACACCTAATCACTTCTCAATTTCCATTCCAATCATAACTTGCGAAATTGGTATTATTTGCTGTTATGAATCATGAATAGCAATGGAAATATACAGTTTTCAAAGTTTTGCTTTTGAGAAAACAAGTCTACAAGTTTAGCTTGCAACGATTCGGAATGAAAAGTTCTTGGAAATGGAAACAGGCCAAGAATATTCCTTTTAAAGGATGTAAAACAAATTTGATTTCGTCATATTCGTGTCCCATTTGCTGCACAATTTATGTAAATGTCATGGCTAAAAAAACAATTTAGTTTGATTTTCGGTTAGCCAAAAAAATAAAACTAAAAATTAGATATAAGAGTTGTACATACAGGCAGCTATCCATCATGGTCAACTAAGTAATTGTCATAGTCATATGCAAGTTGCTGCTACATAAAATTGAAGTAATTTTTATCGATTGGGGTTTGGGAGACAGTGGAACAATCTTATTGTTGTCATGAGAGTGTATATATGTGTGTGTGTGTGTGTGTGTGTGTGTGTGTGTGTGTGTGTGTGTGTAGTGAAGACATAAGAATGTTGGCTGACATGTAATCGTAGTATATACGCCTTGATATTGTTTACACACGCGCCGCGGGCGCCCACCTTGTCCGACAGTCGCCTGGACATGACGAGGGACTGGACGACAGTCAGTTTGTCAGACTGACTAGCTGACTGGCGTCATAGCCAGCGGCGACACTGGCGTCTGTGCCAGTTGCTTTGAGCCAGAACTCAGCGTGTGGTCATTGCCAAACTTATTTCCTTGTACTTGAACGCAATTAATTTTGTTTCGTTTGGGCCTTGGCAACAGAGCAAGAAGACAACAAGGCAACCAAGCCTAAACACAGCCTGAACCCATTTGGAGTCTTCAAAATTTGATGAGCGCCACAACAGAATAGAAAATAAACGAGCATGGAAAGTCGGTCGACATTGATTATATATTGATGGATGTTCATACCTTGTGCTCAATTTAATTAAAAGGGCTGAAAACATAGAATGTCATTTATTCAAATGTGCGTAATTTATCAAAATTTCTTTAGCTTTCCGAAAACCAAACATTTGGTCATAAAAAAAATATTAGAAAATTAGAATCAGCTCAAACGTGAATATTTAGTCGGCTTTTGATTTTCGAAAGTGCTGATTTTTATATATTTTGCAAATATTTAGGCCGGTTTCCGTTTCCGAAAACTTTTCATTACGAATCGTGTTTGATTTTGAAAAACTATCGTTATACCATTTGAAAAATAAGTTCGAATACATCTCGTTCCACAGTCACAAAATTAAAACTTTTTATAGCGCATTTTCCATTGTTATACGGAGTTCAATCAGGCCAGTTTTCATTTCCGACGCGGAACCGGAATTATTAGCTGTTCTGTGATGAAAACTTTACTTTAAAAAGTTTAACTTTAAAGGTATTCAAACATATTTTTAAAATTACAAACCTATGGAAATTTCTTTTGAAAACAGAATTCGGAATGAAAAGTTGCTTGAAATGGAAACAGGCCTGAATAATTCCGATTTCGAATGTTCTGATCTTAATCAGAAATGGAAACAGGCCTGATTATCCAACGTTGAATAGTTGAGTGCATTATAGCTTTGATTTTTTTTTGCTTTTTTTTCGTGTTTCAATAATTTGAAAACGATAACTTCTGATAGCTTCTGAATAATGAAAGCTAAACACTTTAAACTACAGGGTATGCTTTAGTTGAGGTTTCTGAACTAAAAAATTACTTACTTTTTGTTGTATTGGCTTTTGTTACCAACTGTACGTAAGTGGCTCGTGCATTGTATTCGATATTCATTGAAACGATTAATTTGTTTGGGAATTTGAGCTGTATTGGGTCTGTTGGCTTTCGCATGGTCCGCTGTCAGTTTCAGTTTATCGACGTTGCGTTTGTTATGCAATAGTTTTTCAGCCTTTGGACTGGGTCCATTCAATGCGAAAGTAACAACCAGATAGATAGATAGATAGATATACTGAATTTAAGCTGACTCGTCAATGCTATTGACATTGAAATAATCGCATACACATTTGTGGAATCGTATTATGCCAGCCACCTCCCAATCCCACCCATTTTCACTCTATTTGTTTCTCCCACTGTTATATCTGTTTGTTGTCTTTATATTCATTTACTGCCTTTGGTGCGGTTTCTGTTGGTTTTCAATTTCCGACCATGAATAGAAACAACAACAGCAAATTGTGTCAAGTTAAATGTGATGAAATGAAAATGTATTTAAAATGTTGCATTAATTTTAATATAATTGTATTTTCTTTGTTCTCCTTTCACTAGGTCAACTTTTCTTATTTTATGCCATCTTTTACATCATATTGGCCATACTGTTTGGAATTTGCATGCAGGTGATGCTATCCACGGTGAATGATCGCGAGCCCAAATGGAAGCTGGAAGAATCACTGATAGGCACCAATCCCGGCTTAGGTTTTCGACCACTGAGCGAAGAAACTGAACGCGGTTCGGTTATCAAATATAATGTCAAAAAGACCAAGGAGGGCGATTACTGGATGGGATTGGTTGATGACTTTTTAGAGCGTAAGTATTAAAAAGTCAGTGCTATGATCCAGATTTGTATTATATACTAATACCATCAACAGCTTATAATAATACCGAGGGTAGCTCAATGAAGCACTGCGACTATAAACCAACTCATGCTCCGAATGACGTGTGCGTTGTCGATTTGCATAGCTTTGGACCCTGTTCAAAAACCAATAGCTACGGCTATAAAACAAACGAACCCTGCATATTCCTCAAGCTAAACAAGATATTCGGCTGGACGCCTGAGGTTTATGATGAGCCCATTCCAAGCATGCCATTAGACCTGCAACAGGAAATCAACAGAACGGCTCCTGAGCAGGTTAGTAAAAGTCAACTTAAATTACTATATTCAAAACTAATATTCTTTTTTTTGTCGAATTTTAATAGCGCAATCAAATTTGGGTTTCTTGCGATGGCCACTATAGCAAGGATAAGGAGCACTTTGGAAATATTACCTATTATCCCAGTCAAGGCTTTCCATACTACTACTATCCGTACCTGAATCAGCCGGGTTATCTTAGTCCCTTGGTTGCTGTGCAAATCAACAATCCCAACAAGAACAATTTCTTGGAAATCGAGTGCCGTGCCTGGGCCAAAAATATCATCTATAGCGGCAGCTTACGTGATCGCAAGGGTTCGGTAACCTTCCAGATTATAATGGATTAAAAAGTACGCCAAGTGGCACTTTAAGAACTTGTGATCGCAACAAAACCTAAGCTAGCCTTATGAAATTCATGGCATCCAGTTGCTAACAAACAAACAAAAAAAATCCTCGTCCTGAGACCAACAACTACAAGTATATAAATAAAAAATGAAAGAAATTAATTTTTAGAGCTTGGGCGCTCTCAAGTTTTAAATGTATTGTATATATTTATATGAAGAGTAATATCGACTAGCGTCAATAACAAGATCTGCCCATAATCATTTTTATTAATGAATTATAAGAAATGGACAAGATATACATACAAACATAAATATATATATATTTTTAAAAATCGTTCAAATCGTACACCTGCAATTGTTGTTATACCATCCGGCTTGTCTATTTGCTATAAGTAATAATATGATTATTTCGTCAATTGTATTTAGTTTTTATTTATATATGTTATTATTGCTATATTTTTATGTTATCACGTTCACTTCTCTATTATGCAAGCGGCATACTTTTCATTTGTCAAATAAAATGTTTAATTGTTAATGCAAATTCCCCAAAATGAAATAAACAAAACATTTTTCTTTAATAATAATTAAATTACAATACATAAATAAGCACTAAAAGCTACGAAAATAATATATTTTTTTTGCAACGTATGTGTTAAGAAGTGAAAAAAAAGTATTGAAAACTATATCCCTTAGTGCAATTTTAGAAATAGCAGCAAAAGTAAAATATTTCCATGTGTATTCTTGATTTTAAGCTTTTTTTTTGAGATTTATATCAATGGAAGATTTAAGCAAAAAATAATAGTATGTGTTGCATTAATAAATAAATAAATCAAATAACAGCTTAAATTTGTGTTTTCTTTCTAAGCAGAACTTAAAAAAAAAAAACACACACACTTTTGTGTAGATAAAATTAGTTAAAATAAGTTGGGCATTCAAAAATTTCGACTTGAGCTTATTTCATTTTGAAACTGGCGCTAACAAAATTGCGATAATCGATAACTCGCCTGAGGCAACAGTCAAAACTTATCAAACAGTCTGGCAACGCTGCTACTTAAATTGAACTGCCACACTGTTAGGTGTGGTGCTGCCTACAGCTGTGTATACATTAACCAAGCTGCCAACTTGTCGAAATATCGAGTAAAAAATCATCGCAATTTTCTACCAATATCAGCTTAGCTGTTTACGCTGCTAAAAATTAAACAAATTCTGCCCAATTCTAATTGAAAACAAAGTTATTACGCATTTGCGTTAGAACAAAAGTGGCCAACAAGTGAAGCCCACAACTGCGAGCAGCATGGAACAAGCGATAGATGTGGGCTGTGTAAAGGAAGAACACTGTGAAGCAATATGCAATATGTTTAAAACACAGGATTGGCAATTGACAATGCGACACAGGGATTTGGGACTTGTTAAGATCGAGCAGGACATGAGCATTGTGTGGCAAAGCAATGGCATTAATCAAATGGAAAACAAGGAGCGACATACAGATAAGCATTCACAAAAAAAGTAAGCAATGTGTATAACATAAGTATATAAACATTGATTTCAACTTTGTTTTCATAGATTCCAGAATAGTGTGCAGGACCATGGCGCTGTTGAAAAACCTTTCAAGTGCGCACAATGCTCCAAGGACTTTGCCACCAGCAGCAATCTTAAGGTGCATCTGACACGCACACATTCGGGTGATCGAGACCGTCCCTTTGAGTGTCCCAACTGCCCCAAATCCTTTGCCACCAACGACAATCTACAGAAACACATACGCAGGCATTCAAATGAGCGTACGCTCAATTGTCCGCACTGCCCCAAGGCTTTCGCCACCAAGGATAATCTTCAAAAACACATACGCAGACATTCAAGCGAACGTACACTTAATTGCCCACACTGTCCAAAGGCTTTTGCCACCAATGACAATCTACAAAAACACATACGCAGACATTCGAGCGAACGAACTTTCCAATGTCCACACTGCCCCAAGGCATTTGCAACGAACGATAATCTACAAAGACACATACGTGGACACACCGGCGAGCGTCCTTTCAAGTGTCCCTACTGCCCAAAACCATTTGCCCAAAACAGAGATCTCAAAGCGCACATTCTGGAGCATACGGGTGAAAAACCTTTCAAATGCCCACACTGCCCCAAAGCCTGTGTTCGCAGCGAAGGCCTCAAAAAGCACATACTGCGACTGCACAAGGACATCGAACCGGAGCATCGACTGACAACAGTCAACACAGCGCCCAAACAGTGAGCATTCCCTTTATTCTCTTGGAAACATAGTTATTCATCAGTTTTCTTTTATATCCACACAGATGGCAAACCGGCGACAAGCCTTATATCAATGATCCCAGCGGCAATGTCTTTATGTACAAATACGATCTCACAAAACACACACGAATGCCTACTGGCGAGGCATAAGAGTTTCCTTAGTGCGCCCAGCATCTTGATCCCAGGGCGCCCAATTACGTTCAGAGAGCATGAAGCGACTTTAAGCGAGGATCTGTTTGGAATAATAATGCCTTAAATTTGCAATCAATGATGAGAACCAAGCAACAGCAATGATCCAACAAAAAAGAAATTTTTGTTTTTGAAAAGTACTTTGTTGAGCGCTTCAACTTGGCAAAATGGCAAAATTATAAAAACAAACTATTATGTAGCTTTTATAGCCAATGAGATCTAAGGCTTCTCCATATAACTGATGAACTCGATCCATATCGAAATATTTAAATATGTCTCGCAAGAGATTGTTCAAATAATCTTGAATTCAATTTCTTGTAAATATTATGGGCTCATGCAATAATTTTTTTTAAATACAAAATTAATAAAAAGAAAATAATTCATACAAACCAGTTGAGTTTAATTACATCTCTCTCATTAAGAAAACAATTTCAAAACCATTTCAATTAAATTTTATTCGTACAAATTATTTTGGTGTACGCTTGTTGAACTTTATTGGTAAGTTTTTAGTAAATGTGAGTTATTGTACCCTATATTACATAATATTATATAATTAATATTTTTGTTTATTTTTGAGAACTTTTCTCACTGCATTGCAATTGGATTATTTGTAATATTTATTTTTTCAAATTTTTCTCAATTTGCTAAACTTAGCTTTTGATATAGTATAAAGTAATCACAAAATATTATTATCACAATTTGTGGATATAAATATTGTATTCATTTCATATTTGCTAATTGTCTATTTAATAAATCATACACATTCAGTATGATATATTTATGTTTTATAAATATTTTCACAATTATTTCAACAATGCAAGTAAAAATTTTCAACTACATAAAGAGTACAATACATCAAGATTAGTTTTTAAGGTTTAGTTTTATGTTTAAAGTCAAAAAGTTAGCTTGAGTTAAGACGAAATTTGAAACGTTTAGTTAATAAAAGTAGTGCTGGGGGGCATTAATCAAGTTGGGCAATTTATTCGTTAGACAATTTTGCTATAAAAAAAAAAAAAACAAATAAAAACATACACTTAAGTTCGCTGGACGCCCCATAGTTCCGTCTCGTGATACATTCGATAGATATTGTCCCTGATCAGCTTGGCTTTGTCTGTAATATGAATGCAATTTATATATTTTTTAAGCTATGTGTGGTACTCAATTCCTTGCAACTTACGTTCCCCATCCATAAACTTAGTTTTAATACAACCCACTTATGCTTACCTTTAGATAAATTTAGAGCCACGACATGTTTCTTCAGAAATTCTAGGCATATTTCTTGTTTAGTTCCCATTGAGTGCATGTTACACGTGAAGGCACTGGGAATGAAAACAATTATCATCAGGAACTTAAATTTTGAACTATATTTATTGGTTGGGTCCATATTTTCAACCAAAATTATATGTATATCAAAGTTTTAATACTTATACGCTCAATTCTAATATACTTTAATCAAGTAATCATAGTTCTAAAATTAATTTCTGGTACTTGCTTTCTATGATTCAAAACAACTTTTTAAATAACAAAAATATGTTTTTTCTATGGTAGATCTTTGGAAACAAATACATACAAAATTTAAATAGAAAAGTACTACCATAAATAAAAATATTTTCACGATTAGGGGCCCCTAATGAATCATAACTTTCAATTTCAGCCTTAGTCCTTTTCAAAAGATCGACTTTGTTGTATAGTGTATTTATAGTACATTGCTTACTCTATCAAACTGGACCCTAAATTAAGTAGTTCGCGTTCAATCAACAAAGGTCTGTTTGAGTTTCTCAACTTTTTAAAATATTTTGTCAAAATCTGTTAAATAATTATTTGAATTAAACTTAAATTTTAATTTAAAAACTATAATTTCTTGGTTAAAGTAACTAGGAATTGAGAGCAGTTTAAGAATTTGCTTAGCTATTTGATAATTTTCTTTGAACCGAACCAATTGAACCACCCTACTATTCATTAATAGCTATGACTTACCTCAGTTGCCGAAATGCAATGTCCTCCAGCTCCTTGGCCGATTGCAGTTGTCCCAGGCTGCATTTACTTGACTTTCGTTTAGCTGTCGTCGTCGTCGCTCCAACATCGCCACCATGATGCGAGGAGCTGGAAGATGATTCGGGGCCATGCTTGCGAACAGCAGCGGGAACAGCTGCATCGATAGCTGCTGGAACTGCTGTTGCAAGACGTTGCTGCTGCTTGGCTTGGCGACGTTGCTGACGTCGCAGCTGAGCGGCAAGGCGATGTTCACGCTCGGACTGCATTGCCTCGTGAAAGACGGCGTTCCAGAAGCGAGGCTGCTGCCAGAGTGGTTGCTGGCGCAGCGAGATGAACAAATACTCGCGATATGGATCGCAGCCAGGAACCTCAACTGCAAAACAATGGATACAACATTAGATGTGAGCAGGATCTGCAGGAGCAACTGCTGCTGCTTACTTTCATGATAGAACAGAAAACATAGATTCATCAGCAATGCCGCTGGCGCATAATCCTCACACTCGCCACATTCGAAGAGCGCCAAGGCAAAGTATTGGGCCAGATCATTAAAGATTAAAGTTTCCAGTCGCTTGGATTTGTTGCGCTGCTCGCTGAGGAATCTTGTAAACCAGATGCGTCCTATCTCCAGACGCAGCAGCACACCAAACTCGGACTTGAGTTCCAGATTGACGGTCGCTGAGTTGCTGAAAAGTAGCTGAGTAAAATGTTTCATGAACTCCTTGACGGGCTCCTCGCCGGCGCGACAATCCAGACTTATGGATGAAGCCCAGGACGGCACAGAATTCTGCGACTCGGAACGTATAAAGTTACGCCAATCGCTGGACTCCATGCTGGGACTAGCCTGCAGCTGATCGGGCTCATCCCGCAAGCTGGTCAGCGTGCTGCTGTTGGAGGTGCGACTGCGTGCTGGCAGCCTAATGGAGCTAACGGCACCCCAGGGCTGGCGAGACATGGTGCCACCACTGCTGCCTATGCCGCCATCTGTGGGCGGTTGTACGTCAATGTGTGGAGGCGTGGCCGTCGCCTCAAGCAGCTCGCTGATGCGCTGCATATCCTTCTGCATGTCCATCTCGCTACGTCTGGCGCCAGCTATTTGTCTGGGACGCTCATAGCCACCGGAATTGCGCGACTCAATCTCCATGGAATTGGAGTGTGTGGTGCTGCTCATCTCGTGGGAGCGTGCTGCCGGCTGCTCAGCCATCGACAATGAGCTGCTGTCATCACTGCTGCTGCCACCAGTGCTGCTCGAGGAGCCCGAACTGGAGCGCAAGGGTCCCCCCAGTTTGTTGGCATGACGACCGCGCGAATGCTCCAAGCGTGGACCTAAACAAGGAGCGACAAATCCTTCATTAACAGCACTCAATAGCAATGAGCTGAACTACTTACGCGGCGCCAGATTGGGTTGCCTATAGCGACCCGATATGATCTCTTCGTGTGCTCGACGTGCCTTAACACGACGTGCCTCGAAATCGATCTTTGTATAGTCAATTGTCTCATCATCTGTACAGGTGAGAGATTAAGTTAGATAGGTATGATCTGCGTTTTAAAAGGGGCTGCATTTGTGGAACACTTACACTTGGGCAAATCCTCGTCATCGTCGTCACAGTAATCCGAGTCGCTGCTGCTGCTGCTAAGCGTCAACTATAGACAATAAAAAGAATATGCTTTTAATTAAATCGGCAGATATATGCTAATGTGTATGGTAAATTTGAAGTTAAGTTAAGTTGTATCTCTACCGTCACAAACAATGCATTACCCAACAGCATTGTCCTACTCTTATTTATATAATTATCTCAAATTTTTAAGCTTTTCAGTACTTGATATATAGGCAATTCCGTAGTGGCGTGATGTGACATTTGTACGACAAAATATTAAAAAAAGAAATGACCCTTAACATATTTTTATAAGTAGCACTACATAAAATAAAGATTTGATGTTATTGAACAAAAATGACGTAACGTTACAAGAAACGGAAAAGGATTTCGTCATAGTTTGCAAAATTGAAAAACTTTGCGATTTGGGCAAGACTTTTTGTACAAATTATTATTTATCGCGATTTGAAGTAATGCAAGTTACTTTTGCAAGTTATAAAATTAAAAAATGTTTTCAAATTTTTTTTGTTTATAAGCTTTAGTGTGTCGCGTGACGTTACAGGGCGTTCCGTTAGTCCGTCTGTCTGTCTGTCCGTATAAACGCGTCAATCTCAGAGACTATAAGAGCTAGAGACACCAAACTTGGCATGCAGGTTCCTGTAAGCATACGCAGATCAAGTTTATTTCAAATTTCTGATCTGAGTCAGGCACACTCGACTAGAGCTTTCTTCTTGCTAAATCTAGCAAATTATTTGCCGAAGAATAAAAAAATCCAAAGTATTCAGAAAAATTGTATCTGTAGTATACAGCATAAACAAGATGAATAAACAAGATGAAAAAATAAGATTTAGATACTTCAACAAGAGTTCTCGTCGGACACTACACTTAGTGAGTGCTTGAACCATTTGAGAATTACAAGTGACAATCTAATAAAAGATTTTACTTATGTTAGAATAACTTTGTTGCAAACAATTTTCTAATGCTTACATTTTATTTTAAAAACTATGAGTTTTTGTATAAAACACTTTTCTGCAAGGGTATATATCTTCGGCATGCCGAGGATAACTTTTCTGCCAGTTTTTATTTTGTTTGATAATTTATAGACGCCAGCTTGGCTCGGCAATGCAGAGGTCAGATCCAAGGGATTCAGCTTAATTTATGGTTTTGGCCTGTTTAGAAACTCAAGGCTCTCTTAGACAGAAAATCAGTAAATAATAATACATACAATCTATAATTATAAGAACTCGTATGTAATATGTACATAATAATTTATATATTTCAAAGTAGTACTCGTACGCATATAATTAATTTGAATCAAGGACGAGTCGAGACGACCATCAACTTTGCTGCAACACTGCAAAGCTGTCAGCCCAGAGTCAAGTACAATGAAAACAGCTGAGCAGGCCAAAACCCCCTCAAACGCTGCCACAAGCGATATCCGGGCCAAGTGAAGGTCAAATGAGTGCAACAACAGCAACAAAAACTATCAAAGTGTCTGTTGTTTTTACAGAGCATTGCAGATAACACAGGCCACCCCATTATTCTGCAAAAAAAGAAACAACAATTGCAGCCCCCAAAAACCCCCACCACCCATTATTCAATATCAAGGCCCTTACCTTATTTGATATGCCATTGAGCAGCTCATTGCTGTTGCCCAGCACGGTTAAAAACTTGGACTTGAGTGCTCCGATGCTCGGTGTACGTTCCATAAACAATTTGATTTTGGATCTTTCGCCGGCAAATGCAGCCGAAGGCGGTGTACCGGGCGTGGGCGTGGCCGTGGGCGGGGGCTTGGCATCCACCATTGTTGCACAGGTTTTTTAGTTTAGGTTTCTTAGTTGTAGTTGCTTTGTCTAATTCCTTTTCTTAATGCTATTTTTAGTAGTCATTTAATAAGCGTTTGCGTCTTGACGCTGTTGTTGCGACTGTGACTGCGACGGCGACGGCGACGACGGCGACGACGACGACGACTGCGACAGCAGCTGCTGCTGCGGCTTCAGGTATCGATTTTTCGTATATGGAACGAATAAACTGCACGACATCCTCCTGTGTGCAATTGCTTGATGCTGTCCTTTTAATATTTTATATTATGATATAAGCTTCCTGTTCTATTTTATATTATTGTTTAGGCAACTATTTTATATTTTATATTAAGACGGCATCAATACCGTTAGTCATATGGAACTTGGTTGCATTTAAAGGATTCTCAAATTACGCGTATTTATTTACATATATATCGCGTTTTCACAGTAAATTCGTTTTTACAAAATATGTATATATATTAAACAGTCAAAATTAGTTGTATTATTTTAACACTTATTTTGTCATACACACATATATTTAATGTTAATATTTTGAAATACTTATAAACATTTTTTAATTATTATTTTTAATTTAATATTTGATTTTCTTTACAAATTATACATATACATATGTATGCAAAAAGTTATTACATATTATTTGAAAGCAACGATTTTCTCTATAAAATTGTCTTTATAACGTACACAAAATAAAGGCACAATTTTATTATAATTACTTTATTTTGATATTGCACTTAAAAAAAAAACAAATTTAACTTTTATTTTTTTTGTTTTTATTAGTCCATAATCCTCTGCAACACGATTAGACGACACGCAGGGCGCTGGGAAAATCGTTTTTATATTTTCCACACGCGTTTCACTTGCTTTTCCTGCAACGCGCGCTGCGCAAATGCAGCCGAGAAAATGATTCCATTTAGCTTTAAGAAATCGCGTATGCGATTTAACAAACTTATCGCATGCGATACAAAAATTGCAAAAGCTTTTGGCAGAGCTTTTGCCGTAGCAGCAATAATAACAATAACAGCAACAACAGCCGGCATTTTACTTGTTTACGAACAGCTGCAAAAAAGCCGAACGTAAGCTCGGAACAGCTGTGAACGTCTGAGCAGCATCGCTTTGTGGGGATCGGATGGGGGAACGGCGCAGCGTCGACGTCAGCGGGCAAGGTCGTGTTCGAGTCAACCGTGGTTGCTGCTAGCAGAAAGAGGCAGCAGAGGTAGGGGCAGAGATAGGGTCAGAGACTGTGGCACAGGCAGTGGATGAGGCAGAGGCAGGGCATAGACGAAGGCATAGACGGTGGTAGATACGGATGCAGAGACGCAGGCAGAGACGGAGGCAGAGACGGAGGCAGACACGGTGGCAGAGACGGAGGCGGAGACGGAGGCAGAGACAGGGGCAGAGGCAGCGACAGAGACAGGGTTAGCGACAGAGGCAGCGACAGAGGCAGCAAGCGCAGGCTTATCAAAAATGCGTGTCTGCAATTATTTGGCTTCGCCTTTCTTCTATTTTCCTTCCAAACACTGTCAAATCCGATTTGCATATCAATTATTGTTAGCTTAATTTGCAGTTATTACCGCATATACACAAACACAAACACACACAGACTCACATACATATGCATACGAATGTAAGTATGACTGATATTACTCATACCACACGTTGTGTACGACATGCCGTTAAAGTGCTGCAAATTAGGGAACCTGCCACGAGGCGCTAATAATGCCCATAATTTGCAACAGCGAGTGGTATTCACATTTATTTATAAATAAACCTATAAATATTAACCCAAACATATCTACTTATTTATACATTCTTTAATGGTTCTTTGATTTGTGCGCGTGCTGACGGCAGGTGGCACTTAAGAAGCGTGCATTACATATGGGTTGAAAGGGTATAAAAAAAGGAGTTAGTCTACGATCCTCTTAATTACTTTGAACTCTGAACTAAAGAAGATGTAGGTGCCAAAGTTATTAGGCAGGTTATTCATAGTTCACAGCTTGATTTACTGCCACAATTTCATTGGGCATATTTATATAAAAATGATATTGAAAACTGTTCAAATTCTGCATAAAAAAATCTCTACTTCCTCTTTCTTAATGACTTTCTTGAATGGAATACAGATAGACAGTGTTTTTCCCATTAAAATCTAAGTTACATGGACTTACCCCTCGAAGTCATTGCCCCGATCATGTCTAACTTTTCTGAAGGATATTCAAATAACATCGGTAATTGATGAAAACATTTTTCAGAATATTTCAAATTTATAGGAATCTAATCAATAAAACATGTCCTTGAGATCCGAAAGTCTTCAATCCTTAACAAATTTCATATGATTAATCTGACAATATGAAAGTTTAACTCGGCGGCAACATTTGGTTTTCAAATAGAGATAAGATTTCTACCCATTTAGAGAATATCTGCGAATAACTTACATTAAAAATTTGTTTGAAATCACATTATAGATAAGATAGAAGAGATAAGATTTCTAACCCTTCCATGAATGAATACCCAAAATCTCTCTCTGAAGAACTAACTTCAAATATTTGATGAAAAAGAAATTGTATTAAATTCTACCTGTTTTCAACCCATCCATATCTGATTAAAGCATTTGCGTCTGCTATACAAGCAAGAATGTATTCCATGTATAATCCGTGTATAATCCATGTATCATCCATATATAATCCATGTATAATTCCATGTTAAGTACTTCAACTGGAATACTTTTTTGAGTATTGAGCATTTGCATATCAACTCATTACTTTGCCACTTTATGCGCACTTTGAATAATTTACAATTCAAAAATTATTAAAAAACAAAAATACGTGCATAATTTAATAATAATAATAAACAGTTCAAGGTTCCGCTGCTGCGTCGAGTAGGTGGGCTTTTATAATTATGATTGCTTGATAACAATGGGGAGTCATTTTGTGTTTTTTTTTTTTGTTTGTTTATACATTCTGCTGCATACAAATCATATTAAGGGGAAGTTTTTAATTGGCGAAGACACATTTATTATTACGAAATATGCAAATATTGAAATATTTGCAGGCGTGCGCTGAAAAACATTTCGTTCTTTTTGATATATTTTATAAATTTCAAATATTACCAAGTAATAAAATGACTTTTATTAAGCTCTAAAAATATTATGAAATTTAAATGAATGCACTCATTTCGACATTCTATTGTACAAACATAGATTAGACATGTTCTGAATATTTTAAGATCGTTTGTACCGTTTTATGGCTTATAAAAATCATTTCAATTGCATTTCATTCAACTATTAAAAACAACAGCAGAACGATGCCTTGGCCAGTGCTGGACTTATTAATACCCTGTAAATGCATAAAATAAAGTATTGTAGAGATGTTGCTATATCTAACAAAAAAATATAATTCTGAATGTGTTTTGTATATATAAAGATACTTCGAAGTAGTCACTAGCATGATGATCTGCATATCCTAAGAAAATTCATGAGAAAACATCTACAATAGTTTAAGATGCTCTTAACCCTTTCGGCACTACTGGGACAATACATCCCAACAGTTTTTCAAACTTCAGCTTTTACACTCATTGGGATAATATGTCCGACTAGAAATACGTATTGGGAATATACATACCACAAAAAAGGACGATTTCAGGATTTTCAGTTTCTTTATGTTTACTATCAACAATCTCTAGAGAACTGGAAATTTGGAAAAGACTCTATTATCTTACAGTTGACCTACTACAGGGTATTGCCAAAATACACAACGCAAAATACAGGAAGAAACGTACATCAGCTAAAAACAGCAAGATGCCATTAATTTTATTTAGCCGCTTATGAACGTCACATTTGGAAACAGAAACAAAATTCAGATGCATGCAAAATGTTTAATAATAACAACAAAAATATAAAAATTAAGTTAAAAAACAAGAAAAAAAAAGCATTTCGAAATCTTTTTCACACACGCGTCGAGCTCAAGAAAGTTTGTCTATACATTGCGATGTACATGGTATTTATAAAATAACGCGAAATCCCCAAAATAGACGCACGAAGAGAAAAAACATGATGGAAGAGATGGAGACACACAGAAGATCTGAGAAAAACTATGCGGCGGCGTTGACTTCTTCCTTCTGAGACGACAATGTCTCAAACTGGGGGAAAACAGTGTAGTAAAAATTTGTTTAGATAGCCATAGACAATTCAGTTTGTTAGGAGACGATCGCCGAACGAGACCGTAGCAAAAATATTTAATGTCGAGCGGCTAGCCAATACAAATATATATATATAGTGTATATATCTATATATACATATATAATTATATATATATTCATGTGTTACCAGCTGGCAGCAGCAATTTTTTGAGTGCGGCGGGACGTTGAAAGTAAAATTGAATTATGTAAGTGATCTTATAGAGGGTGTCGCACCGCAGCCCCCAAATCAATACTACCAAATCAGTTCAATAACAAATACCTCTAATATGAGAAAATTAAAAAAAATAAATAAATAAAACCTATTCGAAGTGTGTGCTAAAAATAACCGCAACTAATTTTAAACGCACAAAAAAAAAAGAAAGATTAACTCAAAAGTTCAAGGCATTTCACACACTTTCAATAAATAATCTATATTAATTTTCTATACTTTTTTTTTTTTGCATATTTCTTAAACAAAAAAGTTGATTTGAAATTTGTGCAAAATAAACGCAAATATAGGCAATTATCAAGAAGGCAAAGAATTAAGTGTTTATAAATAGTTTGTGCGCTCGTTTGTGTGTGTGTGTATGTTTTTTTTATTGTGTATGTGTGTGTGTGTGAGCATCTTGTGTGTGCATCTAAATGTGTGTGCCTGGCTCCCAGGGCAGCAGCCACTTGAAGCTGCCAATGACAACGACGCAGGAAGGAGAAATTGTAGCGGTCAAAATATAAATTTGGAGACGCCACAAACTACAACCTGCAACACCTTTAGAGATCTCATCGAATCTTATTTAATTTTAAAGTCAAGCAAATGAAATAGTATTATGTATTTCAATAAGATACTTTCATTTCCAATAAAAACAATCTAGATTTTAAATTCAACATACAAAAGGTTCTTTCAAATTGTTTAGATCTCAGGTTATCAATGCAATCCAAAAGAAATAAACATTTTCAATTATCGAAAACTTAGGAAAAGTCTCCCAAATAGTTTTTTAATACTCAGTGTATCACTGCAGTCAGAAATATATCTAAATTTTCTATCACTTGCTAAACGAAAATTTAAGAAAAGCTTTCAGAAATAGGTTTTCCAATTCTCAGGATATTATTGCACTTCAAATAGCTGCTTAGCGAAAAGTTAAGAAAATTCTCCCGAAATCAAAAAGATATTCACATTTTCAATGAACGTAAAGTTAAGAAAAGTGTCCGGAAATTGTATTCAGAATTCTCAGTACAACACTGCACTCCAAAGAAAATTCACATTTTCAATTAGCTGCTTACCGAAAAGTTAAGAAAATTCTTCCGAAATCCAAAAGAAATTCTCATTTTCAATGATCGTAAAGTTAAAAAAAAGTCTCCAGGAACAGTTTTCAGAATTCTCAGTACAACAGTGCACTCCAAAGAAAATTCACATTTCCAATTAGCTGCTTTGCGAAAAGTTATGAAAATTCTTCCGAAATCCAAAAGAAATGCACGTTTTCAATGAACGTAAAGTTAAGAAAAGTGTCCGGAAACTGTTTTCAGAATTCTCAGTACAACGCTGCAGTCCAAAGAAAATTCACATTTTCAATTAGCTGCTTAGCGAAAAGTTAAGAAAATTCTTCCGAAATCCAAAAGAAATGCACATTTTCAATGAACGTAAAGTTAAGAAAAGTGTCCGGAAACTGTTTTCAGAATTCTCAGTACAACGCTGCAGTCCAAAGAAAATTCACATTTTCAATTAGCTGCTTAGCGAAAAGTTAAGAAAATTCTTCCGAAATCCAAAAGAAATGCACATTTTCAATGAACGTAAAGTTAAGAAAAGTGTCCGGAAACTGTTTTCAGAATTCTCAGTACAACACTGCAGTCTAAAGAAAATGCACATTTTCAATTAGCTGCTTAGCGAAAAGTTAAGAAAATTCTTCCGAGATCCAAAAGAAATGCACGTTTTCAATGAACATAAGCTTAAGAAAAGTCTCCGGAAATAGTTTTCGCAATTTTCAGGACATCAATGCTGTTCAAAAGAAATGCACATTTTCAACTAGCTGCTTAGCGAAAAGTTTAAGAAAAGCTTCCAGAAATAGTTTTCCCAATAGGTCACATAATTAAAAAAGGTGTGTATCTACAAAAATATTAATAACTTTTATGAATGCAGACTGCATTCGAACCAGAAATGAACCAAAAATTTCGACACAGTAATTTCCGGAGCTCTTTCAAAGCTCTCTCTGGTTCTACGTATTGCACGCAACCTACGTCAATATTTGCATATTTTCGCTCTGTAATCTCTTTTAGAGGTTTATATATCAATTGCTTATTTGATCGAATCTCGTTGCTTAATTCTCTTTACTATTTACATTAATTATTTTCGAGTTGTGTTTTTTTGCAAATTTAAATATCTGCTCTTCCTTTCTGTCTCTGTTTCTCTTTTTTGCAATTTTTACTCTTTCTGTCATCTTTTCTCTCTCCCTCTCTCTTTTTCTTTCTCTCTCACTTCTAGTCCACTTAAGCACTCTGTCAGCTCACGTTAATTGACTCATAGAAATTATTTCCTTTGCCTGTCTCGCCTCGTTTCATAAATTTTCAACAACAATTTTTTCAAAATTTTGCCAAATTGCATTGTACCCTGTAAGTTTATAAATAGGAAAGGCATGTTGCGTAGAAATAATTATTGATTTCTATTCAGTTTTATGCTCGAAATTCATTGACATGCTTCAAAAAAACCCATTTTCGACTAGTTCTTATTCTGTTTTATGCAAATCATCCTTCAGCAAAAACTACTTTCCTGCTACTTCTCAATTGAGATAATTTAAAGTTTGGAAAAAACTCCTGTCAATTATGTAAATTTGAAATAGTATCTTTAAGGCGATCAGTGTCTACAGTTTAGACTTGTTTTGAATGTAACAAATTTTGGCCTATATTTATGCGGTTTATTCGTGGAACAACTCTGGCGGCGATTGGGCGTTTGCATTACGCGTTGCATTCAATTTTTACCTAGGGACTTGCCACAAAAATTGGGTGAGCATGCTAAAAATATTCATTTAATATATGTATTTTAGTATATACGTTTTTTGTCAGTTGATATAATTGCATTTGAAGTCTTTTGAAGTGTCTGTGTCAGGGGAAATACATATAACTATATAAGTATCTAATTGAAATTGAAACATAATTATAAACTAAATAAATGGGGTTCAGAAAAGGTTGACATTATATTATATGTTGGGTATAATGCCAAGATAAATAAAATACCGAAATGCATAAAACAAAAACTAAAAAACACGCAAAACTAACAAATACATTTTCTTAACACTAACAATAAACCTCATTTATTTGCAAAGCCATCAAATGGTGTGTTTTATGAACACATAAACTACTCGTAAACTGCTCTTTGATATGTTTCCATGTCTGCCCCAAATTTCCTGAATATTTATTTTTACATAATACCCCCAATAAATGAACGGCAGCAGATCAAGCGAGTAGCCAACAAACTGAATACCGCATAAAACTTGCCCCCAGACGAAGCTGAAGCCCAACGACAGAAATGACGACACCAAAATTGCTCAGTAAAAATATTCGCACAATGCCCACATGGGTGGTGAGTATTTCTCCGGAGCATAGATATAGAGTTGAAATATACATATACTAATACGTCTAGCATATCATTAATAGAACGAGGCGAACGAACGTATTGGACCCAAACCACCGCCACCGCCTCCGAATGGCAATGCATCAAGCAATGGAACAATGTTGAAAGTTCCATCACTGCCACCAAAAACGAAAAACACACCGGAACCCGACTACGAAATCATCGAGTTTTCCAATCAGCAGCAGTACTCAAATGAACCAATGAAAACAACACAGATCCGAGTTAAAACGCCAGGCAAGTAGATTTATTTGATTTTCTTCGTTAAGTTCGATCTTGTTGAGAAGAGGCTTTATCCGCTTCAACTCTTTCCTAAGAGGGGGAACTTAACGAAACAAAAACTTGACGAAACAATTCAAAAACTTGTCTATCAAGAAGGAAAGAAACTTTGTTGGTCCGCATTTGGATGGTGTTTTAACGTCTTGACGGTTTTTCGTTAAGTTCTCGCTTGTAGCAAAAAGGTGAAAAGGAGCAAGCTGCTCCTGTTTTTACAACAAACAAGAACTTAACTGATGATTTCTAGACATTTTTTTACTTTCAAACTTGTCTAAACTAAATAATAATCGGCAAGTTATTTTATATCGAATTTAAGATTTTGTTGAAAAATTACATTTCAAATTTCTCCAAACATTTAAATGCACTTGAGCAAATATCAGTTTTACAAGTCAATTTCTACTACGATTATAAATATAATAAATTTGTTGAAAAGTTCTATCAAAAACTTAGTTTAAGTCCGTATTTAGACGATGACGTTTATCCCATGACGTTTTTCGTTAAGTTCTCGCTTATAGGAAAGCGGTAAAAGCAAGCCCTCTACACCTCTTCTCAACAAACACGAACTTAACGAATTGAAATAAACGTCATCGTCTAAATGCGTAGTTAGACTTCTTTTAACATTACCAAACTGCCCGCTAGACTTTTGTATTTCTTGATAGATCCGTTCAGCTAAAGGATAGTTTTTCATATAAGTATTTATTCTGTTTCTATACCCCACAGATAACAAACTAAAATGCACATTGTGTGGCTCCCAGAATCCCTGGGTAACCTGTGCCGAGTGTGCTGGTCAAATCTTTTGCGCCTCATGCGATGACATGTTCCACAAGCATCCCAAGCGCAAGCAGCATATACGCAAGGTAAGTTATATTGTAAATTCATGATACTTATTTAAATATTATTTAATTCCATTAATGTTCTTAGGCCGTGGAGCAGGGCACACCACCGATACCGCCAAAGGTGCAGGCGGGTGGCACACCACCAATTGCACCACCAAGACGCAGCAAGCGTGGATTGCTGACACCGTTTCTGGGCCGGAAGGAACAGGTACGCCACTGCACGATTTCTTAAACCAAAATACAAACTCCGTAGTAGTCGGTGCTACAACAGGTACTCCAGCGTAGCTCCATTAGCTCCATTTTTTTATCATTTAGTACCGAAAACCAGTTTGTAATTGATTTTGAATGCTTTTAATAAAACAAAAAGAAAAACTATATGAAACCTTTATGCTGCCTGCCCAACAACAACAACAACAACAACAAAAACTCTGTTTCGAAATGGAAACCAAACCGAACTCTTTTGCAGATGTTACCACCGCCCTCGCCCACGCCTTCGCACAAATCCCTTAGCGGCTGGCGAGGCACAGGAATTGCTGCGGCTCCTCCTACCATGTCCATGATGAACAATCGCCCGCTGCCGGAACCACCGCGTCCAGCGCCCAGCGAAGGTGGCGGCTCCTCGCGCTCCGGCACGCCCAAGTCAGTATTCGATACCATACAGCGACCCCCCTCCGTCCAGCTGGAGAAGATTAAGACCAAGGCCAGTGCAACACTCGATCGCATGGCGCTGCTGCAGCAACGATATCGCCAGCAGAAGGCACAACATGAGTTGGGCACATCCAACAGCTCGGCTGTGGGCAGCGAACAGGTAAGCGCTTTTGTGTGACACATATCCATAATCTTGTCCAGTTTCCCCTCATCAATGTATCGTATCGTCTGCGTCAACGTCTTGTCCTTGTCTCGCCCCTCTCTCTCTCTCTCTCTCTTTCTTTGTACATTTCCCTCAGCAGCATTTGCCAAATGGCGTCAACTTCGAGCATTGGTCAAACATTTCACCATCGCCCTCGCATTTTCGTTCCGGCAGCATGTCATCCGGTTTGAATTCATCGCATTTTGATCTATCGGATGATTCACACAATTTTCACAATTCCCTGCTGTTTCAACAACAACAACAACAACAACGACAGGCTGCAGGCGCTCAGCGCCGTCAAATGAGCACATCCGTCTTCAATTTGAACTCCATGAACCGACGTCCTTTGGCGGAAACACAGAACAGAGGCTCCTGGATGACAAATCAACGCATGCAACAGGTTAGTGTTGCAAGCAGGGAAATTAATTTAAGCAACAACTAACTTGAGTATCTTATACTCACACAAATCCTTGCAGGCACAATCCATGGCTCAGTTGAACTGTGCGGGTTGTCAGAGTCATCAGCCGGGCAACTGGCAACAACAACAGCAACATGCTCAAATGCATGCGGATGATTGGTCACAATTTGGTTCCCAGCAGCAGTTCAATCACTCGAATCTATCGCTTAATATTGGTCCTGGCTATATGCCACAACAGCAGCAGCAGCAGCATCCCAACTATCCGCCACCTGTATTCATGACACAGCGTGGCATGATGCCCAATATGTATCCAGGCGCTGCTGGTTATCCAGTTATGCATCCAGGTAAGCACAGCTCAACTTGAGTATCTAATAAGATTTCATACCTATTTAACAACCCTCAGGTGTTATGGGCATGCCACCCACAGCTGCATCCCGAGCTGCCTCACGTGCTCGCTACGCAGCGTCGCCAACTCCAAGTCGCAAATCGGTTTCAGTGCGACGCAAGCGTAGCAGCTATGTGGACGATGAGCTGACCGATGATGAGGATTCGGATCAGGATGATCGTCGCTCATTGGTATCCAATCGTTCAGGCATGACGAGCGCTTCGCGTGCACATCAGCATCATCAGCGACAGCGTCGCTTGTCCAGTGCCTCGCAGCTCATCAACAACAGTGGGAATGATGAGCTGGATGGAGAGCAGCGACATGGCTCGCGGCAGCATAAGATGCGTGATCGTCGGGGTTCCATAGCGAAGTCAGTGCAGAGCGAGTGGCTGCCAGAGAGACGTGACTCGAATGCCAGTGGAGCTGGCGCAGGAGGAGGCACATTGAAGCGACATCAAGTCGAGCAGCCCAAGACAAGTCGCATCTACTCGGATCTGGAGTCGGAGGGTTCGGGTGCACGTGCCTTGGTGCAGGCAAAAATACAGCAGAAACTTCAAGAGGCAGATCAGCAGAAAGCCAAGCGAACCGAGTCCAAGCGAAAGCCAGAGATGAGAGATGAGAACACACAGGCAGCAGCAGTGGTGCCAAAGGTGACTGCAGCAAGCGTCAAGCCGGAGCATAGTGAATCCGAGTACGAGGTGGTGGTGGAGGAGGTCACGGCATCGGAGAGTGAAGTTGAAGCAGCTGAAGTTGAATCTCCGCCAGCAGCTGATGCAGCTGATGCAGAGGATAATGATCTTGGACCACCACCCTCTACGCCAGATCACGAATGGGAATGCGAATTCTGCACATTCGTGAACGAGCCAAAAATAAAGATTTGTGCCATTTGTTGCAAGACGCCCTGCAAGCCACCCGTGAAACCGATACCAGCCAACAAAGCCGAGCCACAGCCCATCTTAAAAAAGACTGCAACATCTACAAACTCCAAGCCGGAGGTGAAACTAGTACGCAAGAGTTCAATTAAACTAACAAAACCAGCTGAGCAGCTTAAAACAGCCACAAGTGCTGCGAGTGTTGCAAGCAGCCAGCCTACGTCTAATATAAAGCCTAGACAGTCCACAGCTTTAACAAGCACAACTACGACAAGTCCTGCCAAAAAACCCTTGCCTGTCACAAAGTCGAAGCTGAAGACCTCATCGGAAAATGAATCCGATAACTCGATAGCCAAGGGTTTTATACACAAAGGTAGGATACAAAAGAAAATCTCATTTTTCGAGGGCACCAAGACCTGAATAAAACGCTGAAACCAAAACATTTAACTCAAGACTAAACATTGTACACCTATATTAACCATTTGAACTGTAACTGTAAGCCCTACAATTAACGCATTTATTGAAACGAAATACAAAATCAAGTCCAACTAAACACCATTTGAGTTTTGTTTGAATTGGTCGCACTCGTTAGAAGTTTCCCTTAGCAAAACCTACTAAAGCTCTCATCCATACCTTCCAGAACCCATTGAGGATATATGGAATACACTGGATGAGAGCGTAAAGGCACAGGCGGAGCAGATACTCAAGGTTTCTACAGGTTGTGGCGGTACACCACCCAGAGAGCTGCCTTCAATGGATGATTCTGCACGACAGGCACGGGAAATGGGCACCTCACCGCCACCGCAAAGCATATCCACCCAAGTAATAGAAAACTGCATGAACATCTAATGTAACTTTGGGCTTAATAGAACTGTTTGCAGACCTATGAGGCGTTACCTGTGGCTCAGGAACGCTATAAGACTCCAGAACCAGTCAAAATGGAAAGGCAACCTTTTTATCGAAGCAACTCACAGCTACCACAGGAGAATGAACGTTATCGTAGCTCCAATGATCTGAGATATAACATTGAGACTGCATCGAGTCAGTTTAATATGGGGCAGGTAACAAGAAGACCGAATTTCATAAATGATCTGCGATCCTTACAACACGTAAGTCTGCTTGATATTCAGGCTCTCTTTCGATCGTTTAGTTAAACTTTTTATACACCCCTTAGCAATCTTCCTCACCATTTGATCTGCCACATGATTCAGTTGGTTACAAACATGAGCCAGCTCGAGATCCTGAAATCGAAATGCATATTATACTTAAAGAGCTCGAACTATATAAGTTCACTGTGGAGGAATTGGAAGCAGCTCTTAAGTATTGTGGCCCCGATATACATCCCATACAATGGCTACGCGAGAACTGGCACAAGTTAGTTCAGACCGTACAAAGTCTGTCCACAAAATATGGTCAAGAGAGAGCTGAGAATACCATAGGAACCATTTCACAAAATGAGGCACGAGATGCGCTAAGAAGCTCAAGTGGCAATGTTTGGCAAGCGGTTGCCGAATGCATTCAACAGCGGCAACAAAAGTATCGCAAACTTGCAGCCAAAGGCAACTTTCTGAGTGAAGATATTGTAAATGCATTGACAGCACATCAAGGTAATGTGGATCAAGCTTTGCTGGAATTGAATCGCACACAACTTAAACCATTTCTAATGCGCATCTGGGGTTCACCAAATGGCGTGGAGAATGAGTGTGCAGCCATAGATACAAAATCGGGTTAGTTTATAGCTCGATGCATTCATTATCGTTTCACAATTTCATAATACTTTTCATCATTCTTTGTTAGATATCCATGAGTTTCTCAACACACATGCTTTGGATTGCTTTCAAGTGTCGAATAGTGAGAGTCCTGCACTGGCCAATCCATTTGATGATACTCATAGTCCTGCCAAGTCAACATATGCCACGCCAAGTCCTTATCAGCTAGAGGATAGTACATTGAAAAATCTTGAAATACTTATTGGTAACATGGAACAAAATCAGGCTAAGCAAAACCAAGAAGTATTGCGCTCTATTGAAACAATGCTGGAAAACCTTAAAGGCAAACCCGAACAGGAATATGAAACAGATCCCGAAGTAATGCGTATTCTAACAAAAAGTCCCATAAGCATGCTGAAATCTCCGACATCTGTACAAGATAAGTCCGGTAACGATGTCAAGAACTTTGTCTGGCAGCACATTCAGGACATTGTGCCAAACTTAGTACAACAGGTTGAGCAAGAGCTCATGGAACCTCCAGAAGTAATACCAACAGAAACGGCAGCCACCTTTGAAGTTGTCACACAGAAAGAGCCAACACCTCCACCAGACCCAAGCGTTTATATAATGGAAGAGTTCATCAAGCCAAATTTGAGGGACAGTTCCATTCGAGAAGAATTAGCAGCAAATTTTATTTATGCTACAGAAATATCCAATTTTAAGCTGGAGTTCGATCGTGGCATGCAGAGGTGGCATGAATTGGAATATGAGCTTGATGACTTGGAAGATGCTGAGCATATAATTTACAAAAGTTATTTGGCACCCAAAATACCAGCTGCTTCTGAGATTATTACAATTGTGAATGAAGTGCAGCCAAAGGAGGCAGTAACCAACATTTTGGAAAGTACTCTAGTTCAAGAAACTGCTGTTAAGACTTCCCCAGTACCGGAGAAGATAGTAATACCAACGGCGATAGAGCCGACAGTAGTTAAAGAGACTGTAGAGTCAGCTTCACCTAGCACTACTACAGAAGCAGTGCAGAAACCTCTAGAAGCTAGCTCTGTACTTCCAATCTCAACTTCTGCGGAGAAGGAAAACCCTGCAACTGAGAAGGTTGTATTTGCACCCTCCGTCTCGGAGACGTCAGTCAAAGAGCAGCGACAAGAACCGACTGTAAATCAGACAGTTTCCGAGTCACATGCCATACTTGATGATAAGCCAAGTACCAGTCGAGAAGCTAATAGAAGAAATAAACGATCACAGCTACCGAAAAAAGGACGATCTCGCGAACAAAGTCAAGTGTCTTCAAATCGAAATAGAATGTCTAATAATACAGCCAAAAATATACAGCAAAATGAAACCAATGAGAAGCTTGTTGAACCTAAGAAATCGCAGCTATTAACAAACGCAAATGAGACGATATCAGAGTCCACCTTAGCTCCAGCTCAAGTTCCTTTATCAAAAACTATAGTTATAGAAACAGTTGAAACAAATATTCAACATTTTGAGGAAACTGTTGCTATATCTGAGATAGTGGCTACTCAGGAGAATGAAGTGGCAATTTCTAAAGAAAATATTGCTGATACTGTTGTTATATCTGAGATAGTGGCTACTCCGGAGGATGTACTGTCAATTGCTGAAGAGACCATAGCTACTTCTGAGATAGTAGCTACTTCGGAGAATGTCGTGAACCTTCCTGAAGAAAACATTGCTATTTCTGAGATAGTAGCTACTTCAGAGGATGCAGTGCCAATTTCTGAAGAAAATACTGAGCTGCACCAAGTCTCGCAGTTCTCTCAATTTGAAAACGAGCTAACTCATTCTGAAGGTAATCATCTCATTGAGATAGCTGTTGAATCTGAACAGATAGAAGAACCTCCACCAATGGTAAACAAAGATATTATAGAGACGAATGAGCAATCAACTATTGTTTCTACAGCTTACCCCGCAGAAGTACTTCCAAAGTCTTCTGTGTCGGAAAATCAGAAACGTAGTCCCAAACGTTTCTCAAAAATACCTGTAAGAACACAGAGCACAAATAGTCTACGCAGTGAGAGCAGAACTAGTACCCAGACACCAACCACATCTTATTCAGAAGACGATGCAGTGCCCAAAACAGAAGAAATCACCCAAAGAGAAGTAGAAAATATATCAAAAGCAGAACTGAAAACATCAGCGGAACAGCAGAGTACATCAGCCATAACATTTGATGTAGTTACACCGAATGACTCCGAAGAGATTTTCGAAGATGCTGCAGAGTTCAGCGCTCATGATGAATCCCCACAAATACATGATGAATCCCCGTCAGATACAGAGCTCTATAGTCTTGATAGTGAGGAACACCCTCAAACACCAGAGAGTGAAGTGCTGATCATTCTTAATACTGAAGTGGAGCCACCACAGGACCTAAATATAGTCAAGTCAACCAGCAGTGCAACGATTAGTTCACATTCAAGTAAATCAGGATCAGAACATGTGGGTCTTAAAGAGTTTGTGCCATCGGGAGATCCTGCCAAGCAAAATCTCAGTGAATTAGTAGAGGATACACAGCGATTGATTAAACAAATGCGCGATGAGATCAGCATGGATGACTTTGAGTCAACCGATGAAGAGTACTCCGAAGATTACTCCGATGAGTACGATGAGGGTGAAGAGGAGGAGTGGTATGATAGCGAGGGTGAAGAAGAAGGCACATACAATGAGCATGAGTCGAATATTGAAGATGCTTCGAGTGGTGCAGCTGCTTTGGCATTTGAAGACGAAGAAGGCACCGAAATCGAGGATATTATTGAAGAAGATGAGTTCGAAGATGACGATGAAACAGAGGAAAATACACTTCATCAAATATCAAATATACCGCATGAAACAGTCACGAGTACATCTTCAGTCACGCCCACATATCATGAAACTGATATAAGTGAAGAGACTGAGACAGTTTCTTTCACAGCAAAGGATATCGTGAACAGCCTTAAGTCAATCGTTGCGTCTGGAATGGAATCTTCAATAAGAGAACCCGCCGTACCGGTTGAAACTCAAGAAATAGAAAATATTGTGAGCTTACCCATAACACCAGCACCTCCCATAGTCGATAGCGAAAGTCGTCCAGCTGAACTGCCTGTGGAAATTGTATTAGAAATTCAACCTGATGATGTAGAAGAATCAGCTGCTTTACCCTTAATTCCCGCACCACCCATAATCGATTCCGAATCCCGTCCATTGGAGCTGCCAAGCGAAACAGTATTGGAAGAGCCCAAAAAGGTAACTCCCAACAAATCCACCACAAATACAACAAAGAGTCATACCCACACAGAGGAACCACATACTTCCAAGCCACACAATACAGCCAGTTCCACATCCAAAACCACCAAATCCACGGTTAGCAAAATACCCAAACCCACAAATGAACCCAACACAAGCATAATTAACAACAAGAAATTGCCGCTGCGATCCAAGTCCTTTTCCGCACCCATGGGCATATCCTCGGTGAAACGCATTCAACAGGAGTTCCTGCAGAAACAGACCACATTAAATGCTTCAATTACAAGCAGCCGTGTTCCTCTAAAAAGTAGTCCAACCAACAAGAAATTGTTAAATGATGCTATAAGCAAATTTAACACCCAGACGACTCTGGATGGACCCAGCACAAGTGGAGCTGCAGCAGCAGTTAATGCTTTATTGAAGCCAAGATCCCAGCCACGCATACCCAAGAAGAAATACCATGAGACCTGTTTCTCAGATGATGACTATGAGACATCCAGCACAGAGGAGGATGAGGAGCCAGTGGCTGCACCACTCAAAGCAGAGCAACTCAAGCGTAAGCTGAGCATGCCCGTCTTTCGCGCCTATGCCAGTGTCCAGGAGCCTGTTATTGAGGATCCAGCGGTGTGTAGCACTTAAGGAGTAGCTCAGTAAATAATTGATACAATTGTTTATACTCTTACATTACAGGTGTTAGCACGCAAGTATGTTGAACAGCAGCTGGTCACAAACATTGCAGAGGCTCAAATTGCTGCCACGCTGGTCAACATGAAGTTCCAGGAGGATGTGGCTTTGTGGGCTGCCAAGGAATGCTCGGATCTTGATCAGGCCATATCCATGCTGCAGCAGGAATGTGAGCTATGCATGAACAACTATCCCATGAATCAAATTGTCTCCATGCTAAAGTGCACCCACAAATGCTGCAAGCAATGCGCCAAGAGCTACTTCACCGTTCAGGTAATCCATTCATAAGATTTGATAGTTAAGACTAGAATAGCGTTTATGTAGTATCAGGCCTATAACAACATTCTCCGAACTTATAAAGTATAATCAACATCCGAAGATATATAAATTAGATCCATTTATTTTAGATAACCGATCGCAGTATCAATGATTGCAGCTGTCCTTTCTGTAAGCTACCAGAGCTAAGCAATGTCGCAGAGCAGGAGGATGAACACTTGGAATACTTTTCTAACTTGGACATATTTCTCAAAAATATTTTGGACATTGATGTGCATGAGCTCTTTCAGCGCAAGTTGCGCGATCGCACCTTGTTGCAGGATCCCAACTTTAAATGGTGCATACAATGTTCCTCGGGTTTCTTTGCCAGACCCAAGCAAAAGCGTTTGATATGTCCAGATTGTGGTTCAGTTACCTGTGCGCAGTGTCGCAAGCCCTGGGAGCGGCAGCATGAGGGCACAACCTGTGAGGTGTATCTGGAGTGGAAGGCGGAGAATGATCCAGAGCTGCAGGCACAAGGTGTGCAGGAGCATCTAGCACAAAATGGCATCGATTGTCCCAAATGCAAATTTCGTTATTCGCTGGCAAGGTACATTTGAATACAGCTGCTTTATTTTATGGTGTGTTTTTGATATTTTCGTCTACTCTTTCCAGGGGTGGCTGCATGCATTTCACCTGCACCCAGTGCAAATTTGAGTTTTGTTATGGCTGCGCTAGACCCTTCATGATGGGCGCCAAGTGCAACATTTCACACTACTGTGCCAAGCTGGGTCTGCATGCTCATCATCCGCGCAACTGTCTGTTCTATTTGCGTGATAAGATACCACTACAACTGCAGTTTTTGCTTAAGGAGCATAGGGTTAAATTCGATACGGAACCTGTGGAGCTCAAGGACGAGCCGAGCAGCTCATCCATGGCGCGTGCGCTGGCACGTTGTCCCATACCGCTGCAGAAGGAGACACCTCAAGGACTCGTGGATACCGTGTGCAATAGCGATGTGCCCGATAAGCATGCGGGCATGTGTCGGTAGGATTTGACAGGATATATGCTAAACTACCATATCTTTTATATATATATATATATGTATATCAATTTTGCAGCACACATTACGTAGAGTATTTGGCTGGCAAGGTCGCCAAGGCCAGCATCGATCCTTTGCCCATATTCGATTTGACGGATTGTGTGCAGGAGCTGCGTAGGCGTGGCATTGCTTTACCCGAACGTGGTCCATGGGACACCGATGAGATCTATAAGAACATGTGCTCTGAGGTTAGCTAGACGCCAATAATAGATTATAATTTTGTTTATTTTTATTGATTTACCTTTCATATGTTTTGCTTTGCGTGTTATATTTTTTTATTTTCGAATTTTTATTGAGTTGCTTTACGCGGAAAACGCATTTCCTGCGAGCTTGTCGGGGCTTGTTTTGACCCGATGATTCAGTTCACGCCCCCGTTATAAATAGACGCGTCGATCGATGAAAACAAAAACAAGCGGCTAATCGTCTGCCTAAATTTAGAAGCACTCTGACGTATTTCACGCGCGTCGTTAATTGATTTTTGCGTTTATTAGTATTTAATTGTAAACAGCATCATGGCATGGCAAATTACAAATGTTTATAAACATAAACGCAACCATCTCTCAATTTTGGATCTACTTATAGGTAATCAAACAACAAATACCATTGAAATTGGCCTGAATAGCGCACTGGATGCTGGAAGTGGGTATAACATACATACATACATACATACATATATATATATATATATATATATATAGAGAGAGATCGCTTCGATTCTTCGATCTTGATGGGCGTTTATTCGACTGTTCGACTGCTGCAATTTCTCATGATATTCTTATGATTTATCGCAAAAACATTTCTCTTTTTAGACATTTTTATATGTACATTTTAGACAGCTTTTTAGACATTCGTATGCATACTTATACTCGTTAACCTACACATCTCTATATTTGTTTAGTTATTAAGCAGTTTTTGCAAATTATATAACTATTCGTACACAGCTGAAACACAAACCATATAGATGTTATATGAACAGACACGTGGCATCCAATAATAAATAGAATGTGTGAGAACAAACTGTTTAATAAATGCATTCTATTCAAAAGTATTTCAAACATTTCAAACCTACTGCAAATGTATCCGTAACAGATGGCGTCCATTTCTGACAAGAGAAAGTATTCAAGTGAAGTGCTTTAAACATTGTAATATTGATTACATTTGAGTTGATTATAATTAAAAGGTGAGTATGGAGGTATTTTTGTATTGTGACTTAAGTAGTTAGTTAACTGGAATGTCAGGAAAGCTCATCAAAAAGGAATCATATGTAAAGACCAACTGTCGTTATGATCAAATAATGATATCAATGATATTACTTAAGATCATTTAAGTTTGTACATGGCTGTTTGTTTTTGATATATGGTGTATTAAAGTTTTGTAAATTTTATCAAGAAGCACATTGAGCCATTTCTCACTATATAAAGTACAATTTCAATATCGATTTCCGAGAAAATCAAAGCTTTAGACACCAATTTCAATATTTAAGTTCTTGTATATCTTATAACTTTTTAGCTATAGTTTCAAGCTTGAAAATATAAAGAATAAAAATCATTTTTTGAAACAGTTTTTGCACTCAGATATCAATATGTATCTATTCTGAAAACTTTATAAGTTAGTGATAAGACACAGAAATCTTTGAAGAAATGGAAATAATGCTGGGTTTTTTGTCAACTTTTTTAAAACTAATAACTTTGATAAGAGCTTGAAGAAAACTGAATAATTAGACGTGCTTTCATTTCCGAATCCACAAAATTCGTATGTGCATAGAAAACTCATAGGGACAATTTGTATACATAGAAATATAAAAGCTGTCTCCTAAATTATTTTAAATAGTTTCTGAAAGGTTTTAAGATTAATTTGGTGAGTTAACTAATTCAAATAAGTTTGCTTTCAATTAAGTAAATTTTTGGTTCAATCTGATTCCGAATTTGCGAATTTGAAAATGGAAGCAAATCTGAATATTCAATTATTATAATACAGCTTAATTCCTTAAACAGATGAGGGCGTATACTTTGTGATATGAGGTAAAGGTAGGCGGAGCCTAAAATAAAATAAACAAATTTTGCATTTTCACTAATTAATTTTACGCTTAAAAATCAGCTAATCCTATTATTACGACTAAGGCTAAAATGAAATGCAAATGGAGGCAGTCTTATGTTTTTATTTTGCACAGTTTGCAGTTTCATTTTATAGTACTTTCTTTCATTTCATTATTCAACGTGAACACACTTGTTGTCGCATTCCCTCGAGATGCGTTCAAGAAACTGTTGCATACTTTTGAGCTGATATCGTCAGAGTGTCGCATAGTGTTGCTATAGGCAAGTCGTAATTCCAAAAAAATCAACAAAAAAAAAAAAGAAAGGCAAATGCGACTCATAAATTACGGTAGACAACAACAAGGCGAAAATGAAAATGTGGAAAATGAAAATTTTCGCATAGGCGACGCAACGCGTCGGGACTTGTTGGATGAGTTGACGCCTTGGCGGCATCGTAAAAACCTATTTTTGTACTATTTGTTTTAATTTATGCGCGCGGCACAACATGTTTTTGCATTTCGTTCAGCTTTTACACCAATAAAAGCTAATTAAATGGGATAAATTGTATATTTATTGATCCATTAATAGAGCTATCCCAATAGCAAACATTGACTTTGAACTAAGCTGCAAAGGGCGGCGTTTGCTAAATAACTAATTGATACAAGCGCAAGCAAAGGCGCGTGTCTTTTAAATATGCAGATCAGATGATTTTGAGTATTTATAGAATAATTTTTTATTCATTTTAGTAGACTTTTTCGCATAGACTTGAAATCCATAAAAATGCTTTAAGTGTTAACATGCGCGTTGAGGTATAAAAAAGATAACAAAAACGAAAAAAAAAAAAAAAAAAAGACATGGCAAAAAATGATATTCTCGTTGCTTTTTGTTATTTGCAAAGCAATATAAACAAAGCCCAGCTATACAGCACGTGCCCCATGCTGAACTCGGAATTTAATTACAGGTAAACGAACGAATCGACAGTTCAGCAATCAGTCAATCAATCAATCAATCAGTGAGCTTACACAGCTTTATTGATTTACTTCAAATCGTGTTACGTACATAATTCAATTTCAAAGGTCCTGCAAAAAAAACAAGTAGACAATTCCACCCACGACAAAAAAAAAAAGGCAAACAATAGAATGAAATATACAGGTACAACAACAATAACAACAACAACAGCAACAAACTCACCTTTGTTTAATTAACCTTGGGCTCTGTTTATTAGAGACAGATTTACGACAGCGTCACATCCTGTCCATGTCCACACACGAAAACAAAACAACAACAACAACAACAATTCATTCATAAATTTTGGTCTATTGTTTTAGCCATGTTCTTGCCACAAATACAACCCTGACCGCTGACATTCGCCTCATCAGCTGGCCAACCTTCAAAACAGAACATCGAACTATTGGCTAAAATCTATAAGATGCGTATTAGCCGGCGTAATCAAACGCGCATCAAGTCTAAACAATAATAAATGATTAAAACTTTTAGCAAACATTTAAAACGAATCAAATAATAAATATTTATCGTTAGTTTTTGTTGTTTTTAATTTTTTTAAACAATGTGCCACAATGTGCAGAACAAAGCATTTTTATGGTGGCTGTGAAAATTTTTAGAAATATCTTTTACGAGTAATATCGTGGGCAGCCATTATACTATAGATATATATAGTTAAATTTTCATACAAATGATAAATATTACTTGCCTGTGTTTCATTATTATCGATAAGTTTTAAAGTTGTCAACCTGAAAATATCTATGAAATCGAAAAAGCATTTTTTGATATAAACTCGGTTTATGTTTCTATATTTGTTGCATTATATTTGTTTCACATAAATAGTTAAGATTATATACAAGATCGTAGGTATAGGCTACAAAGTAAGTAAGTACACATATAGTCTATCATATCATATAATATTTATTTATATATATATGGATCATAAATAAAGTTACATATACTCGTATAAGGTTTTTGGGGATGGGTGTACTTTATAACACATATATATAGTATATATATAAGACAACACTTAGCTAATAATTGGTCATATAGTAGTAGGTATCTTTCCTGTCATATATAATTTCATTGCACTTAAATTGCTAACATTTAAATTCTACATAATTGCATTAGTTGGTATCGTATGTATCGTACATAAGTACGTATCCAATAAGTAACGCGTACATCACACAATATATATAGTTATATAAAACTACAAATAGTACATCAAGATTTTAAAAAAAAATTTAAAAAAAAATAAACCATCTTAGCGGAAGACTAGAAAGGTAACACTAGTGGAAAGTTATCCGTTGACGTGTTTTTTTGCTCTAAATGGATTACAATTTATTTATGTTTAATATAAATGTTTATTTCTTTTTTGATTTTTTTTGTGTTTTTTTTTTTCTTTTTTTTTCCTTAAGAACCCATTGGGGCTGCAATACAAATTCCTACTACTTAGATACATATATGCATAGCAAAATTCGTCTAAGTATATTTTAAAGGTATATTCCGTTTTGGATCATGTCCGATCCAAACAAACAAAATGTTGTGAGAAGTTACTTCTCGATTAAATGAAATGTTTCGATCTTAAAGATCCACAAATTCTTAAACTTCAAAACTCACTTAAAGCTGATATGTTGATCAGCCAAACTACAGCGCCATATCCAAAGCATGCAGGCTCTCAATATCTGGATCAAAGTTGGCATCGCATGTCGATAGCCAATCCCAGACACGCCGTCGCACCATAGTCTGATCAATTGGAATATCCAGACCATAGCTGGACATCATGCGTTTGAAACGCAACTTGTTCTCATCGCCGGATAGACGACCCTCGCGTTGATTGAGATAGATGCATGAGTCCTGGTCATGATTAGTTGGTGAGATCAGCGTGGCTGACTTGGAAGCCGAAATGCGGCATTCCACCCAGCGATCCTTCATGTACTTATTCACCTCGGTAATCTTGCAGCGATCCTCGGGATCGTGACTCAAATACTTGCGAAAGCAGCGCATAACACGCGGCGAGAAACGCCGGAAATTATCCGGCACTTTGGTTGTTTTGCGCTGCTCGTACTTCATAAAGTTAGCATACGCCTGATCCTTGACCCAATCTGCGGCCTGCCATGGCGGATTGCCAGTCAAAATGTTGTACAACAAGATGCCAAATTGCCAGGAGTCACTGATGGGCAAGCACTGGAAACGCTCATTCTTAATCAGCTCCAGCTGCTCGGGTGGCACACAGCTGGTCCACGTATGCTTCACCTTGTGCACCAGCAAACCCTTCTTGGTGGTAGCTCCAAAATCACACAGCTTTACCCTTGCAAAGTCCGGCGTGAATACCAGCACATTCTCAATCTTGAGATCACGATGCACTAGATTCTTGGAGTGCATAAAGCCCAGAGCAGAGCTCAGCTGCTCGGCAACCAGCTTACAGGCTGTCTCATGCAAACCATTTGGACCAATATTGGAGGCCAGATCGCCATAGGGTGCATGCTCCATGGCAAAAACATAATAGTCCATGGTCTGAAAGCCCACAGCATAGGCGCTGAGTATATGATGATGATGCGACAACTCATAGTTGTAATGGAATTCCTTTTGGAATTCCTTAATTGTGGTCAGCTCAGCATGCACCGCCTTAAGCACCACTGTCGTATTGGTGGGTCGATGCCGGCATAGCAGTATCTTGGCAAAGCAGCCCTCGGCTAAGGTCTTCTCAATATTGTACTGATCAGCGAATGTCATCAACGGTAGTTCCACATCGGGTATCAAATGTATTTGACCCCCATCGTTCTTATCCGGCTTCCTGTAAATGCTGCTGCGACGGCTTACAGATGCACCTGGCACTTCCAGTTTACCAGTGCTAGTGCTGGTGGGTGTCAAAGGTGTGCTGCAACGTTTCTGGTTGTTGTGGTTGGTGCAGGTGCTGCTGTTGTTGTTGCTGTTGCGGCTGTTGGTGCTGCCGCCATCGCCGAACGAGCGACGCAGGCGGAAGGAGAAGGAACGTTTCTCTACAAAAATAAAGAAGGGAAAGAGTTTAAGGTTAGTTCAAATTGTAAAATCGAATCTTAAATCTAAATAAATGATTACGAGTATGGTTTGTGGTTTGTGAAAAATCGATTAATCGACTTAATACTCAAAATCGATTAGATTTATGTTATCTTTATTTTCTGTAAATAAAATATTCAAAATTGTTTCTCATTTATTCATCGGTTTTCAAAGTGTTTGTTTAAATTTAAAAAAAAATAAAATGTGTTTAGCTTTAAAACATCGCTGAATCAATTTATTCTATACGATTAATCGAAACACAATTGATTGTAATTATGTAAATGCGATTATTGAACTAACCGATTATTTGCCTCCCTAGCTTATGGTTTTATTGCCAGTATTAGCTTACAGTTACGTTCCAAAGATCTCCAAAAAGCTTTCAATACTTTCGAGGCAATTAATCGAAGCTCAATCGATTGTAATTATATTAACTCGATAATCGAACTAATCGAATATATTATGATTATTTTCAGCCCTAGTTTATTGTTATATGCCCTTTTAAGCTTACAGTTCTTCAGTTTGGAATTCTTGGAATCAGCTTTCAACACATGCGATGCAATATATCAAACTTTCAAAATTCTCAATATTTATTCTTATCCTTGACCTGTTACAGAACACAGCTGCGCGGTGTCAACGCTGGAATCTGTTTGGACAGAATCTCGTTCACACCTTTCGAGTCGGGGCCCGATCCTCACAAAATAAAGTAAGCAGCTTGAAGTGGCCTTAATTGAATATTGGCCAAAATGTGTTCGGTTATGATTTATAACCCACTTTTGATGTGAACATGCTTTGGTCTTTTGCTTTTTATGTGCTATTTTGTTGTTGTTTATACTGCGTATAGCACACAAATTATTAATTTCACTGCGAAATAAAAACATAGAAAATCGCTTTGTCTTACAGCCATCATAATAATAACAACCCTCAAAAAAAAAAAAAAAAAAAAAAAAAACAAAACATCGCCCACGCGGAGAGACGACGATGTCGCCGTATTGTCTGTGACAAATCAGGCGAAAAGCTAGTGCAGAATTTGCGTAGATCGGAGAATCAGAGATCATGTCGGATATATCTGCTGCATAATTTATATGGCGAATGGAAAAGACGTCAGAGAATCGTAGTGTTAGTCACGATTGCGTTTTGGAATTCACGATTTGCGTAGTGCTAGTTGAAAATGTTCGGTTGCCGCCTACCTACAGAGAAGTACGTCTGATTTAATATTGAAGAAAATTTATAGCTATAGCTAGAAATAAAGAAAATCATTTGATTTTTCGGCCAAATGAGACAACAGACAGTGGCAAAATTGCGAATAGATCGCCTGGCTGGAAGCACAAAACCTCAACATTTATAGGGCGTGATGTGATTTGAATTTGAACTTGAATATATATTTTTACCGCGAATCGTTTTGCTTGTTTTAAATTTTCATTTAATGTCGCCGCCGCTACCGAATCGCTTTTCGTTGAGAGAGATAGAGAGAGAGAGAGAGAGGTGTTTTAAATTAATTGCTGATTACACAGCTTGAAAAATATTTTGATTTTAGACAAATTATAGCCGAACAAGAATTATATTCGTCGAAGTATGCGAAAAATGCATTCGGCGTTGAGGTGGCATTTAATTTATGGCTTGTGTTCGAAATGCTTGGAAATAATATAATAGTTGTTCAGGAAAAACATTGCCATATGAGTTATGAGCTGTTATACAACTAGAACAGTCGCCTTTAATAAGCATGTCGATGTGTAAATGTTAGTTACAAAAAAAAAATACATTTCATATTAAGCGGAATTCAAATTTAAATCGACTTTAAAAGTTTTTCTCAAAGTCAATGAAACAACATATTTTACTTCAGTCCTCAATTTATTGAAAATAAATAAAGCAGTGCTTATCGAAAATTTATGGTCAGTTTGAGCTATAACTTGAACCAATTTTCTAAATAAAATATATGGTATAACATAAATTCGCGCACATATATTAAAATAAAATGTATTGTATAACATAAATTATAGAGTTAAAGAAACGATTTAAGAGCAAATTATGTTCAAGATTTGTAGAAAAATACTTTTGTTTAAAAAATCTGTTTATAAAATGATATTGTATCGTAAATAAAATGATTCAAACATATCTAAACTTAAGTAATATGACTAATTTTCATTCGGAAAATGTAAAGTGTAATCTTTTAATTTCCAGTTCAATTCAGAGAATTAGTTCAATAGTTAATTTCTTACTAAACGAACTAAGCTTTCATTTGAGTACTATTATCGATCAAATGATGTGAATCCCAAAGTCGTTCAGTAGACATTTGAGTCCTAAAATCATTTAGTAGTCATTTGAATCCTGCAGTCGTTCAGTATTCATTCATTCGAGTTTCATGTGCCATTGTAGGTTGAGAGATTAATCGACGAACAATCGGAATCAAATGACTCGAAAAAATTCGAACGGAGAACTGCAATGAACGACTGAACGATTTTAAGACTCGATTCAGTTGAGCGATAATAGGACTCAAATGACTAAAAGGAACGATAATTCGAGACTTTCCTTGACTCGTTTATTACGAAAATTTCTTCAATCAAACTAAGTTTGAGTGATTCGTTACAATTCTAATAATTCAACAAAATATACAATAAATATCTTGCTAATTTGTGCATTTTGATTAGAAAAAACTTAATTCGAATGAAAATCAGACTATATAAATAAAACAGGAAACTCAATTAGCCAATAGATCAATCATTTAATGACGTGCTATACACTTACGTCACTCACAAATGTTTGCAAATAAATTTGTGAGGGCGCATCTGAGAAAATCTTAAGCCCATTAACCCCCAGCATGGAGACACAGATCATATTGAGAGGGAGAAATTGGCATAAACGAGACGACGACGCCAGCTAGCTAGCTAGCTACTTTGTTTGTCTAAATCTAAAAAATTCTATTTCCGTTCCAGAATTGATTGGCTCGAGGCCAGGGGACGGGCAGTGCCAACAAAAATCCCTAATAAACAAGCGCGCCCCTCAAAACAAAAGCTCGAGAGCTAAACTAATTATAAACCATTAAGAACCATCAACAAAGATACAAAAGCCAGCGGCCTGCGTGCGCTCATAAATCAAACTTTCACTTTTTTTTTTTCTGTTCGCTTTCGCCCATATAACATGCAAATTCGTTATGCCAATTTAAATAATTTTGTTCTTTATTTTTGGTTGTGTTCAAACAAAACACACACACACATTTTGCGGGCCAAGAATAGTCAAAAGGGTCAACAGGCAAATTGCATTTGTGTGGCTAAAATTAACAAAAAGCCAAACAAAACGCTAGATATTTCCTTATAAATGGACTGAAAAGCAATTCAAACAGTGGGTCAACAAATGAACCAACGTACAGACAGACAGACGGACAGACAGCTACTATCTCCAACTGCAAAATGCAGTTGCATAAAACAACAAGTGCACAAAAACACACATCAACAAAGGCGACAGGAGATCGACCTGCAAAACGCATGAGAAATTCTTACGTTAAAAATTGTATAGAAAAATGTTTGCTATGCCAAAAATCAGATACTCTTTAAAAATTTTTAAAATATAAACATATTATGACTATAAATGTTTTACACTTTACTTAGTTAAAGAACACCTTTGCTTTAACTGACTTTCTGATAGCTGTTAAGATCATGCACCGTTACGGGTATTCGAATCAAATATGATGTATACATAATAATTGACTTTTGATACATTTTATAATTAAAAGTTGAAGTTAACATATTCATAAAGTCGATTTGTGCACACTTTTTCATGCATTTTCATCTTGCATCGTCTAAACACGAGTCTTATCTTGCGCGCAAGTTCGATTCTAACCTTGCAAGATTTGTATCATTTGCTTTGATTTTTATTGATTTGCTTGATACTTAATCTATATCTTATATTAAACTAGTGTTTAGGAAAAGGACATATAAGTGTTAATCAAATTCTTGCGCGTACTGTTTAAACGACAACATATTAATATGTATGTTCAAGAAAGGTCTTGCACGCAAGTCTATGCAACTTGCATCGTCTGAATACGTTTGAAAGATTAAAGTCAAACAGAAAACTGTACATACTTTCTGTATGTCAGAAATCAGTTAAGTGAAGTTATCTACAATACCAATTTATGAAATAAATCTAATACAAAAGTCATGCGTTAGTTTAAACTTTAAAGCTACATTTTATAGCTGTTGTCGCAAACTCATTAACATAGTTATGTTAACCCAATTTGGTAGTAAAAACAAACAGCACAATGTAGGGAAGGTGGCGCAGCATCAAATTGTATGACTGACTGCCAAAATGACTGTGCCCCCGGCCCCCGGCACCCGGTACGCTTCGGTATGGTCTCGGTCCTCGCCTTGCCTGCTTGGCAACCCGCCCGCCACAGCTAGCGACTTTGGGGGCATTGCTGACGTCAATCGGCAAGTCGTTGTCGGTCGGCGTGCCACATACACACACACACACACACACACACACACACACACACACACACATACACGCACTTACACACATACGCACACACAGCTACAGCTACAGATACAGATACATACTCGTAAATGGGGGACTGCTGCGTCTATTCGAAGCAGCCGCGCGGGCGTCTTCCAACGAGTTGTAATTTTATTATTGTACAAAATAATAATACCTATTGTACATTTCTGCCTCTATGATCACTTTTGAGTTTGCTACAATCAACGTGCCTCATGATAAATTGGCTCAGTCCAAGCATATAGCACGTATCCACTTCGGAGATGGAGAACATCGAACGCGCGCTGTCTACAATTATTGTGCTGGCCAAATCAAATTTTTATAGTACTCATAATACTTTGGGTCGTGTGCTCCAGATGAAATAGCTACAATTGAGCAGCTTTATGGTGCAATCAGATCAATTTGTACATATACATATGGTATATATCTACATATCTGTATGTAGTTATAGCTGGTAAAACCAATGTTTTAATCTTTGATGTGGTAGAACGTATACAATTATTGTTGAACACATAACTTTTAAACAGCCATTAAACCAATATCTGTGCTTGTTTTTCATTTTTAGACCTACATCAACATTTGGACTGGGCTATAAGTGATATGTAACAAACCAATGCTAGTCGTATAGAAAAAAAAAATGATATTTTCTCATATCAAAGAACTAAGAATGCTCTAGTCGAGTGTGCCCGACCACGAGAACCAATGCTCTCAACTTGCACTTCAAGCAGTTCAGCGGCAACGTAATCAAGCAGCGCGCTTAGCTTGTCCAGTGCTTGTCAAACTGTTGTTGCTGCCTGCTGAGACGGGGGGAACAGATTCTTTCATAACTTTGGTGTTTGTTATCCGATCTTAATGAAATTTATGCAGCTGGTGAACATTGATAAAATATATCAATATAAATATCAAAGCTATGTCTTCAAAATTGTGGCTGTGGGAGTTCGATATGCGGTGGTGCGAGGGGGTTGATCTGCGTATGGCATACAGGAACATGCAAGCCAACTTTGCTGTCTCTAGCTCTTATAGTCTTCGAGATCTGTGTGTTCATACAGACAGACGGACAGACAGACGGACTGATAGACGGACAGACAAACGGACATGGCTAGATCGACTCGACTGTTGATGCTGATTAAGAGTATATATACTTTATATAGTGGGAAATACGTCCTTCTGCCTGTTACACACATTTGCAGTACTTTAATACTCCCTTTTTACCATTTTTAATGGAAACCTGATATCACTAATAACAATTTAATATGTTTGAAATTATCAATATTACTTTCGTATAAAGATAACAGTAATATTTGCTTATCATTCTGATATTAATTCATTTAATTTGGATAACATTTATGTCGATATTTCATATCAAACTAATTTTTTTGGGGTTCAGCTTGAAATTTGATTATGTTTGAAATTTCAATATTTTAAATAAAATCAATTTTAGACGATAAAAAGTTAATATTGATCTATTTTTTTATATGTGTAGTACTTATTATAAAATAAGCATGTCTTGTCTTGAAAATAAAGCAAAATTTCCGATTTCAAACTGAGCATATTGGGAGCTCTTAAGTACACACTATTTTTACAACTCGATTGTTTACAATTTCAAAACTAGGTCAACATTAGTTTTTTTTTTTACATTTACAAAATTTGTTTGCGATTTGTCAAGTTTTTTTTTAACGGAACACGTTTTGTTTTTTTGCGTTTTCATAGTAATTGTTGTGGAAGTGATTACGATTTTAGCAGCTAATTATTTAAATTTTGAATTTTTGTTTTTTTTTTGTAGATTCCTGAAGAGCAATTGCCTTATGGAAATTTGAAAAATAGATGTGCTGAGATAGTTTTTATTAGCAGAGTTCGAAAAGGATTGCTATTTATTTTTTGTTTTTTTTTGACAGCTTGTTTTGACTTATATTTATTTTCAATTTAATAAAAAAAGCATTTGCCGAATGTATTTATTTAAAATTGAATAAAGCTTTGCCCGAGTTTTGAATATATGCTCATTATTTACTACAAGTACAGCCATAAAATAGTATAGATTACTTTTTAAACAATGTCTTCCTTTTGCGCATTTGCGTTTAATAAAAACAGCAACATAATAAAATTAAATATAAGTAGCGAGTGTAAAACAAAATTTCCGTTGCGCCCACAATAAAAACAAAGTGAAAAGAAAAAAAAAAAATGCAAAGAAAATGAAGAAAATTAAATAAATAAAATAAGACAATAATATTAAAATATACAATACTATGAACAATAAATTTGTAGATATATATATATATTTTTATATATATATATATATATATATATATATATTGTTTGTATAAGTAAGTATATTGACGTGCTGCGTGTGTTGCCATTTTTTATGTGAAGAGTCGTACAACAACAACAAATTAAAAGTATATATATCTAATTGATTTTCTTTTTGTTTTGGGTATATTTATAAAAGACGATTAATTCTTTGATTGCTTTGCTTTTGGTAGCTTATTTTTAGCAAAAGTGGGCGTGTATGGGCGCCATGCCCACAATATTGATATATGGTAGCACTCTAAATGTGTTTGCACTGACAGACGGACAGACGCACAGACAGACAGACAAGCAGTCAGAGGCAGCTGCTGTTGGAAACTGCGCACATGACTTGCATACGATGTGGCATGTGGCAAGGTGAAAAAACATGCTCAAGTCGCTTTTGAACAGCTACTTAGGACATGTCAGAAGACCCTGTTTTAAGTCCAAGTGCATATGTCACGGCTAATGAGACCTCCAACGTGTCGTTTAAGGTGTGAATAAAAAAAAGCAAACTTGCCACACACACACACACACGCACACACACTGGTCGCTGGCAGTATATGTACAACGCCCACGCAACGCTAGCGATTTATTTTCCATAATTTATTTTAAATAGTTCCGCTTTTACGATATATTTAATGCTTGTAAAGAAAATTTTTAAAAATAGTCCGCTGTAAACATCGCAAAAACACAAAAAAAAAAAAAAAAATGTGTGTTGTAAAAGTAAAAATTGCTGTCGTTGACGATTTTCAAGGTAAGGTCAAGGTAAAAGCCGACGTAAGAGCTGAGCGACAATATCATTAATCAAACTTATGAATAAATAAAAAAAAATACCAAAAAACTGTGAAAAAAAGGCTTACAAATGTGTTACATGCCACTGTCGATTGCAATAAATAAATAATATTTTAAATATTTTGAAGGGACATGTACGGCTTACAGCTGAAGCATATATACTATTATTGTAGTCAGTTTTTGGGGGGAACCACTTTGGGGCCACTCACACAACCACTTTTGGGGGTCTCGAAACAGTCGAAACAGCAAAAACAAATAATCGCATGGCTTAAATAAATAAATACATAAAGCACGAAACTGATGAAACAATTGTTGCGTAGACTGTTTAATATCTTGGCCAATTTTATCTGCTGATTTTCTCAGAATACTTCGAATGCATCGCTGCGAAAAGCTTTCTCGTAAATAATTGTAAGTAATGCTAATAATAATATTATGATTGCAATTCGCAATTCTGGTGGGTGTGCATTTTGACGTCAACTAGTTAACACTTTTCCTTGACTGAAAAGTTAATAAGGAAAAAGGAAGCGATTAGCTGTTTAAAAGTGATTTAGTACATGATACAAATTATTTGCGTATTGATCGACATTTGAATTAAATTTAACAGGATGCTAGGCAATTAAAGCAATGCCCGGATGAATCGCATCACACACAACTTTTGTGGTTGAACTTAAAGAAAAATATATGTTGTTGTTTAATTAAATCAATTATTTATAAAGAACCAGCACAAAATAAGAAAAAGTAGATTATTAAGGGATTTAAATAAAAGAAACAGTTTGAAAAAGAACATAAATGTTAACTCTTTCGGTACGGAGTTTTATTTTAAAATCCAAGATATTTAAAAAAAAAAGTATTGAATAATTGAAAATCGTGAAATCGTCCTTTTTTCTGGGATATATAATCCTAATAAATATTTCTTATTGGCACATTTGAACCTAATGAGTGTAAAAGCCGAAGTTTGAAAACGGCTGGGACGTATTGTCCCAGTAGTCCCTAAAGGGTTAAGCATACATCTTTCTTATCGCAAAGTTCTTCGAGTTTTAAAAAGCTTAAGTTATAAAAGGTTGTTATGTACTTTCTTAAATGTAATGTTCAGATAAGGGTTTTTAGAAAGTAAGTAAAGCCAAGAAACATATAGGCTTGAAGCCTTATACACAGGTCCCGGCTCATTAAGAACTTCACAGATATCGATCAGTCAACACAGTTGCTTGGGACTATAAGGCTATTTTGGAACTCTGTCATCTTTCTCGACTTATATTGGTCATATGTTATTAATATGTCTGCTCACATTGCAGATCTGTGAACCCATTGAAAATCATTCAGCAAATAGCCATAAAAAACAACCGCAGACAAACAAAAAAAAACCAAAAAAAGTGAAAAAAAAAAAAAAACAAATTGTCAATTCCATAAACAGATATACACATTCCTGTGTTGTTTTTATTTTCATTTTTTTTTTTTTTTTGGCAATAACAATAACAGAAAACAATATACTGAACATGTTAAAAACAAAAAACACAAAAAAAACAAAAACAATAACAATTCAAGAGAATGCTCCATAGGATCAACAGCACGTGCATCGAGTATAGAGGGGAAATACACTAATAAAAAAAAAAAGTAAAAGAAAATGCAAAACAAATAATATCTAAACACAATCCCCTAAAAGACCGACAAAAGTTGTTGGCCATTAAGTCGGTTATAACCAGTTTCGATGGCAATTGAACTGGGTTGCCAATTACTATGTAATTACTTTTTTGGGCCATTTCAATTAAGCCACATGCAAATGGCCATTAACTATTGATTGTTAATGTTTTTGTTGATGTGTTTGAGTCGCTTTTATGGCTTTGACACTTTTTTCTATGTCATCTAATTCGATTTCTCAGTAATTTTCCAACCAACAGCCGAATGAAATCAAAAATATATTTTTGGATTTCAATAGAATTTCTTACCATGCGTCGTATCGTTTCTGCACAGGTACATAAATAAGCCTAATAATGTTCAATTCAATACATATAAACAAGTTAATCATACAACTCGGACTAAGCTACGTAAAACATTATGCCTTTTTATATAATACGCTTTCTTTTTCATACAGACTTTTACATATATTCATTTACGTCTCATGTCATATGTGTGTGTGTGTGTGTGTGTCTGGCTGACGGGCGACTAAAGCAAGCAAAAATTAATAATTTATTAAATACTACAAATACAAATACAAATATAAATAAAAACAATTTAAATAAAATACATTTTGTTGTTTTTGTTTTTTTTCGTTTTTGGGGGCAACTACGGGCAGCAGTGGCATAGGGTGCCAGGAGCACAGGAGACAGCAAGTGGAACAGAACAGAATACAACGTGAAACGACGAGACGCCCACGCAATTTTACTTTTGTTGGAGACCAAAATAACATAAAAGCGATAGGATATGGAAAAACGCAGTTGATAATATGTAGAACGTGAAGCTATATATATATATATATTTTTGTGGTGACGAAATTTAAATACCCTTAAATGCTGCATGTTATAAGAAACTGAACTCAAGCCAAATATGTCAAACAACAAAACATAAAGTTGTCAAATCCAGTAGTCAGTCAAAATATAGTTTAAAATTGCATTTTCCAATGAAAAAGATATGTTCTGTTAACTCAATACCACTTTCTCAAAGCTCTGGAATAGATTTTCACTTCGAGAAAGTCCTTTTTGCTATGTTACTTAACTAGAATTCATTAGCTTGTTACATTTTTTACCTGAGAAAAGGCGTACAGCTTATTTGATTTGAGTTTTGTGTCAAAAACAGCTTTGAAAAATTTTTAAAAAAAATTTTCAATTTGAAAAATGTATGCTCAACTTGCTTGTAAAATAATGGCTACCAAAAACAGTTGGATTTGTGTTACACAGTTACGAAAAATAATACAAATCATGTGCTTTTTATACTTTAAGTACAAATTTGAGCATCAAAACAGCTCAGGACAAGGATGTAGGCAGTGGGGCGTCAGGGGGGGGACTGGTTACACTTTTGAGTCAGGATATATATTTATTGATGTAGTCTTGAAAAACGAGCTGAAATTGTTGTTATACAATCATTTATTTCAACCGAAACAACTTTATCTATATTATAAGGATTCTTAATGGGAACGTTAAATAGAAGTTGAGAAAACAAGCTTTAGTTGTATATTGTATATTGGATATAATTCACATTTCATGAAATTGCAATACCTTTCGCAAGGGAATGAATTTTTGACAACAATAAATTAGAAACAGCTCAAAAGTTTAAAACAAAAAACTTTCAAACATTTGTATTAATAGTGATATTAATAAAAAAATATTTAAACAGCAAGTCTAATTTTCCTTTTTGTGTTTGAAGAAAGTTTTGTGTGTTGAAACACTGCCAGAAAGTCTGCGAAAAAAAGTAAGTTGAGACACTTGATATGTCCCTGATTTGTCACCTTGTCCACTCAAACAATTAATAAATAGGCCCATCAAAAAAAAAAAAGCCAAAAAAAGTGAAATGAATAATGAAATCATGTGCTCATTATAAATTCAGAATATTTACAATTTTTAAGTACATATTTTTATTGCGTGTCAATGGCAAAAAGCGCGTCATAACGCACAGACAGCGGACCGTCTCCCAGACAAACAGTTGGCCAAAACGACTCGACAAAAAAGAAAAGAAAAGAAAAAAGAAAAACCTGTTGTGGTTTTTGTTCCCAATGCTTATATATTTTATCTTTTGGTTAGCCATAATATTTCTCGCGCCGACAGGCGACGTCGACCTTGTGCCACGGCTCAACGCGTAGAAAGCGAAAAATCGAAAAGCAAAAACAAATTTCAATATTATTGTAGAAAAACTACTGTTAACATTCGTCAAAATGATTTTCACTTTAAAATGCATGCACACAATGTTTAAATATAAATACAAATTTGTATTTGTTATTGTTATTGTTATTGCCGCTGTGCTGCAATATTATTTTGTTTAAGTTTTTGTGCGTTTTTATTTTGGTTAGACGCGGCGTATGCGCAATGTTTTTATACTCAAAATGCCGCCAGTTGGGGGGGGGGGGGGAGGGAGAGAAGCGCAGCACTGGAGAGCATTTTTAATGGCAACGCATTAAAATATCAAATCAAATAAATATATGCAGCTTGTTTTCTCATATCCATTATTTTAATTTTTGCGCATAAAAAAACAACAAATTAGCATAAATCACGTTTTTACGGCAAGCTAAAGAATTTGTTTGACATTTTGCAAAAGCAATGCAATAAACCTGATAGCATCTGTGATGTTGTCAATTTAAGTGCTCCTTTTGAAGATGGTTTATAAGTAAATATACCAAAGTTAAGTTAACAAAAACTTAATTAAGTTCATCGCTTGTGATGGATGAAAAAATCGATTTTTTTTTATTGCATATTCTTAAAGTATGTACTTTTGAGAATACTCTCACAAAAATTCGTAACTTTCAGAGTATTTGAAGTGAAGTTATAGCTGTTTATAGCGCAACAAACAAACTTGAAACTTTAAGCGCGATTATATTAGAATGTTTTCTCGAAAAAAACATAATTTTAAAACATAATTTTTACAAATTCTTCGTTCAGCGACAAGATAATATAACACACTAACGGCATCTTTTTGAATTTTTGATTTGAGATGAACCGTTCTGAAGATATGATGTCCACCGCAAGGCACTTTGAAAAAAAGGACTGCCAGGAATTCGCCTATAACTTTTTAATAAGTTAATTTTTTTTATGAAAAAATTTCAACAATTACTTAAAAACATGTTCTATTTGACGTTGACAAAAGATTTGAAATAAATATTTTTGAACGTGTCAAAAAACAAAATCGAGAAAATTTCAAATTTGCCCTTAAGTAAACACTTGACTCTTAAATATTATATCAATTATAGCTTTTAACATGCAACTATTTACAATAGCAAACAATTCAAGCCAAATTGCAACGTCAATGCAATTAATTGAACTCAGAAGGTTCGTTGCACTCAATGTCTAAAAGATAGCACTCATAAATCTACCAGCACTATACAAAACTCAATAAATAAATTGCAATAAATACTCGCTGAAAGCCGTGCAATCAAAAACCAACTTACACGGCCCGCACTGACAGACAGACGGACGGACGGACAGTTTGCCCATTAGTCGACGCTGATGATAAAAAACATCTTGCGCACCAGCAGGCAGGCAAACACACAGACAGACACACAGACAGACAGACAGACAGACGAGCAGACAGTGGTACCAAAAATAGCTAAACGCATTACACTAAAGAAGACATCGCGCATACGCCGCGTGTTCGCGCAACGCAATGCCAATTAAAATTCATAAACAAAATAAAATTGAAATGTGTGCAAAATGTGCGTCGCTTTGGCATTTTATTCCATTACGTTCCATTCATTTGTTTTTTTTTTATCATTTTTATAATAAAAAGGGGAATTGTGATTTTGTGAACATGTTTGTATTGAAAGTGAAACCGGCTTTGATTGATATTGAAAATCTACTTTATGCAGATAAGTATGCTATATTAAACATTGCTCTCAGCTGCAATATCACCCAGTTTTTAGCCTCTTTGCAGGGTAGAAGATCTTCAGAGCTAGTCTGTCTAGAAAACTATAGAAAAAACTGCTTTCATACGGATAGACAGACGGACACTGCACAAGCCCGGCATACTCTTGTTGTTCTTTTTGGAAAACATTGTTAATGTAGAAACTAGAGTTGGAAACGGAAAGAGAAATTCGATTCCTTTTTTCGGGATTCCCATTCCGTTCGCATGTCATCTAAAAACCCTTTACTTCAAACTATGTTCTTCATTTATGAATATTATCAATATATTCAAATAAAAATGCACACTACAACTGATATACATTTCAATTCCAAGTAGTGTATTTCAATTTCGTTATTATTATCGTCGTTTTTTTTTTATTTATTAATTAACGCCCGCATAAAAACTTGGCAATACGGCATTTAATTTGTTTATTTGAGTTATATTGAGAAATATTTGGAAATTTTCACAAAATGAGCAATGTTATTTTTTTGTTTTTTTTTTTTTTGGTTTTATGCTTGAAGCGGACAAGTTCAAATTTCTTATAGCTTTACGTTACCATATGTTTATACCTATTTATATACAGTTTGTACTGTTGAAATTTTCGAAGGCGGCAATTGGCTTCGCACTTCATAAATGAGCATCGCATCTATTTGTCCATTGCCCAACACTTTAACGTATTTCAAAAATATTTTGAAATACATTGCGTGTTGGGTGGCTTCAGCTTTCGGCTTTTATATGGCAAATAGTCATTCCGACAAAAAAAAAAAAACCAAAAATTGGCTAATTTAATGTACGTTTTGCCGTTTTTGTAATATACAAAATGTATAATTTAATCGGAATCAATCAGAAAAATCTATGCATTCAGTGTTCGGTGCCTGACTTTTGGCTAACGCTTTGATATGTATATATATATATATTTGTTTATTTTTTTTCGATATAAAGCGACCATCACATGGTGGTTGGCTGTATAACATGACGTATTAGTGATATATTAATCGTGGTAGACAAATCTATTTTAAATCGATTTATGTGAATTGTTCCGCAAGCACCACTTGACGTTTTTTTTTTATATTTTTTAATCAAAAAAGATATATGCTATATATATATATATAGCATATGCTTCACATATATAAAACAGTTGTACGTGGGATCTTGAATTTTTGTATTTTTTCGGTATTCTTTTGACTTAATTTATTGATGGCTACAAATTAGATTACCATCAAAGTCCACTGAAAATGGATGTTCTTTATTTTAATTAATTTTGATCAAAGTACGCTGCGTCAATTCTCTGTTTTTGATTAAAGTAGGCTAGTGAACTGATTTCAATCACCGATTCTCTAGCATCAATGTACATTATTCAAATACGTTCATTCTAAAATTTGACTATTCCAATCCAGTCCTATTTTTTTTACACTTACAAAAAAAAAATATATAAAAAAAACCAAAAAAAAAAAAACACAAGATTAACATTATTTTGTAAAAAAGCAGCAAAATTTTCTTTTTTTTAATTGCTACATATCTACATTTATCTCTCTGGCTTGACACTTATCCAGCCTGTTTCGGCTTTCACTTTCGGCAATATTTTGCAGAATTCAAAGTTCCTTCAAATGTTCAAATCATATCCAAATTCAGTACACAAAATCTTGCCGAAAGTGAAAAACGAAGCAGGCCTTTTGAATTTACGTTTGTCACCATTCCACTGACTGTAAAATTGTGTAGCCGCTCGGTTGAAATACAATAAAAAATAATATACAAAAACACAAAAAACACACAACAAGATGTCAAAGGACGATGAAGCCCATCTAACACCACAGCTCAAGGAGCACTACGAAAAGGAAGCAGAAGTCTTAGGACTTTTGGTCAATCTGGAGCGACGCTATCGGGAATATTATCAATTCAATCAGTGCGAAGTAGAAACCCAGAAAATTGTCATTGAACGTTTGTGGCTTTTAACCCAGCGTTATTTAATTCTGGTTAGCGCTATGCCCGGCTGTCGTTATCCAGAAGTTTATACACTATCCGCGGAGGAGGCAATAGTTAATGAATATGAAGAAAAACTGGAACTATTGCGCACTTCCAAGTATGTTTAGCAATATAAAGATAATAACTTTTAACACTTAAGTTTTCCCTGTTTTCCTTAGCAATAGCATGAAACATGCCGTTAATGATCTCAATCTACAATGCAAGGAATTTTATGCATCCTACAATCAGCTGGACAAAACTTTAGAAACACCATTCATAATGGGCGATAAACATCATCGTTGCATTGAGATACACAAGCTAATGGTTACCGACATATTTAATTATTTCCTATCTGCTGTACTCAAAATGAAGTGCTATATGCATCAACTGGATCCAATTAATCTGGAGAGTGTCGAGGACTATCGCGAATTGCTCAAGAAAGATAGCAGCCCCGAGGAGTTCTATGATTATCTAATGGAGGGTTTTGTCTACTGCAATTGTCTGCAGCCAAAACCCAACTGTCCCATATTGAAACTAAAGTGTGATCATGCCAAAATAGACGCCTTAAAGTATGTTAGCAGAGTTTAAGCTGCAAATGTTAAGAATAAGTATTTTAAATGCGATTCTGATTAAATGATTCATTACGGCAAAAAAAAACCAAGTATTTTTCATTAATATTTGCATAGTTTAGGTTTCATTGCACTCTGGCAACGCCACGTTAAGTTGGCAGCATCAAATTGACGAGTTGGCAGGGCTCCTTAAAAATAAAACTGCCATAAAGCACAAGTGCAAAATCCAGCTGATTTGAGTCTCAATTTCCTTTGGTGATGTTATATAATTAACAGCAGCTTTATCTATTGTCATTGTTCTTATAAATATTTGCTTACAGCTTAACAAAGTCATTAACTTGTCCATTAAACACATATTAAACAGAAGCATTGTCTCTGACATCCCATTAAATGTTAGTAAGAGCTTGTAATGTTCTTTGTAATTGTCTTTGTATTATGTTTGGCAATCAAGTCAATGGTACAGTTTATTAACAGCAACCTTATAGCTATTATTATATGTCAGATAAAATGTCATTATTGTGTTATAAGCACATATATATATATGTTTTTGTTGTTATAAATGTCAAAACGACAACAAGTTGCCTGTGAACTTTGCTCGAATGTCAAGCTTAATCTGAGTCCCAAATGGCGGTTTTCGTAATTACACTGTGCAACAAAATGGAGGTATTCTGTTGAGCTGCTAAATATATAAAGTGGTAGAAGTAAAAAATAGTGTTAGATTGCTGATGGTAACATATTCGTAAGAAAAAAATACATACGTTTTGTGAAAAGTTGATTCGAGTTTCAAAGCCTTCTAAAATCTTGAATATTTGGCTTTTATTTGATTATAAATAAAAATATTTGTACAGAGTGCGGGATTCAAAGCTCGAAAGTCGCTGAATCTCAGCATATATTGCTTAAAACTGTTTCACACAGCTAAGAGGTAGAAGAGAGGTGCGAGGTACAAAAATAAGTGAACACTAAACTAGATTTTGGAAATTAACACTTCTTAATGTAAATGTATAACATTTTTTCAATATCTGCTCTCAAAGATCTAAACAAAACAATCAGTCTTTATATATATTACACCGATTTCAGAAATGACACCCTTTTTGGTGGAAAATGGTGGGGCAAAAAGTGAACACTTAACTAGATTTTGGAAATTAACACTTCTTAATGTAAATGTATAACATTTTTTTCTTATCTGCTCTCAAAAATCTTAACAAAACAATCAGACTTTATATATATTTCACCGATTTCAGAAATGTCACCCTTTTTGGTGGAAAATGGTGGGTATATAAAAAAGTTTATTCATATTAGATACTTGTTCTTGGTGCTTAATACTAAAACCCAAATAATGCGTTAAAAAAATAGTTTTTAAAATTTAAAAAAAAATGTATTTTGTAAAAAAAATCCTAGTTCTAATCAAAGTTTCATTCGCTTCAAACTGAAGTGTGTGCTAAATAATTTTGCACAGTGTGCTTGCGGATAATGATTATTTGAATCGATGGACACATTCAACTCTGAACTTTTAGTCGACGTCAAAGAGAATTTACATTGGATGCCCGGGCTGGTAAACAGGCGACCAAGCCGAGCAAACAGGCAAAAAGGCAAACAGGAGAACTGGCATACAATGCGAGCCAGCAAACAGGCGAAACAAGCAAACAGGCGAAACTGGCAAACAGCCCACAGCATTGAGCAGCATATCAAGCGTGGCTAATAGGAGCAAACACCCACACAGAGACGCACAGAGGCACACAGAGACGCACATAGGCACGCATAACAAATGGCATAGAAAGTAGCAAGATTCAGAGAATTTTCACCATCATCCACATCCAACCACAGCAGGCACCTCAACAAGCACTTGTGCAACTGTGTCCCATGGCACAACGAACCCATTGAGCCAAGTGTTAGCAACTGCTTCTCACTTTTATGGCAATCAAAGCGCATTTGTTACTGAAGCATGGTCAGGAGATGAGTTGCGGTGCGGTGTGGTGCACTGTGGTGCGGTGTGGTGGTTCGCTATGCTCAAAGGACCCTGGCATTCAAGGATAACACATTGGACAAATAGAAGCATACACCCACACATACTATAAACAGTCTACATAGAACATGTATATATATACTTATATATATTTTTAAGTATAGTGTAGAAATCAGAAACGACAAGCTCGTGCGTCATTCGATTATGACTTTGCCTGGGCACTTTTCACTGGCTTTATTTATCTATCATATATAACATATATTTGAATAAATAGAATTCGTTGGAATTACCGCATCCCGTTTGCCGAAAACCCAAATGATTCTTGCTTATTTGTTGTGCATGCTTGTGTTAAGCGTGTGGGTTTATTTTTAGCCCACTCAGTCAGGATAATTGAAAAGCGGGCACAACAGGATATGGCTACGCCCTTCATCTGTTCTTTGAAAACTCATCCATGTCATTGTAGTTGAATCAAAATCTGTGGGCGCTTGTTGATTGCGACTGAATTGTATGTTCTTGAAGTCATGCTGAATGTCAAGTTATTTGTAAGGAGATTGTTCGAAGAAATCGTATAATTGTAAACTATAATTTCGTTGGAATTATGTTCAAAGATATATAATGTAAAATGCAGTTTGATAATTGGAACAAAATAGATATTGTTATTTGATATTGTTGATTGCAACTGAATTGTATGCACTTGAAGTCATACTGAATGTCATGGAAATTGTTCGAAGAAATCTAATAATTGTAAACTCTAATTTCATTGGAATTAATAAAAAGAAGAAAAACTTTATACATCAATTAAAATGTAGATTGATACTCGGAAAAAAAGAATTATTATATGCAGATTTATACTCGGAAAAAATGTACTTATTGAATGTCAAGCAGTTTCGAACGAAATTGTTCAACTGGAAAATGTTAACAAGCTTCAAATTCGTACAAATCAGATAATTGTCGGCTTAAAATTTAATTGAACTCATATTCAAAGAATATTCATATAAATTGAAGTGTAGGTTGATACTCGGCAAAAGTGAGATGCTGAATTTCGATTAATACTCGGAAAAAAGGATATATGAAATGTCAAGTAGTTTCGAATGAAATTGTTCAACTGCAAACATGCTGCATACATTTCGAAGAAATCAGATAATTGTAGGCTTCAAAATCGTTTGAAATCATTTTCAAAGAATAGCTTTACATATTCAAATGCAGATTGATACTCGGTAATAAATAATTAAAATGTATCAAGGCTTTAAAAATTTCCAACTAATTTTCATATCGAGAACTTCAACTGGAAAACTTTTTTAAGGATTATAAATTGAAATGTAAGTTGATACTTGAAAAAATTAGATAAAATGTATCAGGACTTTTTAAGTTTTCAAGTAGGTACTTTTCATTTTATGTCTATTTCTTAAACTAAATATTCAAAAGGTTTTAGAAATAGATATTCAATAAGAATTTCTATAAAATATATAGTTTGTGAGTTGATTTTTGGCCTCAAGCAGCTTAGGTAAACTTCATTGTCTTCAAAAGAACAATTTAAAAAGCAATTTTAATTACATAATTGAACTAAAAGACTAAAGTTAACTTAAGTAAATTGTTAAATTTCGACATCTGCCATTGTAGCATTAAAGATTTTAAAACTAGCTTTATTTTAAAGTAATAGTTTCTCCAAAAAAAATGATCTATTAGATTTGATCTATATGCTATATAGCTACTTACCAATAGTGCCCATTTTAAAATATGGCAAATGATGCTCGTCCTTTGCAAGAATCCAATGTTCAATTTATAATCCCACTTTGTTTTGTTTGCGCTAGTAGCGTTTTGATATTATTCAAGATGATAATGCAACAGTTTCGACGTTTTCGAAAGAAAAAAATTCGTTGGCAACACAACTAAGTACAATAATTGGCGGTCACACTTATAAAGTCACATTGCAAATGGCGCTTGAAAAGTTTATTACTTAAGTGAAATTGCAAAATTGAAAAGTTTTTTGGTTTTTGTTTTTTTTTTTTGGTTTCCAGCGAGCTAAATTTCAAGGTTAATACACAGTGCAAAAAAAATATCGCGGCAATTTGTTGCAAAGAGATGAATGAGTTTTTGTTATTTTGGATTTTTCTACTCTTCTCTTCTTGTTTTACTGATAATACGAGAAAAGTGTGGTAAGAAGCGTTTGAGCGGAATGAACGAAACGCACTCACAGAAATACTAAAACAAAAAACACAAGCAGCGAAAGACGTGACAGATAAAGAAAACACGAGCAACACGTCCACACGTCAGGAGTTTTCCGTTATGAATGTTTTCACAATTTTCAAGTTTTTCGGATTTTATATTTGTTGCATCGTCGTCGCTTGGCAACGTCGTTTCGAGTTCGTGCATGGATATTCGGTGTTCGGTGTTCGGTCTTTTGGCCATCGGCCTGGCCGAGCATCTTGACGTGCTTTCGCTCTCGATTTTTCCCATTTTCTGATTTTCCATATTGGAGAAAAGCTTTCGATGCTTTGCCGCTTTTTTAAAAAAAAGCTTTCATTAACGCAAGTGCGAGGGCTTTGGGTTCAATGCATTGTGCGTAAGTTTTGCATTTTTAACAGTGACGGATTCTTAAGGTAATCGGGTTCTCCTAGTGTTTAAAGTACAACAAACTTTTAAATTAAGCTCAATTTGTATTAAATTTATATATATATTAAGTTAAATAAGAAGATATATACGCCTGCAGAAAAGTTTTTCGTAAGAAAACATAATTTTCGTCCAATTGTTCCTATGACAGCTATAAGGTATAGACGCCCGATTTTGATCAAACTTACTCAACATGTTTTTCACATAATAACATTGAGTGCAACTATATCTAGTATTAATATCTGTATAAGCAATAAAGTTGTTCATACAACAACCCATATTTCAACTCTTTCAACTATTACTCCTATGGCAGTAATATTAGTTCGATTTTGATCAAATTTATTTCAAATTACAAAAAACATGCTAAAATTCAAAAGCCTGTTTCTGGTTGAGATGACTGGAGAATCAAAAAAGGTTAATATTTTAGCATCCTCCGATTTTTAGGAAATTTTGTAAAGACAATGCTAAAACTCATAATTGGTAGGTTTGGTCAAATTATTTTGGAAAAACAACATTTTCAATCGATTGTTCCTATGGCAGCTATATGTTATAGTGGTTCGATCCGGCCGATTTTGACATATGTACTGCCATCTGTGCCAAGTTTTATTCAGATAGATGTAAATTGATACTCGGAAAAAAATAATTAAAATGTATCAAAACATTCAAAGTTTCCAATTATTTTTCATTTCGAATACCTCAACTTGAATTTCATTTGAAATCAGTTTCAAAGAATGTTCTGATAAATTTAATTGTAGGTTGATACTCGGAAAAAGAAAGATATTAAATGTCAAGTAGTTTCGAAGGAAATTATTCAACTGCAAACATGCTGCATCAAATTCGAAGGAATCAGAAATTTGTAGGCTTACAATTCATTTGAACTCATTTTCAAAGAATAGCTTTACATATTCAAATGCAGGTTGATACTCAGAAATAAATAATTAAAATGTATCAAGACTTTTAAAATTTCCAACTAATTTTCATTTCGAGTACTTCAACTGTCATTTCTTTTGAAATTATTTTCAAACAAAACAAATAAAAAAAAAAACTATTTAAAATTTAAAATAAAAACAAAACACAAAGCAGTCAATTTAAGTTCAATTAAATTATTGTGCTACAGTATCATATCACTTTCATCTTTGTACAATACTTTCCGTTAACTGCAAACACCCCTGACCCCAATACACAACTTTTAAACAAGTCCGCCTATACTAAGGAAACTTAATATAGTAGTAGTACAGTAGCTCTGCCTCACTTTACCCAATGCGATAAGGATACAGTAAAACTATTTTTAAGCTGATTTTATTACCTCAACGATTGAAGTAAAATTAATTACCGCCCCAGTTACAACAACTACGAGTAGTACTATCTTGTAAGCTAAATACCAAGCAATTTTTTAATACAATATAAACAAAACAAGTCAGTTGGAGCCAAAAGATTCGGAAAAAACTTCAACAGCACGCAAGGACATGAAAGCGGCACAGGTTTGCGCCTGACGTATGTAGGTGTTGCCGTGTGGGGCAATGCACCACCGTCACCATCACTTTCCACCTGTCACAGCTCAGCTCAGCTTAGCTGAGTTCAGTGAGACTCGAGACTCGTGTAGAAAACCACCGCAAATTAAGTTTTGCGGCAGAGACGTCCTTGAACCAAATATCCAAACAGCAAAAGACAAAGCCAAGGGAAGGTATAAATACTCTCACAGAGCCAACTGACGTAAGTACTGCCGTAACAAATCCTCTTTTATCCTACCCCACATAGATGCCTTGCGGTAACAGTTAACTTGATTATTTTACAAATAATTGAAAAGGCTGCCACACAGACATTGCAAAAATTGAACAAATAGACAAGACTGATAGATTACACCCACTCCTAGTCTATATAAACATTGTCGTTTCCGGTCCTCGGCTCACATGCTCAAGCCACTTTCATATGAGCCGCATCTGACGGCGTTGACGTCGTCACCAACACCAGTTTCTGACTGTGACGACAACACCAACACAGCAAACAACAACGACAACAACAACAACAACCAGCAACAACACCCATCAAATGAAATGCCAGCAGACAACACAACTAAACCCAAACACAAATACTCCTATATCCCAAAAATATCGTTCAAGACACGACAGAGTTTCACATATTTTGTGAGTGTCTGCCGGAGCATTGTAAATGTGCTCTCTGTGATTTGAATAAAGCTTTTTCTTTGAAACCCAAATATGCATACTCTACTTTGTATATATATACTTATAATATTAAACTCTTTCTCTATCATACATTTTCATTCTGAATTCCGATTCCCTTCGAAGTTTGCCAAAACAGGATTTATTGCTGTCCTGAATTCGTCATAAATTCAAACTTTTATTATTTTTGCTGCGTAATGAAAAATAATTAGTAAATTACACAAAAAATTCAAATAACAAATTCTAAAACTCAATTTTCTTACATTTTTTATCTTATTAAGAAACGATTTAAGTAATTTTTTCATTGCAATTAAATTAAACAACTGTCTGTTCCCGCTTAGTTTTAGTTTTATTAGTTTTTATTTTATTTATTAGTTTTTACTTTTTTAAAAATGTACGGATTTCGAAATAGGCCTGATTATCATATTTTCGATTTTGTATTCCAGATTAAATTTCAATAGATCTTTCTTTTTGAAGCATGTTCATAAAATTTGTAATAAATTTTTACATTACTATTTGGAATTCAGAACAGCTTATAATTCCGATTCTAAATGTTTTGATCGATATCGGAAATGAGAACCGACCAGATTATGTTCTTTAATTTTTCAAAACTTTTGAGTTTTTCTTACTGGGCGTTCTCTGCTTTCTTTGTTTCAATAGATTTTAATGGTTTAAGCATTTTTCTAGTAATTGGGTTTTGCTTCATAAATGTCGGGTTCGAATTTTAGTCAATAAATATCTTTGCTTTATCTGTCTAGTCAAAAGAAAAACAGTTGTTCTATAAGAAATTTTAACGTTGTTTTTTTTTTTTAAACTGTTCAAGTGTTGTAAATTGTCTATTTTATAGCTTACTTCATAACTTTGTCATGTGTATGAATGACAGAAATGTCGCTTCGCAAGTATGCCAGCTTGAAGGTCAATTAAAAACACACATACGCCTAGTATGCAGCGCCTAGAAAGCAACAACAAACATACACACAAGTCGAGCTAACCCAACTTCGAAGCGGCAAAGCAGTTTTATGCTATGACGCGAAGAGCAACATTGACTATGACTACAATAAGAAGTAAGGACTAGGACGAGTCCACGTGCATAAAAGAGCCAAGGAGCCAAGGAGTCGCAGCAAGCATGTTTGCTATTAATAGAGTCGTTTGAGCCGAAACTGAACTTATGAACTTAACTGGCTCAATGGTTGCCAAGCAGCCCCCATATGGCAGCCCGCCCGTAGTCAAAATTAACAGTCATATATACAACAGAGAGAGACAGAGAAAGAGAGAGAGAGAGCGAGAGAGAGACAGCCAAGTTACCCAGTGGCCCAGTCAGCCAGTTAGTCAGTTAGTCCTTTAGTCAGTTTGTCAGTTAGTCAGTCAGTCAGTAAGTTGCGTTGCGTTCGGAGTGGCAAATCGCGATTATATTTTGCATCGAATTAGTTGTTGGGCACAGCTCGACGCGTTCGCCATGCACGACTTGCCACCAAAACAGACGCGTCCAAATAGTGAGCCACATGGCAGCAAGGAGCAGCAGCAGCAGCAACAGCAGCAACAGCAGCAACACCACAAATGCTCCAGTGCAACGTTGTGCAATAGAACAGCAATGGCAACAATGCTGCCACCACCAGCACCACCGCCCACACCAGCCACATCCTTGTCCACAACGCTGACAGTGCCCAGCATAGAGTTGACACCAGCGACTGCTCCGCCAGCTGCAGTGACAAAGCAGCTCGTCTTACAGGATAACAATAACAATAATAGAGAAAACTGCAGCGTTAAAGTGCTAGGTGCACCCAACAACTATGTGGCAAGACGCACCTGGATAACCACAGAGCGCATGAATGAGCTGCGTCGCAAGGCGCAGGAGGCAGCCAAGCAGAATAAGATCTTTACCATACGCGGCTGTTTCAATTCGGTGCGGAATGCGTTGCTGCTGCGTGGCTGGGTGGAGAAGCTTGATATGCATCGCAAGGTGTTGCCCATGGGTCAGATGACCTATGAGGATCTCACACAACGTTTACCCAAGCGCAAGGCAGGTGAAACGAGGCGACAGTATGTTTTGAAGTGTGAACGTAATATAATGTCGCGATTTTTGGAGCACATGCCCGTGGACTTTTTGTGGACAAATCGCAAAGAGAAATGTGACTACATTGATCAGGCCAAGAATCCGGGCATGACCATCAATAAGTTTCACAGAGCGCCCTTTACCTCCAAGGAAGGTTTATGCAGTCAGCTGCGAGAATTCCATTGGTTCTTTGAGGAGGGCATGGCCGAAATGTACTTTCCACGCTGCTATAATGTTTGGAGTCCGGAGGAACTAGGTGAATTTGTAGATAACTTCAAGCTAACCGCCTGTGTTGCCTATTTGAGAGCCATGCTGTGCAAGTATCACAAACAGGGCTCCGAAGCCATCTTTTCGCCCAGCGGCAAAATACCCTACTCATCCATTGACTTTGCCTACAAGCGTCTTGTGGACTACATTGATAGCTGTCAACACAATGATATTGACTACGAGGATCCGCCCAGAATATGGGAACACGACTGGGATGCGTTTCTTTATCAGCACCAGCAGCTGGTCAATGAGGATGGACGCATTCAGCATGATGGTCAACGCACCTTGGAGCACATGATTAAGAGCTGCATTTCGCTGGTGGAGAAAATGAAAATACATTGGCCACAGTACAGCTTGGATGGCTATCAAAACTTGTGGATTGTCAAACCAGCAAATAAGTGTCGTGGTCGTGGTATACTCTTGATGGATAATTTAAAGAAAATTTTAGGCGTAGTTAATCCATCAATAGCATCCAAGAGTCGCTATGTGGTGCAAAAGTATATAGGTAAGTAGGTGCAAGAAGTCTAATAACTAATGGATCACTGTGTACGACAGTACACGCTAGTGACGAAACTTCATGAAGTGTGTGAAAAGCGACAAGCAATCTATACAGGAAGAAACGAAAAGTAGCTTCAGTCTTATCAGAGAATAAAAGCTTAAATTGGTTGATTTGTGATTATAATCGAACAGTACAAAAGATACTGTCAAAAGTCTAAAATATCTCTAGAAACGTGAAAAAGTTTGAATAACGAGCCAGATCCAAAATATTTGTGCTACTTTGACCTCTTAACTTGATCTAAGAACGTTAAATCAAAAGTGGTTCATAGAACTTTAACAAAACAGACTGTCGATTACTTAAAAGTAATTACTTCATAGAATTAGATACTTATTATTTCCAGAACTTCATGCTACCCTCTTAACCCATTCGAATAGCTACTGGGTATAAAAGCGCATTCTGTTTCCGTGTATCAATTTTGTTTTAAATTCGCAAATGTGTTCCAGCTCTGGAATAAAACGGTATAAGCAAACACATACAAAAAGTAGGTCAGAAATCAGGCCGCTGACATTGTTGTTTTTGTTGCTGTTGCTGTTGTTGTTATTGTTGTTTTTGTTTATGGTTTTGATGCCTTGGCAGTAGACTGAAGTCCTACGAACTTTCCTTACCCATGTCTGCAAGCACGCACATACCTTAAATATAAAGAAGTACAAGTACATATGTATTTTTATGTATGTACTAAAACATATCATATCTTTTGCATTATGCCAAACAAAATGTGACCTAAAAGCGCAGCCACTAGTTGTTATTCTTGCATAGTATTCAAAATATATTTGATGGTTTTTGTATGTCAATAAGTTTTATGCAACAGGTTTAACTGTAACAGATGCCTGCCAATCTAAGAGTAGGGTAACAAACTGTAGGGTCTTTAGACTAGAGTCTACGGAGTCGTGAATGAAGGAACTACAAAGTCAAGGCTAAATATTTTAGAGTTGAGAGTAGACATTAGGAAACAGAAAGAGATTTAAAGGTTGAGTTAAAACTAAGCTGAGAGGAAAAAGAAAGGAAGATAATAAGTTTTATATACACTTAAGATTAAGGATTATGGAATAGTGAAAAAGTACAGAGTCAAGAAACTACAAAAAAAAATATCAAAATGATTCCCTTTTTGAAGTCAACTTTTCACAATCGGACAAAAGCTGACGTCGAATCATAAAATAACAAAAAAAAATGATACTTTTACCTAAAGGCTGCACATAATACATTGTACCAAGAACCAGAGACAACTGAAACTAAATATTGGAAAATATAATTTAAAGAGTATCTTTCCATAAAGGTTGAAAGTAGAGAGACCATGCACGAAAAGAGTTCAAAGAGAACGGATAAGAAAAACTGAAAGTTAATAATGTAAAGAATACTGAATCGAAAGTAGAGAGATTAGGGAAAACAACAGCAAAAAAAAAATACCTATTATAAAATCCAAACTACAGGCACTGAGGCTTGTTCCCATTTCCGATTTAGATCAAAATATTCGGAATCGGCATTAGTATTAAAGCTTTTCTGAATTTCAAATATTGATGGAAAATTTGATTCAAAAAGTTTGGCATTTGAGACAATGGAATGAATCTATAAAAAGCAGGAATGATGCTATTTCATTCGAAAACAGGAATCAAAAATCTGAAACGTTTCGAATTGAAAAGTTCTCAAAAATGAAGACAGGCCAGAATATACTCGTACTAAGGACCAGAGAGACAACAGAAACCAAATAGTGTATTAGAAACTGTAACTTAAAGACTATATCTATTATATTTCTACAAATTTTCAAGTCTGCATATGAACGAATCAAAATCATATAATATACATAGTAAATTTCAATAAATTTCTCTTACAGAACGACCGCTCATTGTCTTCCAAACCAAGTTCGACATACGTCAATGGTTTCTCATAACAAACACACAGCCACTGGTGGTTTGGTTTTATCGGGAAAGCTATTTAAGGTTCAGTTCCCAGGAATATAGTCTAAGCAATCATCACGAGTCGGTGCATCTGACGAACTATGCGATACAAAAGAAATATACAAATGGCAAACGGGATAAAAGGCTGCCCAGTGAGAATATGTGGGATTGTTACTCCTTTCAAGCATACTTGCGTCAAATTGGCAAATCAAATATGTGGCTGGAACGCATTTATCCAGGCATGCGAAAAGCCATAGTGGGCACCATGTTGGCATCACAGGAGAATATGGATCGGAGGCCAAATACATTTGAGCTCTTTGGCGCAGATTTTATGATATGCGAGAACTTCTATCCCTGGCTGATTGAAATCAACTCGAGTCCGGATTTGGGTGCTACGACGAGTGTAACAGCGCGCATGTGTCCCAAGTGTCTCGAGGATGTGGTTAAGGGTGAGTTATTGATCTAACTAAAACTAAAAAGAAAAACCTAATGATTGTTCTTGTAGTGGTAATTGATCGCCGCTTGGATCCCAAATCGGATATGGGTAACTTTGAGCTGGCCTATCGCCAGGTGGTGCCACCCACGCCCGCCTACATGGGCCTGAATCTCTTTGTCAAAGGCAAACAGCTGCTGCAGAAAGTCAATCATGGTCATAGCCACTATTATTACAATCAGCAGCGCAAGGAACGCAGCCTGGCCACTAGCAGCGTCTATCGACAACGTTCCGCCATTCTGCCCACAACAACTATATCGCGCATACATCGCGCCATGCCCACCTTCAATGCCACGGAGTACATGGAGAAGTATATGGTGGAGCCGCTGAGCAGCAGTCGCAGCAGCATCAGCAGCACACAGCAAACCACAGCGGTTCCCAGCATGCTCAAGTCACCTGCTGTACTAACAGCACCCACCTCTCCATGTCCATATTTGCTAAAGCAAGCGGGTCGTTCCATTACACAGCTGTTGAATGCCACACAGAAGCGGAATACGACGGGTGCTGGTGTGGGTGGAGAGCTGCTGGCTAATGCTGCGTTGCCACCCAAGCGACAGCGCAGCTGTGGTCCTCGTTTTGGTGCTAATCCCGTGGAGAGCAGTGAGAAAAAGTTCAAGATTCTAATCAAGAACTATGCAAGCAATGGCACTGATAATCTGCCAGAGAAACAGGAGCCGCCCAGCGTGCCTGCTACAGCGCCGGTAATCAGTGAACGCAAGTGGCGCAGTCTACGCAACATAACCAGCACACCCAACACCACCACTACCAGCACAACCACAGGCTGCTCCAGATCTAAGCCCACGCCTGGTGCCGGCATACCTACGCTGCTGGACAGCAACAGATGCTCACGTCGTTTTGCCCGCACCAAATCCGAAATTGAGAGCTCCGCCAGCATGCATGCCATTGGGCGCACCTTTGGACGCAAGTCAAATGGACCACGTCTGCCCATCAGCATCTCGGTGCAAGCTTTACATCGTGGTGAGCCCATTGTTACAGCCATGAAGCATGCCTCCAGCGAGCTGCAGCTGTCCCAAACGCAGATCATCAGTCCCCGCACCGCATTGGCCAACAAACTGACTAGCTCTACGCTAACAGTACCACTGCCCACTTGTTGAACCTTCAACACCTTTGCCACATACACTGCCATTGTAAAACGGTGCACGAACAGACACCATGAACAACATAATTTGGAGTATGTATAGTTAGTATTAGAGATGGGATCGCGATAAAAGAAGTGTGTTTCGGTATCCATGGTATTTCGTGGTTTTCCTTTTCCGATCCCATCTCTAGATTGTATACATTCAGATCCTTTTTTAACTCAACAATCAGAAGTTGGTCTAGCATTCATCCATTGAGCGTTTATGGAAAGTATGTAATACTAGCAGGCTGATTTTTATCATCAGTAGGGGTAGATTTTCCCAAACCGGTTCTAAGTTTGATGCTAATTGAAAGATATCAACAAATTTTGCTATTTAATAACTTCTAAGGTAGTACTTTGAAAATTAGCTGTAAAAGATTACAACAAAATTTCGATATCTCAGTTTTCCATCATTTTTCCGTGTGGGTGTATTTTTCAAAATTTGTGAGTACTTAGTACTTTGAAAATTAGCTATAAGCCAATCAAAAGATGGCTCAAAAGTTCTATATCTCAGTTTTTGTATTGATTTTCCGTCCGACAAAGGGGTGTTTTACACCAGCGCTAAGCGTTACGTTAATTATGGAAGGACTTGAGAAAAATTCAAATGAAGGTATGCATATGTGTAAAAAAAAGTACTCTTTTAGGTTATCCTTCTTTTTTTATGTCCAAATGTTAATCGTCATAGCTTAACATTTATAAGCATTAGCAATTTTCCTAAGATTTACTTATTATAACACAAATGAAGCAAAGCAACAGGGTTTTTTTCCCCGTATCGGCATAACCACAAATCATAGATCGTTTCATTAAAGATTGGTAGATTTGTAAACCCAGCTTCTGATTGCGAATCGAGTTATATAAATACATTCAATTGTTTTTTCAATTAAGATAGTACATTAAACAACTTTTGTACTGGTTGCATTTATACATATCTTCTGGATTCAAAAGTTTGTTCACTGTTGGTGTTATAAATATATATATATATATATACATAATATATATACTAAATATATGTATGTTAGTTAGTCTTAATTAAATATCTAACAAATATTACATAGATATGTTTGTGTTTGTTGTTAATTCTTGTTAACTTATTTATTTTTTAGTCGAGTTGAGAAAACATGCTTATTGTTGGCATTGACATCGATCATTTGAGAATTGTTATAGCTCTGTTCAATAAATGAATATTATTGTTAGTTGATTGTGAACAGTTTGATTAATTGATTAACTGCAAATGGACGGTAAGCCTTGAGATTATATACATTTTTCTTAATGCTATATTAAAGAGTCGTTGTTAATATCGTTTTAATTATATTTGAAGTTGATAACTGCTTACCAGAAATTATTATTTGGGTGCAGTGTACTGCAGTGCCAAATTCTCTCGGGTTGTGGAGTTCAAGGTCGTTTTGCCGCCCAAGTTCCTTGAACTCGCTCGCGAAAGTGTCTTGGGAAAAGTAAAAAAAAAGGTATTAGGAAACCTTTAAAAATAAATATGAAATGGCTTAGTCACCTTATTTCCAACTTTGCCTATGACCAGTTTGGCATTCTTAAGTGTACCATCCTTGTTTTTATCCCGGCCGAATCTGCGACTTGTCGTGGACTTCACATTATTCAGAATCTTGCGTAGCAAACGAGTTTTTGGATTTGATCTAATCTTGGGCAACGATTCAAATAGTTTCATTTGTGTGCCATTCAGCTCCAGGGGCCTTGTACCATCGACATCCTTGTTGATATTGTGATTAACCTGGAATGTGCGCTCAAAAAGACCCGTTGCGGCCATCGGATTCCTGGGCACATCTAATACCACACGTATGCAATCCTTCAGAGCCAATGGACAAATCCTTGCTGTCACTTCCGTTGACGGCGACAAATCCGGCGTCGAGTTAATCTCAATCAATATTGGATTATAATGTTCATCAAGCATAAAATCACAACCATATAACTCAAATGCATTCGGTACCAGTTCAGTCTCATCCAGGCTAGCCAAAACCACTGCCACCAGATTCTGCTTAAAGCCATTGTAAATCTTGGACCAAGTGCCCTCGGGTGCACCCACATGACGCAAATGACACTTGAATTGATCCAATGACCACATATTATGCTTGGGTAAACGCGAATCTCTATTCGCCTTGTTCTTATAGCGCTTCTGCACCGAATTATTTGTCAGATGTATCGATTCACGCAGATCATCCATTGTGAACTCCTGCGAACTGAAGCGTAGGTAGCAATCACGATATGTCCAAATGGTTACCTGCGTGTCGCTTATCGTTAGTAGCATGTACTGACGAATATCGAACTTGGTACGATATACGAGATACGGGCGTTCTAAAAAGAATATTTTAAGGTTAATGTATGATAAATTCTTCAAGATAAACAAGATAGAATAGCTTAAAATTTCGACCGAAATATAAACAGGCCTGATAATACAGGTTTAACACTTTTTATATCGAATATATCGATATGCGACATCGAATATATCGATTTGCGACATCGAATATATCGATATGCGGTATTAAGAACAACTATTAATTCCGATTTCGAATGTTTTGATCGAATTTGGAAATACCAAAACTTAACTTAAAGCACAAGCTTAGCCCTACTCACCAATATATTTTTGTACGATATATTTTCGATTTTGATTGTTCGAAGTCCACTGTAGAATCTCATCCAAGGAGCTGCGTATAACGATGCCAATACCACGGGACTGATAGCCCGGCTTTAGTATCCACAGATTACGACAGCCATCCCAGCGATAATCCAGACACAGTGCTTCAATTTGATCCAGATATTGAGCAGCTAGTCGTGCATACTCTGTCATAACCTTCTCGTTGATCTTAAATTTGGCATTTGCTTGGAGGACCTTGGAGGACTGCACCATAAACGATTGGTTCTCAATCATTTCGGTAGGCGTGGGCAGTTTGATGCGTGCATCATCTAATGAATAATGCTCCTTCTGTCTAATCATACTCTTGACCTTATTAATGGCAAACTCAATGGTAATGCTCAACACGGTGCCCTGTTCCGGATCAACCATATCAGCAGGACGATGCTCCTTAAGATAGCGCAGCAACGAGCGTGCCTGAGTCTGATGATAATCTTCAATGAAAGCCGCACGTTCCTCCATGCTATTGGCGCCCAAGCGATAGAAACGTGGATAGCTCATGCCGCAAACGCCATCCTCGCGGAACCAGCGCTCTTGCTCGGCACAGCCGACCAGACCTACCTTGGTGGAGAAGTCCAGAAACTGGCTACGCCGCACACGATTACGAAATGGTTTCACCTCCGGAAACATATCACGCTGTGCCTTGCTTTGCCAAATAAAGAAGGAAGGGAAATTATTGATCATCTTTGAAATGACAACGGCTTCATAATCATTGCCACGACGCGCATGCTCCAGTAGCGAGTCTTCCGACAGACCCTGCAGCTTGGCATGCCGACTCGCTGGTAGCTTCTCCAACCAACCACGTCGCACCAAGGCACGCCTTACCGTATGGTAATTGCCAAATACAGTAAATATTCGCCGATTGCGATAGGCATCTATAACACGTGTCCGATATGTATTGCGCAGCTGACGCTTGTGTGCATCCGGCGCCAGGGTGCCCGCTGAATTGGATACGCTGGCGGAACGGGCATGCGTCAGGATATTGGAGCTGCTGTGATGCTGCTGGCTGCTCTTGTGTGGCAGCAGCGAGATGGCATGACTGTTGCTGGCCGTTGTCTTTGGCAGCGAACACTGTTTGCAAAGGGTTATTAGCTCCGCGTCCAGATTCTGTATGAGGGATTGTATCCTGGAGACGGGATTGTAGTAACGATGACGATGTGTGTTGAATGCACTCGATGACGCCTGGCTCATGTTGAGAATGTTTGTGACTGAGACTGAGAGACTGAGCCGATTTGCTTCGATGGGATTTAGCTTCTAGTTTTCTGTCCTGATCTTTAATAATCTCGAGCTGTAGGCGTCTGGTGCTAATGCAGCTGTTTGTTTGCTGCAATTAACGAGAAATTTTGAAGCTGTAGCCAAAACCTTTTCTAACAGTATCGCATTTAAATAGGCAAAATCTTGATTGATTTATAAAACATAGCTTCGCTTAGACAGTAAAATTTGAGACCCCAAAAATACTAGTTACAAAACGAGTGCAAGACGAAATTTGAACTAAACCTACACATCTGAAATTTATTGAAAAAAAAAAGAAGAAAACTTCTTTTAATGTTTTTATCATAGCTTACTCTTTCTTTTTTTTAACTTAATATATATAATTTCTGTTTAATAATATAAGCTTGTTTATTATCACGGAAATCAATTAGTTATGTCTACAACATAAATAAATTAAAATTTTAACCGAAGTTTATGGATATTATAATTATTAGATTTGGGTTGATTGATCTAAACTTCTGTTTGAACAGGGTCTTTGAATTTTACTATTGAACTATATCTTTGATTATAGTTCCTCTGTTTCGTTTAGCTCCTTTTCTCTTCCATTTTTAGCTCAGCAGCTACAATTTTAGATTTTCGATGCAGAAATATGTTGCGTATGTTGAAATTCTTTGAACATTTAGGTTTAAAATTGTCAAAACTTTGAACAATTTGAAATATTCCACCAATTTGCAAACGCATTTCAACCGATAAAACTAAGGAAACGATTAGTTCTTTAATCCGAAAGTAACAGAAGACAATTAGTTCTCTTATCTGGAAAGAAACTAAAGAAAACGATTTGTTGTTTTATCCGAAAATAAACTAAAAAAATAATAAGTTTTATTATCCTTTAAGGAACTAAAGAAACTATTATTTCGGAAAGGAGTTAACAGAAGAGGAACTACTAAACTATGTCCCAAAAGGAACTAGAACGCCAAATCTTTAATATTCATCATCTTTGCTTTTTAGGTATGTAGGATAATTCTATAAGCTACAATAAAACCTTTAATAATAAAAGTCAACAATATGATCTTTGAATAGATTACATGTGATTAATTTATTTCTCAAAAAAAAATTATTATACAATATATTAACTTCTCCATTGCGTCTTGTTGGAATATGATAACTTTGATATTAATACTGTTAGTTTTTTTTATTGAATTGAAAATTCAATTGTGACTAGCGCTCTAATTTAAAGTATTTATACTTGTTGCGTTAGGAATGAAATAAAATAATAGTAAAATATATCAATTACGTTCTCGTCCTTTTTGCGCCCTTTGTAAATTGTGCGTCATCTATTTTATAAGCCAATTTTGAATGTCTATGGGATGTTGGGAAGACTTCGAAATAAGCTGTTTCTCGCCAATCGGAAGTGAAGAAAGTCTGTCGGCATAAAATTATATACATATAAATAATTAATAAGTTAATTATATCGCTTATCTTGCACAAATAGAGCTCCCTTTCGGATAGCACTAGAATTTTGAATTCGATTTAAACGACGTTTCTGAAACTTCTACTGACTTCAATATCTATACTTTTAATTTTAAACGCAGTTCATCGTCTACTGGGAAAATTGGTCCGTGTCCAGGCACAATGTGGCTACACAATTGTGCCATACGCGACCTCTCCTCAATCTGACGCTGCTCATCCTCACTGCCGGCTGCTTTCCAAATTTGCTCATCATCCACATCCTCGATTCGCTCGAATAGATCTCCGCAAACACCCACCGTTCCACCCAGCTGTGTGTTGTGCACCACAACAGAAACACAGCTCAGCGTGTGTCCAGGAGTATCCTCGACAAGCACCTCGCCATGGGTGTCCAGCGCACCGGAATGCTCAAAGTAAAGATCACGATTTGAGGCGCAGGTGCCAACAACATGCATGCGCGCCTGCTGGAATAGATAGTTGCAACCAATGTGATCCGAGTGTCCATGCGTGCACACAACCACATGTATATCATCCACTTGCAATCCTTCTGCAGCTAGCAACGACTTCAAATTTTCCCCATCCCAGGCGGTCAATGTATCCACAATTATATTGGTGCCATCTCGGCAGCGTATTAATGTGCAGCTACAGTTGGCACGCATGGAGTTGACATCATTTTCATCCTTGTTGGAGTAACCCGCCTGCAGGACAATCACTTGATTTTGCGACAGTGACATTTCCAATTGTCAATTATGTATAAATAATTATTGTAAAATTAGTGTTGAGCGGCTAATGAGCTAGTGCGCAAAAAAAAGACTCAATGAACTGAACTTAGAAAACATGTTGCTCTTGAATGAACCTTTATTTGATCTTTTTTTGATTCTGTGTGGGGCTGCATAAAAAATCGGAAAAATATCTGTTTTCAAGCGAAAATTGAGAATTCTATTCATGTGAATTACAATGTAAATTTCAAAATTGGCTTATTAAAGTCAGCTGGACAATTTGAATTTGAAGCAAGTGTGCAATATGGGAGTAAGCTCACACATTTAAAAAGAGCTAGTGAACATGTTCAGCAAATGAACAATGTTCATCCAACACCTGCACTAAGGGCGGTCCAAAAGCTCATTTTTATCGATAACCATCAGCTGTTTTTTTTACAATATGAACTACTGCCCTTAACTCAAAGCATACATTATTAACTTATACATACATATTCTACTAACTTGATACGTATTAAAAAAATTGTTATATTCGTCATTAAATTATTAAGTCCAATTTTTGATTTTCAGCGCATTCCACAAATTAAGGCATATTTCCACTTCACATGAAATGGAATGCGCTGGAAATTGATACATTCCGCTTCTGTGAAACCGAACGAAAATAACAATTAATGTTATTTTTAAGTTTATATTTCGGCCGCAGTGATCACAGCTAATGTAAAGGTGCCAGAACCAAATAAATCCGTCAAGTTAGCAACGATCGCCAGCAACGAATTTTATACAAGCTTATACCTATTTTATTTTCGATATTTTAGTAATGAAAATTAATATTTTTGAAAAATTAAAGATGCAGAATTGTTAAGAAAACATCAAGCTATTGTTTTATTTGGGTTTTGGTTAAATATATTTATTACAAATATTAGAAAATAGCAAATAAAAAATAGTTTATTGAATATCTCTCCTTAAAAAACTCCTCCAAGATTTGCACGATATTTCAGTTTATAGGATATACTTTTAAGAATATTTCTTAATCGCGCGATTTTTTGTTTAAATAGTTTCACCGATTTCTTGCTAAAATTGCACGCAGCGCCTCCAAAATCAACAATCCCCGCTACTCTGTTAACTCAAAAAGGCACCGATATGCATTATCGATAGGCCAGCGCGTGGCGCTGTTATCAGCTAAGCTAAAAATGGCTTTTTAACACATTTTTCCGCAACAAAAAAATATTCCGAGCCTAGTTTTGCGATCCTAGAATTATTCCAAAATTTTAAAGTCCAAAATCACATGTTTTGGACCTTTCTTTCGATTTCACTTGGGGTGCTGTAAGGAAACATTACCTTTTTAAATGGAGTTTTTCATTTCGAGAGCATTCCATTTGAAATCTACAGACGCCTTTACACAAAAAACAATTTTGTCTTATAATGTAAGCTGCAACATTAACGCAACCGATATCAAAATAATTAATCGGCTTCTACACGGGAATGCCATCGACAAGCATACCCTAACAAAAATAAAATTAATCGATAACGACATGTGAGACACATGCAACGTTGTTGATATGTTGCTTCACATATAATATTTAGCTGCACCAAACACACTATTGCTTGCCAGCGTTTCCCTATTTAGCAACGCGCATCAATTTTTTAATGAAGGCATCAACTCATACCGTATATTCTTACAGACTGTCTTGGCGTTTCCCCCCTTATAATTACGAGGCCGGCCAAATATTTTCCAGATTACCCAAGGGTAGTTTGGTGGCTTAAAATACAAAAAAAATAAAATAAAATTAAGTTAAATTAAGTTAAATTCAACAAACAAAAATGTAAGTAAACGAAATATTATTTTTATTATTATGACAATATGTTTTAAATATAAATAATTACAGGACGGAGTACTGGAAGTCCAATGATCGCAAATATTGCGACTTCTGCAAATGCTGGCTGAGTGACAACAAAGCTGTGAGTAAACAAACAATTGAAAAGAACTTGCCACTAAAAAATTGAATATTATGAATCTTAGAGCATTGCATTTCATGAAAGTGGCAAACGGCATAAACTAAATGTGGCCAAGCGGATTACGGACATCAGTCGCAGCAGCGAGGCGTCGGAGCGGGAGCGCCAGAAGATGAGCATGGACATAAGGAAAATGGAGGATGCAGCGATGAAATCGTATGCACAGGATATACATGGACGTCATGGTGATATGACGGCACGTTCTATCAACACAGTGCTGGGAGCAGCTGGTGGCGCCTCTACCAGTGGCAGCAGCAGCAACAGATACACGCCATTTGGTAAACCAAGGCAAATAGATCCAATGCGCTTGGTGGGCGACTCCGACGAGGAGGTTGAGGATGAACGTAGGGTAAATGTGGACAAAGTGGCGCCAGATGTGGTGCCAGACGCATCGCTCTGGGTGGAGGGAAAGTCGGATGAGGGTCACACATATTATTGGAATGTAAAAACAAATGAATCCGTCTGGGAGCCACCCAAGGAAGGATTTCTCTCCTATGTGGAGTACGAGCGCATCAATCAGTTAGCCGTCGATCAGCAGGAGTTAACGCAGGCGGAGGAGTCGCTGCGTTTTCGCGCCAATGCCGATGAGGAAGTGGCACGTTTCAATCGAGAGCGTCATGGCAAATTATATCGCAAGACCGAGACCCCCAAAGAAAAGAAGCAGAAGGAGGAGCAACGGCAAGAGTTTAAAACTGAAGAGGAGGCTGCCACCAAGCATATTGGCCAATGGCAGATTGTTCAGACCAAGTATGTTCCGAAAAGCAATTCCTTTTTCAATTTTTCTATTCTAAACCTTTAACGTTAACTTGCAGAGCACCCAAAGCACCCATCGATTGGGAATTGCCACAAACAGATTATTACAATTATGACTCAGCGCCTGTTGTTTCTATTGTACCTGACTTCGAACCACCTGTAAAGCGTTTTAAGGAGAAGACCATATCGGTATCCGGCTTGGATGCATCCACATCCCTCGGTGCGCCCGCCACATTCAAGAAACGCAAATTTGCCAATAAAGGCAATGCGCGAAAGCCTTTGGACGAGTAGAAGAAAAATCTTTACTATATGCATTAGTTGTCCATATTAACTATATATTTCCGCATTAAAAAACATTTTTATCTCTCTCTCTCTCTCTATATATAGTACTTATAGATTCTTGATCATCATCAACAGTCGACTTGAACAAGCCATGTTTATGACAGTACATGTGTCGGAATCGGCCGGATCGATCGAAAACTTTGATTTTCTAGATAACTTGACCAAATTAAGCAATTCTGAGTTTCTATGCATATTCACAATTCAGTGAAATTGCACAGCTATCAGGCCTGTTCCGATTTCGACAAAGTCATGTGTCTTTACCTTGAATTATCATTTTTTGTAAGAAATTGAATTCACTTTTAGTTGATTAAGAATTGAATGCTAAGATGATTTTGAGATAAAATTCAATTCAATAGAACAATGAAATTTTTAAACTATTATAAAAATTTCAATTCCGAAAGTTTTACCGAATTTGGAAATTGGAACAGGCCAATAGCTTATTTTTTTTTGCTTCAATTAGCTGTCCTTACAAATATATAAAGTATTTTTCACTTAAAGTGAACTTCAGGGAAAAATGGTTCTGTTTAAACAAATGTCCGCCTTAAATAAATGTGTGCTTTTTTTCTACTTTTAAAATTGGTGCCTTTTAGGCGAAAGTTCATTTGAAATGGGTTCATTATAATCGTAAAGTACTGTATACATTTTCGCATTTTTATTTATTTATTTATTCTCAAGAAAAACAGTCGACACCATTTAAAACGATTATAAAGAATTTAAAATTTAAAAATAATAAACAACACACTTGTAACGTGTGTTGGTATTCTGATATTAACACAATATTGCAGTATTTTAGAGCTGGCGCAATGCGGTTACACTGTCATTTTAGGCGCTAGCCGAGTGCGGCCACACTGGCGAGCGTCAGTTGAGTTTGTCAAGTTCTCGACGTGCGGTTGAGTTGCGTGGTTTGTTGTCGCACGGGCATCGCTCTCTGTCTGTCTCCCTCTCTCTTTCTGTTGTTATTAAAAGAGAATTACCTTTTTTTATTTGTGCCTTAATTCTGTTAATAACAATAACAAATAAAGTCAACTACAGCCAGCAGAACGCATAAGCAAAAGGAAGGCGCAGCACAGCGTGTGATTCAGCTGACGTTCAGTTCAGTTTCATTGTAGCATATTCAATTTACGTGCAGCAGTAGCGGGCAACGTCAACGGCGACGGCGACTGCACTGCAAAAGTGTGAAAATAAATTCAATTAATGTAAAAGGGAAACGAAAACGAAAACCAGCTCCACTTTTGTCGTTTTATGTGTATGTTTTAGTATGATTATGAGTCTGAGTATTTGATTTGAGCAAAGAGTGCAGTGCAAAAACGTAAACAACAATAATAGTAAAAATTGCTTTTGTTGTCTGTTAAATTACAGCACACACACACACACATACACATACTGATGCAAGTGTGCGCAGCGGCTGCGGCGGCGTTTGTTGTGCCTGTTTGAAGTATTCGTGATTCGTGATTCGTGCTGAATAAAGGTCACGCGTTGCGTAAAAAGGTTGCTTCACACACACACACACACACACAATTGAAGTTCGATCATTTGTTCTGCAAAATCAGGCAAAATTCAGTTCGTTTACGTTTACAACAGCAGTGCCCCCCACGCCGCTGACATCTATCATCCCAACTCCCGTCGCCTGCATCCCCCACCCTCCAAAAACAAAAGCAACAACAACGAGTTTGATTCGGACACCGAGTGGCTTGAGGACGACTGCAGCAACAAGAGCAACAGCAGCGACAACAACAACAGCAGCCAACAGCCGGAAGTGGGAAACAAAGCGAACAATAATATTAACAACAATAATAACAGCAGCATTATCATGGCTGTACGCAAAAAACAGGACGACAAATACCTTTTAGCTCTGCGGGAGCTGGTCAACAGCGGGGCAGGTAACCGTCAATGCTTCGATTGCAACCAGAAGGGGCCCACCTACGTCAACATGACCATCGGATCCTTTGTCTGCACTCGCTGCTCCGGCGTACTGTAAGTATTATTTCCAGCTCCTTCTCTCTTTCCTACCTAAACTATAATACATATCTCAGCAGTCTTTTCCTCGTAACATGTTACGAGTTACTCCTGACTCGTTACTCCTTACTTGTGATTCCGTACTCGTGACTCCTTACTCGTGACCCCTTACTCGTAACTCCTTACTCGTAACTCTTTACTCGTAACTCTTTTCTCGTTACTCCTGACTTGTTACTCGTTACCCCTTGCTAGGTACTCGTAACTCCTAATTATAACTATTTCGTCTATTTTCTACCTGAACTGCATACATATCTTAACAATCTTTTTTACTCGTAACTCCTCACTTGTTACTTTTTACTCGCTACGTCTTACTCGCAACTCCTTACTCGTAACTCTTTACTCGTTACTTCTTGCTGTAACTATTTCATCCCTTTTCCACCTGAACTACATACATATATCAACAAAATTTTTTCTCTACTCGTTACTTGCTACACGAGATACTTACTCGTTGCTGTGAGTATTTGATCAAGTTACTAACTGAACTATATATTAATCTGCATACTCGTTACTTCTTATATGAAATTGCTGCAAGTAAATTATATGTTTTCTAGCTGAACTATCTAAACAATCTGATACTCTTCTCGTTACTCCTGTCTTGTTACGCCCTACTCGTTACTCCTTACTCGCTGCTTTTCGATATTGTCAAATAATCGATCACTTCACTCTAAAAACGGAAGCGGGATAGAAATACCACGGGAACTATCGTTCAATCTAACTTTGTCTTTTCCGAATGAACTTATATCCCTATTTCAACTCTACATCACTCCACTTTCTTAACATAAAATGTAATCTTTGGTACAATCCCTTTGATTGAGAGAGAACAATCTCAAAAACAAGTATTTCTGTATGTATGTTGAGAACTCGATTGAAACTGTCGAGTTACTGTTCCAAAATGATTCTCAACTATAACTTATAGCTGTTATAGGTAGAGTTGGGCATTCTAGTTACCTTTGTGGAAAAATAATTTATCTTTCTTTTAGTTCCCTTAGTTTCCTTCCGTATAAAGAAAGTAACTGTTGCTTTAGTTTCTTTCCGATTGAAAGAACTAATCGTTTTATATTGTTTAAGTTTGGTTCATGGCATATTTGAAATTGTTGAAACTTTTGACAATTTGACACTCAAATCCTCAACGAATTTCAACTCTAGCATAAGAAAGAAACAATTGACGGAACTAAGATTTTATATGAAACCATATACTGCAAGGGTATCTGTGACAGTTTGGTAACAAATATAATTTTTCAGTGTCAGGTTGAAGCTTGCGAATCGAATCGAATCGCCTTTCGATAAGATGCAATCTTTGTTTCAAGTGATTGACCGATAATTTGTTGAGATTGAATTGAATGGTGAATGCATTGACCGACAGGCGACCCAGCGAGCGATTAGGTATCTGTCTGTCACTGTCTGCCCCGTCTTCTGTCTCTGTCTCTCTTTGAGGAGCGAGTCTCAGCGAAAGCGAAAGCAATTTCATTTCTCCATTTATGTCGAGCTACCAATTTGGAAATGCAAATCGCAAATCGCAGACAAACTTTCAATTGGCCAAATGGCAAAAGCACTTTGGCTAAATCGAGTGAAATTATTTTCGGTTGACTTTGTTTTGGCGTCAGCGTCGGCGTCGGCGTTTCTATTTGTGAATTTGGGAAGGAAGCTAATCTTCTTCGTCTTCGTTTGCGTCTTGTTGATTGCTGGTGTTACTTTTGCGACTTGTCCTTGGCACTAAATGCCAACTAATTGCCAAGTTGGCTGCGATTTATGCCCTGTCAGCAGCTGTGGCAGAGCTGTAGCGGTAAACAAGTTAACTATGTGGCATGCAACCGAGCTGAGCCGAACACTTGCTGCTATTAAATGCAAATTGAGGTCATCTCCGCTTCTCTCCTCGCTCAGCTTGCAAAGCATTGTTGCCACTTGATTTACGCATTTCCGCAGCTCAGCGCGCTTTTGTGACTCTCACTCACAAATCCAAATCTAAATCTATTTACAATTCCATTTTCATTTTCATTTACATTTAGATTCCCATGCTCGTTTCATTACATGATTGCTTTCAATCTGAACGATTGCTTCCGCACAACAAACAACAAACACACAGCGCAACCTGCAACCTGCAACCAGTGTTGCGAACTGTCGACAACCAAAAATAGCTAAATTGACTATAGATAATAGCTACAAATAGCAAACTTTATCTAAAATTAGCTAAATTGACTATAGATAAAGCTAAAAATTGCGAACTTTATCTAAAAATAGCCAATTCAAATGGCCGATATATTTTTAAAGCAAATTTAATGTTATTCTTTGTAAATATTTTATTTATTTTCTTAGCCTTGCTGAACAATCTTTTTAATATGATAGACATTATGCTGAATCCTTACACTATTGAAAAAACTCTTTCCACAATTTTATATATCTCTTAAAATAAATAAATAAATTCTTCCAGTGCTTAAAAAAAAATGTAATTTTGTATATTCCCTAATAATGACAATTTGTTTGAGTAGATAAAAAAAATTAATTTATCGTATTCAATGGTCTTAAAACACTTGGCTCAGAAAATACATTTACTTTTTTTTAAAACTTTTAAATTTAAATGGCAGTCTTAAAACGTCAAAGTAATATAAATTGTTTATTTTCATGTAAACCAAAGTCTAAACAATTATAAAAAATAGCTTAATGAAAAAAGTCAGATTTACAGGCAACTGCTATATTCAATAATTTCCCGTATTGTACATTTCCAAATAGCTAGTTCTAACGTGAAAATAGCTAAATGGACAAATCTGCCACAGTCTCTGTCTCTGTCGCGGTCTCTGTCCATTTCCAGCTGTGCTTTGAATGTAGATTTTAGTTGCACACAGCATGCGCCCTAGATTTAGATTTAGATTTCGATTCAGATTCCATTCCAAATGACGTTGAAACTCAATTGAACAACATGCGGGCGCTCTCATCGGCTATATATCGTTATCGATTGCCCTTTATTACCTATTGATCAACGAACAACGATCAACGATAACAAAATTTACATAGTCCAATGACTCTCGCTGCACTTTTTCCTTTTTTCCTTCCACCTCCAACTTCGACTCAGACTTCAACTCCAACTTGGCCAATGCTCCCCTGCCAGCAGAGTTGATGACTCATTCGATTGAAAGCTTTGCCTTCGTCTGCCCTCCCTGACTTCGTTTCCGTCTTCGTTTCCGTCTTCGTCTCCGTTTCAATGTCTGTCTTCATTTGCAAGTTGCAACAATAACCAGCAGGCGAAATAAATAAGTATTACGACTATGTAAATGGAAAGCCGCATAAATGCCTGAGCCTTTTGGCATGACAACGGTCAAAACACACACACAGACACCACACACACAGACACCACACACACAGACAACACACACACAAACTACTCACATACAGCCAACTAGAGTTGTATGGATGCGTACAGAACCACTTCAATAAACTGAACGAACAAACTTAGTGTTCGATCTGTTTCGGTTATTCAAATTTTTTCAATTGTCTCAAAAGCAAAGCTTTGTAAACCAAATTTGCCATGTTTTCTCGGAATTCAGAACATCTGACAATTCCGATTCCGATTAATGTAAAGAACTTACGGACTGACTTTTGGAACCTGTGAACTTTTTGCAAAGCACAACTCTAAACTTAACTCCTTGCTCCACTTCCTACACTTCCTCCTTTTCACTCACTTCCGTCTGCGCTTTCAACTGTCAGCATTCAACCAAAAGGAATTATAAAGAAAGAACGAACTAAATTAGTTCGTTCAGTGGAACTAGTGAACCATTTGCAACTCTAAACTTAACTCCTTCCTCCACTTCTTTCATATCCTTCTCTTTCTCCTCTTCCTCCTTCGCTTCCAACTGCAGCAGTCAAACAAAAGGAACTCAAAGTCCAAAACAAAATTGTTGTGCATGTTTCATGCTACAATGTTTCCTTCCTCTTTGTCTACCCGCCCTCTCTTTGTGAGTGTGTGGAACTGCCATTCAAACGAGCTTAGGTTTGGGTTCGGGATCGGGTTAGGTCTGGGGCTCGGTCTGGTGTGGCCTGGGGGACTTTAGCTGCATACCGGCCGGCCAACTCAACTCAACTCGACTCGGAATGGGAATAAAGGCGAAAAACCTGTCAAGCGTTTTTTCACATATATATGTATATATATATATATATATATATATATATATATATATATATATATATATCTATATATATATATGGATATATACATTTTTGGGACAGTTGATAAATTTGCTGCTGCTGCTGTCAAAGTTGTTGTTGTGGCATTGGGAATTGCAGACAAATTGTTGCACGTCAATCGAGCAGCAGTCGCTGCAGAAGCAGCTGGCTTCAACTCTGTCTCTATCTCTAACTCTGCCTCTGTCTCTGTCTGTTCCATGTCTGCCAAGAAACTTGTTGATTAGATAAGGCCAAGGCATATGTGCATTAAAGTAAGTACGGGAATGACAGGCAGACAGACAGACAGACCAGACCACATGGCCATGTCTTGGCCTGACTTCCCCTCCTCTCGCCACACCTTTCCTCTCTCTCTCTATACTCTTTCGCCTCTCCTCCGCTGTGCTTATTTCTCAATGTGCGTCATCGCAGCGACACGACTGTAACTGTAACTTTAACTTTAACTGTAACTGCAACTCCCTCTTCTTATGCTTCTGCTTCTGCTTCTTCTTCTTCTGTTGCCCACCAGCTGACAAATACTTGAATATAGCTGATATTTATATCACAGTCAACTTGTTTATGTCTGTACTGATCTGTATATACATATATATATATATAAATACTAGAGTTGTACATTGCAGTTCAATTGAAGCAATAAGTTCAGTAGTTGGCTTTATGATGAACGAACTAATTGGTGATAAAGCAGTTCGTTAAGTTCGTTCAGTCGTTTAGTTCGTTCAACTGCTTTAACGACCGGACTCAACGAAACACAACGAACTTTAATCGGATTCAAATGAACAAAATGATTTGGAATCGTAATCAATGGAACAAAACGAACTGTAATCGGAATCAAATAAACAAAACTAACTATAATCAGACGTAAAAAGATCGAAAGGAACTATAATAACTATAATAATATAACTAAAATGACCAATAAGAAGGAACGAACGAAAAGAAACTAAAACAAGTAAGAACGTTGCAGTCGGCTACACCCGACTGCGGTGTACTCTTTTATTTCGCCTCTTTGCGGAGTCAGAAGTGAGCGCGGCAATTGTATTTTTGGTAAAACCATTGATTTAAATTTTGTTGGGCTAGTTTTACAGGTTTGGGAGAAACAAACATTGCTCGATTGCAAGGGCGGGGGTGGGCGTGGCTAAATTATTTTTATCCAATCTTTTTAATGGGGCAACAGAATTACTTGTTTAATTTTTTTTTTTTTTTTCAATGAAATTAAAAAAAGTGTATAATCAGAGATTCAGTACGTTCGTTCAGTTTGCTGAATAGTTTAATTGAACTTATTCTGAACCATACGATACAACACTAACCTATACATATATATGTATATATGTACATATATCTACGATTATCAGCTGCACGTCGCGTGGTCAAATGTATATGTAAATTTTTGTCGATTATGAAACAACATAAACACGTCCAAGACGGATGCCCCAAAGAGATCAGAGAGGCCGTAAGAGAGGTGTGGTTGTGGGGAAGGGCGGGAGGTAACTGGGGGGCAGACTTTCACCAAGTGGTGTCAGCTGTGCGTTGTGGGCCCTTTTTGGTTGTCTTTCGCCACCGAAACAAAGCAACAAAACAACAAACAGCCAAGTAAAAGGAAACAAACAATAATAACAAAACAAAACCAAACAAGTACATTGGTGTATCCGACTACACCCGACTGCGATGTACTCTTTTTTTGATCTTGACACTTTGTCTGCCTATGGTATATACCAACATGTATACCAAGTTTGGTTGCTCTAGCTTCAAAATTGTGCAAAAAACCTGTGTTCATACGGACAGACGGACGGACAGACGGGCATTTCACAAACCCAATATACTCTTCTTTTTTTTTTTAAATTTAAAATGAGTATAAATATCAACGGTTACACGACGCGCAACGCCAATTAAATACTCGTTGGGTACTTTTTTTGTGGCTATATGTTTGTGGTTGTATTTGTACAATGTACATTTACATTCATAAAATACAATATAATTTAATACAATACACATGTACTTTAGAGTTGTGTATTGTTTTGTTGTTTCATTGCGAAAAGATATTTATGATAAACAAATGATTCAATTGTTCGTTCTTTCGTTCCATTCTCTTTTGAGTTTTCTTCCTATTTGTCTTGTTAATGTTTTTTTTTTTCATAAATTTATTTAATCTTAATTCCACTGCCGATTTGATGTTCTGAAAATCGACAAAACTCTTGAAATGTTAGTCGTTTTAGCTAGTTGGCTAATGGCATAAAGCAAATGCTAATTAAACAAGTACGTTGTAGTCGGATACACCCGACTGCGATATACTCTTTTTTTCGCCTCTTTGTGGAGTCAGAAAAGAGCGGCAATAGTAATTTTGGTAAAATCATTCAAGTTTTGGCATTAATTTAAATTTGCTTGGGCGCGTTCTACAGGTTTGGGAGAAACAAACGTTACTTGATTGCAAGGGAGGGGTCGGGCGTGGCCAAATCATTTTTATCCAATCTATTTAATAGGGCAACAGAATTCAACCTGCAAAATTTGGGGATTCTAGCTAAAGGGGTGAGGGAGATACAGACTTTGCTTATTTGTGAGGGCGGCGGTGGGCGTGGCCAAATTTTTGATCATTGGGAGATCTTGACGCTTTGTCTGCATATGGTTTATACCAACATGTATGCCAAGTTTGGTTGCTCTACTTTCAAAACTGTGGAAAAAACCTACGTTCATACAGACAGACGGACGGTCAGACGGACAGAAGGACATTTCACAAACCCACTATACTCTTTTTTCTTTTTTTCTTCAAAAAAATTAAAAAAGAGTATAAATATTAAACAATTTGTGTTTAAGCGTACAATAGGTCATCATTTCTTGTAGTTTGAGATGCATTTTTATACTCTTGCAGAGGGTATTATAATTTTGTCACAAAGTGTGTAACGCATTGAAGGAGACGCCTCAGAAAAAAAAAATGTTATATTCGTGATCAGCATCAACAACCGAGTCATGTCCGTCATGTCCGTCTGTCCATCTGTCCGTCTGTTTATATGCGAACTAGTCCCTCAGTTTTACTGCTATCGTAATGAAACTTGGCACAGATGCTAATTCTTTTTGCAAGCAGTACATATGTCAGAATCGGCCAGATCGGAGCACTATAACATATAGCTGCCATAGGAACGATCGGTTAAAAAATAAGTTTTTGTATGAACAACTTTTTTGTTTTTCAAGATAACTCAACCAAACTCACTATGTCTAAGTTTAACACTATCCAAATATGTTGGCGAAATTTCATCGAAATCGAACCACTATATCTTATAGCTGCCATAGGAACGATCGGTTGAAAAATAAGTTTTCTTATGCAAATCTTTTCTGCAATGGTATATATCTTCGGCACTCCGAAGATAACATTTCTTTCTTGTTCAGCATTACTTTGTTTTCCAATGAAGTTTAGTAACAATTTGAATATCAAATGAGGCCAATAAAAACGTATTAATTTTCTGAATTTCTCAATGCAAAACAGTATGAAACTTATGACAATTTGAAGCAGAAATGTTCAACAAATTTCAACATACGAAAGAAAGGAAGGTAAATTGAAAATGAAATCATTTGAGCTAAAAACGGAAAAGAAAAGGAACTAAACGAAAATACATATCAATAGTCCAATTCAAAGAGCCGCTCATATGTTGAAAGTTACAAAAAATTAGACATAGTGAGTTTAATTGAGTTGTTTTGAAAAACAAAAAAGTTTTTCATACAAAAACTTATTTTTCAACCAATCGGCTGTTGACGCTGATCACGAATATACAAATTTTCGTGAGATGCCTCCAGAATGCGTTACACATTTCGTGACAAAATTATTATATCCTCTGCAAGGGTATAAAAAGAAGCCCTCTCACAGCTACAAATATATATCTGTATCTATACATTTATATATATATCTATGTATGCATATGGTGTGTGTAAAAATATATCTATGCTTGTTTAATTCTTTTTGTGTGTAGAATAAATACTTGACTATTTTTACAAAATAGACGCTTCTGGCGAGTCACATTTGGTTGAAGCTTTTCTGCATTTGTCAGGCTCTTGTTTTGTTTTAAGAATTCAGTCGGCCTGATAATTCACATTACCTGTCTATAAGTAGGTGTGTGTATGTGTGTGTGTGTGTCTATCTCGACCATTGAAGCAAAATGCTTCATTACCATTAGCGAAATGTGAATCGCATAACGAGTAGAATTTAGCAATAACAAACAAAACTCTCATTTCCCTCTCTCTCTATCTCTGTCTCTTGCGCAATATCTCTCTCTCTCTCTCACACTCTCTCTCTCTCTCTCTCTCTCTCTCTCTCTCTGTCACACTCATTGGCAATTATTGCGCAGTTTTGTTGTCGACTCTCGACTTTGGTTTGGTATTGAGGCAAATAAATGCACAGAAGGTGTCGTTGTTGTAATCGCCGTTTGTTTTATTTTATTATTTCGTTTCGTTTTATTTTATACTCTGTATACATTCGAAATGTGCAAGAGGGTATGACAAGGTTGTGAAACAGGCAGCTGGAATCCATAAGTAGTGTGTAACCGATCCATGTCAACAACCTAGTTGATATGTGTAACATCTATTAATCGGCTTAATCGATATTTCGAACATCGATACTTTTTACCAAACGTTGAACAAGAAACATTTAGTTCTAGATATTATAACGCAGTTAATCAACACAGCAAGATATAAAAGAATCTTATCGTTGACTTCAAAATTATAAAAAGCGCATTCAAATTACGCAAGAGACCAAAAATAACTAGAAATGTAGGTTACAATTAGAATTAAGAAATTAATAAAAAAAAATAAATAAATTATTATAGATTTACTACGTTATAGAGAGAACTATAAAGTATTAAAAAAAAAATATATATTAAAAAAAAACAAGTAAGAATGCTCTAGTCGAGTGTGCCCGACTCAGAGACTCCCTGCTCCCAACTTGCACTTCAAGCAGTTCAGCGGCAACACAAGCAAGCAGCGCACTTAATTTGCCCAGTTCCTGTAAAACTGCAGCGAGTTGTATCCGAAATTTGAAATAAACTTGATCTGCGTATGGTATACAGGAACCTTCATACCAAGTTTGATGTCTCTAGCTCTTGTAGTCTCCGAGATCTGTGTTCATACAAACAGACGGACATGGCTATATCGACTCGGCTGTTGATACTGATCAAGAATATATATAGTTTATATATTTGGAAATGTCTCCTTCTGCCAGTTACACACATTTGCAGTACTTTATAAAAATATAAAATAACATAGACAACCATAGAAATATATATATATACATATTATAAAATATACTAAATAGTAGAAATAACTTTAGTAAAACTGACAAACTGTATTACTTTGTAATGACTAGGAAGAAAAATAAGTAAATTAATAAAACTAATAGTATAGGATATCTGCTAAGCGAGCAACTCACTTGTCTTGTTACATTTCTGTATTGTTGGCGTTCGCCTTGAAATCGAGATTTATATTCTATAAATAATGCAAAATGGCAAAAGTGCTCCGATCCGATCCCAATGCGAGGAGGAGGAGGATGAAGAGGAAGACTATGTGCAATTTCGAGTGCGGAAATATTCAGCAAATGTGAATTATTCAGTTAAAGTATCGATCAGACAGCTGCAGCTGTTAACTATTTGCTGTCAGCTGATATCTGGGAGTGTCAATCGGCTAGGTGTCAGTTCCTGTTGTATAACTATCGATACTGACTATCGATTATTGTTTTTGTTTAAACAATCGTTAGTTTTTCTTTTATACCTTTTTTTTTTAATTTTTTTTGAAAAAAAATATATTGGGTTTGTGAAATGTCCGTCCGTCCGTCTGTCTGTCTGTCCGTCTGTATGAACGCAGTTTTTTTCCACAGTTTTGAAGCTAGAGCAACCAAACTTGGTATGCATTTAATATAGACCATAGTAAAACAAAGTGTCAAGTTCTTCAAAACCTGTTGAACGGGCCCAAACAAATTTAAGTTGATGCCAAAACTTGAAAGATCTTACCAAAAATACAATTGCCGCTCTCTTCTGACTTCACAAAGATGCGAAAAAAGAGTATATCGCAGTCGGGTGCATCCGACTGCAACGTTCTTACCTGTTTTTTTTTTTTATGTTACAAGAACATTTCACAAAACATTGCAAAACAAATTGCTTAACTATTTTATCAGTTCTGTTCCCTTCTCCACTTTCGGCCACATCTTACGATATTTCAAATTTACTTAAATATACACAACTTTCTTGTTGTTCATCTTGCAATGTAAAAAGGGGGGAGTAAGGTGAAATTTCGTAAAACAAAAATCATACAATAATTATTTTCTGAAATCAATTAATATTTGAAATTAATTTATAATTCACAATATAATAGTTTTTACTACCTGTTCCCATTAAAAATGGGAAAAAGGCAGTTATAAAGAACTGTTAAGTGCGCTTAATTGTTTTTTTTTTTTCAAAAAGTATAAGGAGAGAGTAAGGTCAATAATGGATCTCGAATGATTTACTGAACGATATTGTGGTTCGTGTCGATTGACCGATTATTTGACTCATTGGATCGAAACGATTATAATTTTTAATATAAAACCTATAAAATGATAACTATTTTTTGTTCGATTCCTGGATTATCCAGATGAAAATGAACTACTGAACTAGTTCACTGAATTGAACTAAACTGGAACATACAAGTCTAGTACAGACGTTCGATTATCGGCGGCTTTGTTGCATTGTTGTCATCTCAATTTCAGAGGCAGTGGGTGGCAGGCGCCATGCCACAGCTGGAACTGAAACTGATGCTGCTGCTGCAATTCAAAATTAAAAGCAAGTGCCCGAATGCATATGCTTTGCTGTGTGTGTGGGTGTGCACTGAAAGAACTGGTTCCCCGCGGTGGCCGAAAGCAGCGGGTGGGGCTAAGCAGAGCCAGAGGCGGTCCAGCAGCTTGCCCCACCCCACCACGGCTTAAGGGTGGGGTCGAGGATACTGCAAGTAGCGTCAACGCCGCTGAGATTTATAGCACTAAAAAATACACATTGGCTATGTCAGTTTTTGTTTGCGTACTTCAGTGGGTGGTTAGTTGGGCGGGTGGGTGTTTAGTTGGTCCATAAGGCCCATATGGCAATGAGCGAGGCAGGCAGCTGCCCACGCAGAGGCAACCTCAAAGGCCAAAGCAATGAGCTGTGCTGTTCGCATGCATCTCTCATTTATTTATCTATTCATTTTTGGCCTGACCCAGCCTGTGCTAGCATGTCCTAGCCTGTTCTGTCCTGTTCTAGCCAGCCATCAGAATGCAGCAACAAAGAAGCTCAAGGCTTTTAGTGCAATTTGCGGAACTGGCACCCATTGTCTGTCGGCGGCGCATTATTAAAATATTCATTTAGAGCGAGTCCGAGGGCAAACAAAATATATAATATACTAAAGAGCATCTCCAGCCCACAAGTCGGCTCTTCCACCCTCTGCCCTGCGTCTACCCTTCCCTTCCCTTGCTTCAGCCAGTGCCAAGTTTAGTTTATATTGTGCGACAAACACTGACAGAAGGCCTTCAACGACAACGACGACGATAAAGACGACGCCTCTGCGTCAAAAGGGGGCCCACCACAAGCACACACACACACAAACACTCATATATCCAACATAACATACATACAGATGGTGGACATTGATATTGATGTGTGTCCGAAGTGCTGTAATGCCAAGCAGCGTGGGATTCGACGGCAGTTAGCGTTTTCTAATTGACAACTGGCTCCATTGTCCCCTTTCGCCAACCCGCTTCCCCCCTCTCATCAGTTGGCGATGCTGTACATTGGAAAAATAAAAACAAGTAAGAACGTTGAACCCGACTGCGATCTTAACACTTTGTATACGTATGGTATATATCAACATGTACATACATATACCAATTTTGGGTGCTGTAGCTTTAAAACTGTGGAAAAAAAATGCGTTCAAACAGACGGACAGACAGTCGGACGGACAGATGACCATTTCACAAACCCAATTTACTCGTTTTTCTTTTTTTTTTTTCAAAAAAATTAAAAAAAAGTGTATAAAAAGATAAAAAAAGTTGCAGACAATTTAAAAACAATGGTTTTTGTGACAGTTATGTTACAGATATCCTTCTGTATTTGCAACACAATTGTAATTTCTTTCAATTAACGATGAGTCAAATTAATCGATTAAAATAATCTAAAAAATCAAACAGTAGTTCGTATGAAAGCATTTTTCAGAAAGAAAATGAGACCTGCTCTGGTCACCAAATTCGTTAAGATATAACAAAAGGAAAGTTGCCTAAATTGTTACCGGTATCACTTTTGACAACACTTTGCGGATTCAATTCACTTGCATATTAATCAGTTTTCGACACGCAAAGTGATTTTATTTACGCAAAATGTTGCCGAAAGTGGAAACCGGAACAGGCCTGAATATGCCAAATAATTAAATATAATATTTTTAAAGTAATATTTTTAAACTTAGTATGTTTATAGTTTTGTCGATCAATCGATTATTAATTGCTTGATTCAATTAATCATTAATCATTGTTCGAATTAACCAATTTAATTAATAATATTTCTTTGCCATTTCTGGTATTAGTAATACACTCTGACAAGAGCTTTCAAAATGTGTCTGTTTCAAATCAATGTACAGAAAAGTAGCAATGTAACTTTAAGAGTTATATGGTACATATATATGTATGTATGTATGAACATACTAGCATATACCAGCGGCTTCACCCGACTTTCCAAATTTTTGCACTTTATCAATATTTCCCGACCGTCTGCGTTAATTTTCCTCACTCTGACTCACGCGCAACGATTTTTTGGACAGACCTTGAAAACTGAGCTTGAAGTGGAAATAGAATCAGTAAGTTTTTTGCACCCGTTTTTCTCTCATTTTCATTTAATACTGAGCATACATATCGGGGGACATGCAAACGCTTTCTTTTTTCGAACATATGCATTTACGCTGCCGCGATCACGCACTCTCTTTTGTTTTTGCGAACGCGCTTCTTCACAAATTAGAAACATACATACACACACACACCTTAAAAAGAGTTCTTTTGCAACAATTTTACTCAATTAATTAATAATTTATTAAAAATACATAAAATAAGTATTTATTTGATGTATTTTTACATGCATTTTGAAAACAAAATAAGTTTTGTTCAAACTGAAAATCATTTTAATTTATGCATCTGCAGTTAAATGCAGATACAAAAGCAAACGAAACTTTTGCTGTTTGTGTGAATACATATATATGTATGTATGTATGCGAAAGAATTCAGAGTGCAAAGTAAAATCAGAGAGAGCCCGCGCTCTCATTTTGCAAGTGTATGCGCATATATACACGCATACAAAACATGCGAAACATTTTTTGTGGCAGAGCGAGAAAGCAATATTGAAAGGCGTGCAATGCACACCACTTGTTATTCCTATCTCTGTCGCACGCAAAAAATTAAAAGCCTGTTTTCCACCCACTTCTGGCCAAATATTTCGAAAAATTGGTATTCAGTTATTAATGAATTTTTTGTATAGATTTTTCAAAATAACTTTGAAGCTGATCGGATGATAAACAGAAAAGTTTCATACAACGGTTTTCCCGACCGAATTTTCCAAAATCCGATCTTATTAGTGCGCACTTTCAGCATAAGTCGAAACTTATGTGAAAAATTCAGTCTTCTAGCTCTTATATTTTGGGCTGTGTGACAACTGTAAATCAGTCTTTTATATATATATATAGATATACGATATGGCAATATTGAATTTGATTTGATTTGAATTTGTACTTGGATGATTGCATGAAAAGAGACGTCATGAAAAATCGAATGCTGTTTTTTTTTTCTATTTCTATTAAGACATAACAGATTTGCCCATTTTGAATTCTGTTTAGCAAATTGTATTTCCGGTACTCGCTACAAAAGCTACTCGTTTTGCTTATCGTGCTCGATTACCTTGAATTGTAAAATGTAAAATGGTTTATAAATATTTGAGAAACGATGATGATGAACAAGTTACGCAGTTCATTTCCAGTTGTTGCTTAAAAAGTAGCGAATATTTGACGTTACTCGCTACTATTTATCAGATTAATGATGCTCCATTCTAGGAAAACTGCTGATTCAACATTTCAAAATCTGATTTTATTATAGCATATCTAATATGCTTTCATTGCGCATTTCTAGTGATATTTCCGTTACTCGCTATTCGTATTGTTTATCTCGTCCGTTGGCCTTGAAATGTAATTTACTCGTTAGTTTTCTTGATCATTGCCCAGTTCCCATTTTATAGCTCGCCATTTACGTGACTCGTGCTAAATAAAAATAAGGAAAAAACATCTTCAGAGGGCTGAGACAGTTTTGTATACATATATACTCGAGGTCCCAATGTAAGCTTTAGATTCTAATGGCAATGGCTAGAATATTAACCAAGTCGGGGTCAACATCATCTGTCTGCATCAACACTTTTCATGAATGTAACAGTAACAGTGTCAATTAGGCGATACCTTATAATTCTTTCTAAATAAAAAGTCAGTATTTCTAGTGTAAAAAGTCGAAGAAAAACAAACTTGTTTCACTTTTAAAGAAATAAGTTAGTCTAGAGCTCTAGAGCAATAAACATGAGCAACAAAACTAATTTCTCATTGGTTATTATGATTATAAAAGCTGAAAGTCGACGAACTGAAATAAAATAATTAAAAGTCAAACTTAAAGATTTAATTTTTTTTGAATTTCTTATTTTCTCGTGAAAGATTCGACTTAATTTGATTTCGAAAATCAATTGCAATGTACATTCAAAATCAAACTAGATGGACATCAATTTAATTGGAAACAATTTAAATGCAAAATCAATATAGTTGATTATGACTTAAAAATACATTTCGCATTGTAAATTGACTCAGTTTTAATAAAGTTGTAAAATCAATCAAGATGGACAAAAATTTAAATGCAAAATCAATCTAGATGGAAACAATTAAAATGCAAAATCAATGTAGCTGATGATGAGTCAAAATACATTTTGCATTGTAAATCGGCATAGTTTTAATAAAGCTATGAAGGTATCAAGTCTAGAGAGGACAAATGTTCTTTAAGCATCAGCCCAATATACCCATTCTATTATATTTATACAGGGTATAAGCAACGAAAACGATGCCGTGTCAAGTTAGGCGCAATTTTAGTTGATTTACAAGGCAATTATGTTACACACGAATGTGAAATGAGTGAGAATTGTCATCGCATAGGCGCGAGTGTATATTTACATATCTACATATTTACATATAGATATAGATATGTTTATATGTATATGACACATATCGCAGTTGTATTTGAAATTGCTCAATTGTAAAGCTTTCCAAAGACGATTCCGTCGCCTTGTGCGGCACTTGACTGCGGTTGAAACTGAAACAAAACAAATGAAATGGAAACTCAGCTCGTGTTGTTATTTTGATATTTTTAGATTACACATGCAAAGTTTGTCGTTTGAAATGATACTTTGTAGTTGTAGCACAGGACTGATTTTCACAATCAAATAGACGACACTTTCTTGAGCCTCGCGCGAGGCTACAAATGATTCACAGTCGGGACAGACGGGAAGATGGGAGGAAACCTTCCTTCCGCATGCAATTGAACTTCAACTCAACTCAAGTCAACTCGTTAAGGCCACAGCCTCATCAATTACAACTGAGCCACGGCCAATGCCAATCGAGCAATCATCGAGCAGCTGTCTTCTGATGAGTCTTTCTTACTTTATGAGTGCTTTTCTTTTTTGTTTCCTTTTTCTTTATTTTCTTTTCCGTGTCGTGCATCTTTGTTGTCTTTTGTTTTGTGTCTGTTCTCTGCCCCGCAGCTGATAAACTGAGCATAATAAAAGTGAAGCAAACAATTTGAAGGTTTGCTCCTTTGTTCTTCAATTAACAAAATAATAAAATAATATCTGTATGCGTATCAGAAGGTTAGAGATGGCACAACATCGTCTCGATAGTTTCGATAGTGATAGTGATCTATCGATACTATCAAACAAAAAGTATTGTTGCATTTCAATTAATTTATTCATTCCAATATTATGTACTTTGTTGTTGTAGAAAACTGCAAAAAAATGTAATATCGATAGTCATCATCGATATTTGTTCAGCTCTAATTTGAGTTATGTTTGCGTAGAAAATAGTTAAATCAAATACTTTTTGCTTAAAAAGAACATGTTGCTATAAAAGCTAATACAAAGAAACACTATCGATAATTATCAAAATGAGCGATAGCTATAAAAAGTAATTATCATCATTTTATAAAAATATCAGTATATTGAACAGAACTATCCACTATCAGCACTGTTTCGGCGGTTTCCACTTTTGGTTTACATTTTGATTTTTGCTAAGATTTTGCGGATTAGGTTCACTTTGATCAAATCAAATATTGAATTAATTTGACATTGAGATAGAACTCAATTCATAAGATGCACGGCAATAGTGCAATTTAGAATCTTTAAGGAAACTTCAATTCCGCACTATGTTGTCGAAAGTGTTAACCAGTACAGACATGTATGTCACAGCGTCGATAGTATCGAAAGTGCTAACGATAGTTAGTTGCACGTGATCGAGACGCCTCCAAAGATATCTGGCGCCGAATCGAATGACCGCTGGATTGTTGGAAAGGGCGTGACGCAGTTAGACCTATCTTCAGGGCGAATTAATTGCGCGTAGGTTGAAAATGGTTTTCCGCGAACTGCGAATATGGGTTTACTATCAATCTAGCAATATAACAATCCAACAATAACAAAACATGAGACGCCCCTTGACATCCACTTATCACCATTCACCCAATCCCAATTCCAACGCAAGGCGCAAACAAATACAAATATTTGCCATTGCAAAATGAATTGACTGCAACGCATTTCATTTCGTTTCGTCTGTTTTACACATTTTGTGTTTTGTGATTTGAGTTTTGTGGAGACGGAGACGGAGACTCTTGTTGATGCCGACGACAGTTGATATTAAAGCTTTGAGCTTGCCACAGCCAACACTGCCGATCAGTTTAGCTCAGTTCAGAGTCGACAACAATATTAAAAAACAACACTACAACAAGTACTTCACAGTAAGTTCGAAAACTGTGCTGCAATCCAACTTAATATTTGAACAGCCTTGAAGTTGCCAGCAAATAATACAAATAATACACATAAGCTAAGTGCTCTCTGACAAATTAGTTGAGCTTTGTTCAAAAGCGTGACCTTAACTATTTTTATATTTTTGTATTTTTTTATGGATGGTTTATTGTCTCTTTGAAGTCATCGTCTTTACAATTTTTAGATTACAGTCTTGCAGTATGCATGGTATTACAATGTCCGTCTGTCCATCTGAACTTGACAAAAAAAAAAAATATATATATATATATAATATTTTTCCTCATTTTTATTCCCGGTTCCCATGAAAAATGGGAAAAAGGGAAAAAGGGAGTTGTAAAGTAGTGCAAATGCATGTAACATGCAGAAGGAGGCACTTCTATATATATATTATTGATCAGTCGAACTAGCCATGTCCGTCTGTCTGTCCTTCTGTCTGTCCGTCCGTCCGTCTATATGAACACACCGATCTCGGAGACTATAAGAGCTAGAGATACCAAACTTGGCATGCAGAATCCTGTATACCATACGCAAATCAAGTTTATTTCAAATTTCGGATGCACCCCCGCATCAACGCACTTCCACAGCCCCAATTTTCAAGATAAAGCTTTGATTTTTGGTACACATATATCAGCTGCGTAAATTCCATTACGATCGAAAAAAATAAAATTAAATTTTTATATTAAAATATAAATAAAATTAACTGGGAACAAATATTGTGAAAATGGGTTCAACATTTGTTGCTAGGATTGGGAAAACCCAATCAGACCAAAAATAATAAAACGCAAACAGTTAATAATATTCGAGATGCCGAAGACAACGTTTCTATCTTGTTTTCGAATTGTTTTTATTTCAGTGGATCCAAAGAAAAGCTTTTCAAAATTCGTTTTTTGGGAACTTTAAAACAGATAAGACTTTCGATTCCGAATAGTTCAATCGGAAGTCGGAAGTGTTGATTTATGAATTTGAAAGAAATGCGGTTTTCATTCTTCAAATAATTATAATTGAGTAATTTTATGCTATTGTTAATATCAAACGTCTACGTAAATCAATTTATATATAACTAGCATTTCTCGGCGTGCGGTGCTACGCCCCGAAAATTTAATTTCGCCCCTACAACCTTAACCAACAGTTTTCTACCCAACAGGATCTATTTTCCGGAAAATTGGTATGCAATTTTAAATGAATTTTCATATAGATCTTTGAAAATGAGTTGGAAGCAAATCGCATATAAACACAACTTTCACCCATACAACTTTGACCACCCACTTTCCACCCAGGGGGTTGAATTTTCCGGACAATTGGTATGCAGTCATAAATTATTTTTAATATAGATCATTAATTTTCCTCGAATTTTCCACAATTCCCGACCGAATTTTCCAAGATCCGGGATTAGTGCTCACTTTCGGCATATGCCTAAGCTACTGTGAAATTTCAGCCATCTAGCTTGTATGGTTTGGGCCCTGCGTTGATTGCCAATCGCCAATCGCCAGTGAGGACAAACTCTTTTATATATATAGATATTTTGTTCATATAATATTATGAGCGATAAACCTTGGCTCAAATTTCTATTTTAGAAACTTTGGGTATTGAACAAGTGTGCTTTAATGAGCAAATGCAAAATGTTTCCAAGTTATTTGCTAATTAGGTTTCCAGCGAAAAACAAAAACAGAAACAACAAAATGTTTGTGGAGTTAGCCAGTTTCGAAAAATATGTTACTTATAATAATAATACAGAAGTTCGCTTGAAATATTTGCTTAAACAGAGGCATTTGTCTGGCCTGGTTCTGGTCTGGTTAGAGGAGTGGTGAGCGGGGAGGGAAGGGCTGCCAAGGGTCTTGTTTTTTTTCGGAGTTGACTAATTGCCGTTTCTTTCTTCTGTTATCAGCTGTCAGTTTTGTTGCGCCTTCGCTCTTCCCTATTCGGTCTTCAAAAATGACTCATGTGTATTATTCGAGGCGCAAAAGTGAATTAAAATTTGTTGGCGTATATGTTTACAGATTGTTGTTCAGTAGAAATCGAGGCAAAAGTTCAAATAGCTCTGCTTTTACTCTACTCCCCTCTCTCTCTCTCCTTCATTCGCACTCGAGGTATTTGTCATATATACAAACATTGTTTTTGTTGTTCATAATAATTACGAGTACTTAAACTCTGCTTCTTCTGTTCAATAGATCGCAACCTGTATTGTTTCGACTCAGTTTCTGTATCCACTATTTCTTGACTCTCGGACATTATAATCGTTATTTCTGTTTATATTTCTGCGTCAGCGTTAAACGTCACATGTATATGCTAGCTCTAACCTTTTATTGCGCTTTTGTTTTTATTTATACTCTGTAGCCTTCCATACGGATAAGAAGGTATACTTTATACCCTTAGCTTAACTTCGCCTGCACAAATTGAATAGCGATCGAAACTGGATACTACGAAAGTGATATTTAATGGATAATAAAGCTGAGCACTCTAGTGCCTTTTGTAGATATAGTTCAGTAGTTCCTTTTCCGTTGAAGAACTAAACTTTTATTTAGCTCCATTTCGGATAAAGAAACTATACCTTTTTTAAAATTATTTAGAAAAAAACGAAAAAAGAGCATATTGGGCTTGTGAAATGTCCGTCCGTCCGTCTGTATGTCTGTCCGTCTGTATGATCGCATTGGTTTCCACAGTTTTGATGCTAGAGCAAACAAACTTGGTGTGCATGTTGATATATAGTAAGACAAAGTGTCAAGAACTCCCTCTCTATCGATATATCTATATCAGTTTCTATATCTTTAGCTGTAATTGCTTTAAATATAGAGTATCTTCAAGTCGCAGGCTTTCAGCTGAATGTTGGCTGTATCTACATATATCTATATCTTTAGCTGTTTCTGTATTTGTTGGCTATGCATAATATTTCGCTACAATTTGTTGCTGCCGCTTGATGTAGTTGTTGTTGTTTATTTTGCCGCAAACAAGCGACGAGGTTTTGTTTTTGTTTGTGCTTTTTACGCTGAGTGCGCCAAATGCGCAAAAAACAAGTTTTGCACTTTGTGGCAAGGCAAAACAAAAAAAAAAAAAAACAAAATAGAAAAAATGAAAAATGTATGTACTATGTATGTATATACTAAGTATATACATATGTATAAGTGTCTGTGTGAGTTGGCATTGTGTTTGTTTTAATTTTGTATCCACTTGTGCCTAGTACGAAAGATGTAGCGCTGATTTGGAAACCCCGACAGCTGTTTGACGCTTTTGATCCGCTCGTTGGCGGTTTTTCCAGAAAAACTCGGATGTGGATGTGGCTCAGGCGTCAGCTTGAGCTTGCCTTGCGGCATGACCAAACCAAACCGCACAGCTGCTGACGAGTTGCACTCATTCACTGAACGTACCTCTCTCAACTCGGGCTGGGCAACCCGACTGGTACTGGTATCTAGTCTAGTATATAGTTATAGTATCTGGTCTGGTCTGGTCTGCCAGATGACACACTTTTGGTGGCATGAGACGTCTATCTGGCTCTAAATTTGCTTGGCTATGTACGAGTACACTGTTAATGCATAAATACTATGGGATCTTTAAATCTAGCATCTACTCGTGTCATCTCATCTCGTCTCGTCTCGTAGATGAGTTTGAGCTTATCTCATCTCATCGTCATCTCGTCTTGTCTTTCAATTAGCACATAAGTCGCATAAAGCAAAACAAAAAGCGCAAATGGCCATTTGTTGTCATTTTTGCAAGCTTTTGTCGCTGTGTGTTGCCAATTCACATTGTGCTCCGTCAATTCTGGCCTACTTAACACTTACTTAGAATATGCATTTTAGATTTTATTTTTTGTTTGAAGGTAAAATGTAGAGTTTCATTAAAAAAAAGAATTAGCAATGCGTGCTTATCGATACAAATTATATTTTGAGGCTTTTTTTCCCAAGTATCGATAATTATCGGTACGTGACCATTTTTACTCCCTGTTCCCATTAAAAATGGGAAAAAGGGAGCTCTAAAGTACTGCAAATGTGTGTAACAGGCAGATGGAGGCATTTCCGACTATATAAAGTATATATATTCTTGATCAGCATCAACAGCCGAGACGATATTATCGGTACTTGACTATCGATAAACCCGATCAAGCAAATTGTAGGTCCTTTGACGATGATAATCTCTAACTTGAGAAATAGTCACTTAATCAAGCCTTCTCTGGTGCGAAAAGATGTGGAATTGAATTAAACTTTAATGTTCTCTTTATCACTTTGGACAACATTTTGCAGATTGAATTCACCTGCATTTTATCAAAAGTTGAAGAAACATGAACAGCATTAAGGAAATTTTGAACATTGAAAGCAATTGCAATTCCGCAAAATGTTGTCGAAAGTGAAAACCGAAACCGGCCTGAAAAACTGTTATTGCCAAAGTAGACAATATTCGAATATAAATGTTGAATAAAGCACCTTTCTTTCTAATATCAAGTCTTTTTTGTTGTTATTTTTATGGCCATAAAAACCTAGTTTTTTGTTGTTGGCTTCTGAAAAGCTGTCAACACTGCTGCTGTTGTTGTGTTGGCTACCCAAAGCAAAGCTATTCAAATGCTTTGCTTAAACGGTGGGCGTGCCACGTGGTGTGTAGTGTGTAATGGGAGGGGCAGTGGTGGTGCCTGTGCAGCGCTGGGCTGAGTGTGGTGGGAGCAGCTTTCACTTTTCACTCGGGTTTCAAAAATAGCTGTGGCCACATTGTGCAGCAGCAGCAGCTGTGGCACTTGCCACTTGGTTGCAAGCTAACGAATTGCATGTGCGTGCCTCTAACTTAGACACAAGATGGCCAACAGCCACTTGGACCAGGCCCAAACCCAATCAAAAACCCAATCCTATGATGAGGGCCTGGTTTCCGTTTGTGTTTTTCCTCTTGCTTCTACCAAATCAATTGACAGCTGGCGGAAGTTGGCTGCCTCTGCTAAATCGAATCGTGCGTGCATTTCCCAATCCACTTAAACCGACCCGAGATAATTGCTGAAGCTTTTCCCCCAGCACTAAAAGCTGTCTCTAATTGAATCACTTTTGCGCTAATTTATCTTCAGCAACGACTCCTCCCTTTTGTAAATTGCACAAGAAATTGCAGCGTTTATTAATTAAGATTGAGTTCAAATTCAATTATATCAAACAATGGCCACAACACAATGGCCTTTAGCTTTAATAATATGCATCTTGCGCTTTTGATCAATCTAGAATGTTTAAGAATATTTAGAGCAGTTATTTGTGTTGTACAAATTTTGTGATATAGAAAAAATATAATTTATTATATATATACTATAAAATAGTTTCGATCTCTTATTTGTTTTTAAAGCGCTGTTTTCCATGCATTTTCATCTTGCATTGTCTAAATTGATTTGATTGCACTAGTGTTACAAACGGCGAATACAAGTGTTGTATGGCGTTTCTGTGCAATTTCTGGTACGCACTGTCTAAGCCAGGGGTGCCCAGGTATTACACATTACGCATAGAATGTGTGTGATCTTGCACACGCCATAAGCGAGCGGTGCACATTGCAAACTACGCAAACAATTTTTCGCTTTCCGTCCACTTTCGTTGGCAAAACAAAAACAATTGGGCGTCGTGGGTATAGGCTCGTAGTATCGTTAGACACTCGGATGTATTTTGTTGTTGCATTATCGTTTTGTATACACTGAAAAAACGAATATGTGCACTAGCTTGTAAATCTTTGACGCGTATGTTCTACTCTTATTTTTTCATTTGTCATTTAATTTTGCAGATTCCTAATTGTTTTCTATGTACACATGGAAAACAAAAAACGATGTTGGTACATGTGTGCGCGCGATTTCTTTTATTTGTATTGGTGCGTACACATCCATAAGACAGCTTTGGGCACCCCTGGTCTAAACGATGACATGTTTTCAAGCAAAATCTTGCACGCAAGTTGATTTTACGGAAGAATTGCTTCTGAAGAACGCTTTAACGCAATGCATGCAATGTTTGAGCTTAAGAACGGAAGCTTAATCGCTTTGTCCCTCTTTAGGGCCTTCAGAACTATGCTAATCAAATCTGTAGCTTTTCAACCGCCCGTACCACATCAGCCCGTCTACTCACCCTTCATCTCTTCTCGTCTCGTCTCGTTTACCATAACGAATTGGCTCTGCGAGCCAGTGGAGCGTTCATGTGGAACGTCCAGTTTCTTCATTATACAAACATATTTACATATGTATTTACTATATACGTATGTATATATATATATATATGCATATGCTTCATCTGCTGTTGCTGTTTGGTATTGCTATTAGTGTTGTTGTTGTTGTGCCCATTTCGTTTGGGAAATTCGTGAAAAACTGAAATTAGCTTTGAGAGACAGCAAGGCAAATTTTGCTGTGTTTGCCGCCGGTTTTCGCTTTGAGTTTCATTTATGGGTTTCATTTTTAATGCTACTTCTTCATTTTATTTGACTCTTCGTCCCACTTCATCCAATCCACTTTTGCGGCAACTCTTCCATTTGGCCGGGGCTCTCTGCTCTAATTGCAGCGCTAGCACCAAGGCCGGTAATTAATTTGTGCAATTATCTGAAATTGAATGCTCATTTAGCGGGTCACTTCGAACCGATTGTGGAGTGAAGAGAGAAGTTGAGTGGAGTCGTGGGGAGTCGCGAGCAGAGTCTTTTGAAGTAGAGTCTTTCCAAATAGAGCTGAAGTAGATTGGAGTCTAGTGAAGCGTGGGTGGATGGCTTTATTTTTTTAAATATTACCTGTTTGCTGTTAACCGTTACCTGTTTTTTCTAACCGGATCGTCCACTGCTCTCTTTTTTCTTCTTGTTATAGACGCGGGTTGACACCACCACATCGAGTGAAATCCATTTCAATGGCTACATTTACACAGGAGGAGCTAGACTTTCTCAAGGCGCACGGCAATGAGCTTTGCGGCAAGACGTGGCTGGGCTTGTGGGACGCAAAGCGGGCCACGCCGCAGCAGGATCAAAGCCAGCTCATGATTGATAAGTACGAGCGCAAGCGTTACTATTTGGAGCCAGCCAGTCCGCTGAAGGCGCTCTCAACTGCCAATGCCGTCAACTTGAAGTCAACCACGTCCAATAACAATAATAATAATGGTAACACAATGCACAATGGCTACCACACGGGCATCTCGAGCAATGGCTATGCCAGCATACATCTGACTCCGCCCGCCGCCCAACGCACAGCCGCCAATGGTCTGCCCAAGACGCCATCTAACAGCACAACGGCCATCAGCAGGCCCCAACATCATCATCATCAAAATCAGAATCATAATCATGATGCCTATGATGCGTTTAACATCTCCAACAATCTGAATGGACTGGGACTGGGTCTGGGCCTGGCCAGCTTGAACAGCGCCGGCTCCACCTCAACGGGTGCCTTGTCGGACACCAGCAGCTGCGCCAGCAATGGCTTTGCCGGCGAAACTGATTTTGTGGCCGACTTTGGCACCGCCAACATCTTCGATGCGACCTCGGCGCGCTCAGCTGGCTCCCCAGCAATCTCCTCGGCCAGCTCAGTCAGCTCCAGCAATGGCTATGCCAAGGTGCAGCCCATTCGAGCAGCTCATCTTCAACAACAACAACAACAGCAGCAGCAGCAGCAGCAACAACAACATCAGCAGCCGCAACATCTGCTTAACGGCAACAACTCGGAAAACTTTGCTGACTTTGAGCACGCGCCCATATTTAATGCAGTTTCTGCTGGTAAGGCCTTTATTCCTTTCTTCCCTTGTCCTTTTTTTATACCCTTGCAGCAGCTATTATTAGGGATGTCACGGAAACCCCTTCTAAACAAATTCCAATATTTTTAGGTGTCACATAAATCTCTTTGGCTTATTTTCAAAGCTTTGGACGTTTTTACAACATTTCTAGTAAAATGGTCTTAAGCGCAAACTAAGCGAGCATAGAGTGGTGTACTTGTTTCAAATTAAATTTAAAATTACTTTTTTATTAATTTAAAACAAGTAAGAACGTTGCAGTCGGATGCACCCGACTGCGATATAATCTTTTTTTCGCCCCTTTGCGGAGTCTGGCAATTGTATTTTTGCTCAAGTCTTTCAAGTTTTGGTTTGTGAAATGTGCGTCTGTCCGTCCGTCCGTCTGTGTGTACGCAGTTTTTTTCCAGAGTTTTGAAGCTAGAGCAGCCAAACTTGGTATACATGTTGATATAAACCATAGGCAAACAAAGTGTCAAGATCTGCCCCCTGAAAAAGAGTATATTGCTGTCGGGTGCATTCGTGCAACGTTCTTACTTATTTGCTTTTATCATAGAAGCAAATTTTTGTCGAAGCTCTGCAAGGGTATTTAAATCATCGGCAGCCCGAAGATAGCTTTTCTTTAATGTTTTAAGTTTTCTTTCTTAAACTTTGATCAAGCAACAGACACACACACGCAAACACACATATACATACACACAAAAGTTCGAGAAACTGACCCAGCGCTAGATTCGTCACCTATTTCAAAGTTCAAGTGGCCATTTGAATTACATTGTCTTGGAATTTCGCTTGGCATTCATAGAGCATTGCTCACGTATATATTATCATACATATATAGTAAATAATAGTTCGCTTTATTCACACCCACAACAACAACAACAGCAGCAGCAATAACAATAGTAACAAACAAGCATTTATCGATAATTTAAGTGCTGTAGCTTTCTGCTCTCTCCGCTTTCCAATGCATTGCTTCAATGCCAAAATTATAATGATATATCTGCCCTGTTATGTTGCCTTAGCGACAAGTTTTATCCAGTCGAAGACTTCCTTTAAAAATTGGAGCGAGTGGAGCACACCAGCAGTAGCAGCAGCAGCAGCAGCAGCAGCTGGTTATCCAGATACATTCGAGAGTGATGATTTCATGCCACTCCAATCAGAACCAGAAACAGAACAATTGCAGCAGGAGCAGAAACAGCTGCAGGAGCAACCAATACAAGAAGCATACTCCTTGACGCTCTGGAACGATGAATCCTGGCAACAGCAGCAATCGCCGTCGCAGTCACAGCCGCAGCTTCAGTCAGGAATGATGCTGCCACACTATAAAAGCTCCGCAACTTCGCTAGTTTCTACTGTCAAGTCGTGCTCTTCCAGCGAAGACTCGTTCCAAAGCAATCTGACGCCAACAAATCCGTTTCTACCCTACCTGTTGCAGGCGCCTGTATCCGAGTCTAGCAGCCAACGGGAAACGGAAACAGAAATAGCACCAATTCATGCAACCAGTTCGTTCTTCTCATTGCCTTCAAGCAGCTTCGATCAAGACTCAACTTCAACTTCAAATGCGGCTGAATTCGACTCGAATCTGAACATTTTAAATGCCTATTACAATCCTTTCTTTACGTGGAGTAAGTTTATCGATGGCCTGTTTCCATTTTTCGAATTCGACATGGAAATTTGTAAGCTGTTCCAATTATTCCAATCACAAACGTTTAATCGTTTGATTCATTTGTCTTTGAGCTAGTACGAAATTGTTCGAAATGATGCGCGATAACGATTGAAAAGTATTCGGAAACGGAAACAGGCCAAAACGATCTAATCAGTTATTTTTCGTTTGCGTTTGGCTTGTTGTTGTTTTCTTTTTCTTTATCGTTATCGTTTTAATTGTTGTTGTTGCTCGGATTATTTAAATTGTGCTTTAGTTCCTTGAGTTCCTTGAATTGCTTTAAGAAACAAACTTTCCCAGCAGACAACTCTCTAATCTCTTGACTTTTCCCTTTCCAGGCACCACACTACAAAACAATCAGCTCAGCCAGGCGACTTTGAACAAGAACAGCCCCAACGGGGCACATGCACCTAGTGCAGACCGCTATGCAGCGTTGAAGGACCTCGATGAACAGCTGCGCGAGCTGAAGGCCAGCGAATCGGAGGCACCAACGCCAACGCCGACCAACAATGGCAATGGCAACAACAACAGCAACAACAACAACAACGGCAATATTGCGGATGCCTTTAGCAGTGGTAAGTGTTGCAGCTAAAGCAGTCTTGAATCGAAACCCAAAGTTAATTTTGTCTTCTTAACCTTCTTAGCCAACAATCACAAAAACAATGCCAATCCCTTCAAGAGCCAGCAGCAGCTGCTCATCAACGGCAGCGGCAACAGCAGCGGCGGCAGCAGCAGCAGCCATGTGGTGAATCCATTCCAACAACAGCAACATCAGCAGCAGAATCTCTACGGACAATTGACGCTCATACCAAATGCCTACGGCAGCAGCCCACAGCAATCTGCTTTACAGCAACAACAGCAGCAGCAGCAAGTAATGCAGCAGCAACTACTGCAGCCAACAGCGCCACAGCAGTTTCAGCATGCCACCAGCTTCTTTAACTTCAATAACAACGCCTTTGCCGTCAATCAGGGCCTGCCCAATGGCTGCGGCTTTGGCAGCATGCAGCCGGCTCCTGTCATGGCCGGCGGCATCTCCGGAGCCTACAATAATCCATTTGCGGTATGTATAGCCTAAAAACTATACAAGTTACTGTCACAGAAATCTCTAGAGTTTCGCTTGGTTTCCATTTTCTTTCATATTTTAATTGCTTGAAAGACAATTTATTTTTGTTACTTTTTTACTTATGAAAGTGTTCCAATTAAGCTCAAACCAATCTATGGAAAATTGTAATATCAATGTTGTCATAAAACCATTTTTAAAACTACATACTGTAGAGAGAAGAGATCAGCTTAAAAACACCATCAACACAATTTTCAAAGTACAACCAATTGAAATTCCTTTTAATGTTCAAAATTTTCTTATTGCATTCACTCAGTAAGTTTTGTCTTTTTACAATGGCAAGTTTATTCAATCCTTGATGCATCCTTGTCAAAAGTGATAACGGAAACATTTAAGCGAAATTCACTTTTTCAATATCTTACCGAATTTGGAAACCAGAAACCAACCGAAAATGGAAAATGTTAACTTACTTAACATAAATGTCATGGACTTTCCAACTTGCATGACATTTAATGGTACAAAAACTTGTTAAACTTGGCTGGCAACACAATTGATAAGTTTTTTCTTATAAGTAAAATGCTTGAATATTCATCATTATGTTTCTCTCTCTCTCTCTCTCTCTCTCTCTCTCTCTCTCTCTCTCTCTATTTCACAGGCCAGCGGAGGTATGAACACCAATAATCCATTTTTATGAGATTCAGACTCAAACGGGAGGAAGGACCAAAAGCAGCAGCATGAGGAGCAGCAGAATAATCAAAAGCATCAATATCAGCGGCTCACAAGCTGGCTGAGACGTTAAGCCGAAGTTGAAGCCGAAAAATAGGAGATAGCCGATAGCAGATAGAAAAGCCGCTGAACAAATCAAAAGTGAACCGAAATTAGTCCATTTTCGAACAATAGCTATAATCTAATCGTATAATATATACATACATACATACACATGCATGTACCATATGCATGTGTGTATATAGGTATGTGTATGTGCATGCTGAAAAAGGATCTATCTAGCGGATCCATTGCGACAGACCGTACAATACATATACATATATATATTATATATATATATAAATATATATATATATATATATATATTCTTTTACAAAGCTAACTCTACATATTTATATAAATGGCGTACAAAGGACGCTTCACAACTAAAGATTTGTATTTACCGTTGCCTTTAGCGTCTATAGACTTTTTTTAACTAATCTAAACTAATCTTTGTGGGACGTGAGTAACAATTGACGTGTTAGCTTAACTTAAACTACATATACATGCATAAATATTTATCACTAAAGAATCTACTAATACCGTGTAATTTTAAGCTTTAATGGTAGCCTCATCATTTACTGGAAATAGTCCTGTTTCGTAACACGTTTTTTTTTTGCTCTTTATTTTTTGTTTATTTTGCATATTCTGTAATTAGCAACGTAACGTAATACTCTGTTTTTGCATTGTCATCCACATCCATGTAGCTCTCTTCCTTTTTGTTTAACTTAACGTCCTTGCGCGCTTGTTTTGGGAACGAAACTGTGTCGGATATTGATTGTGAGGCCTTAATAAGATTATGAAACAATTCATTAAACTTACTACCATATAATATAATATAATATCGAGTATACATACATACATATACATATATATATATATATATATGCTTTTGTACCTAAATTAAATGCTTCTTGTTTCAATACTTATTATTCACCAATGATAAATAAACAAAACGAAACACACAGATACACACACACTTAGAATGGGGTAGTTTGCTCAACACAAAGTTAAAGTTTGTTAATTGTGATGAGAATATGAATATATATACATTTATATACATATATATTGGCAATAATGTGTATATCATAGCGGCTTATACTGGATAATAAGTATAAGTATTCATTCATGATTATTTAATCCTAAACAAGTCCAAATAAGAAGCAAGAATTTTTTCCACTTTTAGCCTTAACATGTAAAACATTATCGAAGCCTTAAAAACTATTTAAAATTACAAAATTTCAATAAAAACCAAGAAAAAAAAAGTATAGTAGTTTGATTTTTGGGAGCATTGTCCTTGATGAAGGATCATTTACATTTTTAGACTTGAAACTGTACTGTTTTTGTGCCAAAGGACATTAAAATCGTACATAAAATGGCCGAGTTACACGCAAATCTGTGATTTTGAGCTACCACAATGCAAAAATTTTGTGCAGCAACCTCTGCATTTTCTGTTCGCCTGGTACTTTACCCAGATTTTGCTAAATATTTCTACGATAAAACTTGAAACCAAACCGGTTGCGCACCGCCAACTTTGTTGCATACTTTGAGGAGCTTTTCTGTAGGCGACCGGCAACGGATCAAAACTACTAAAACCTTGATAACTCCGAAACTACAAGGTCGATCCAGATGTGCTTTGGACAGTAGATAGTCCTGACCAAACTGCGCTCTTTGACATTTGTGCTAAAAGGATCCGCGAGGATATCGCTGAGATATGGCGTATTTTGTGTATTCAAAAATTTCCCTGTTTCTCGGCTCCTTAAAGGACGTTTGTCCATTTGGTGACAAATTCCGATGCGGCAGGATATGATCTATCTGTGGGCCAAAGGACATCCAAATCGTCCTTCAAATGACCGAGTTACTAGCGATTAAGTGATTTTATGAAATTTTTTCCATGCCACCCCCTTGATAAAATTTGAGGTTTGTTTTTGCTTATAAGTATCTTTAAAATCCTTGAATGCCAATCGATACTCCACCTGCCTGTGAGTATAAAATGGGATGTCCTTTAAATATTTTTAAGGATTCAGTAGATTTATAAAGAAAACGCACTATATTATATAATTTATTTGATGTATTTTTATTCATTTCCGTTTCGGTATAATTTCTAGTTTGTTCTCTTCTTTTAGTACTAGTTGTGTTTAGCAATTGTTTAAATTACTATAAATTATTTAATCTTTATATATATTAATATGTATATATTTAAAAATTCGCATATGAAAAAAAGTCGAAAGTCATTTAAGCCCTATGGTTAAACCTGCCAGTTTTGACCACATCTCTCTGGCCATCTCAGCGCCCTTTCAGATTTCAGATATCATTTCAGATCCTCACTTTCCTTAAGCTAAATCAAAACAAAACCAATAATAATATAAATATAAATATAAATACAAATACAAATATATAAAAAAAGGGCCATAAAAAACGGCAAACAAAATGTAATAATTAAACAAAAATTAAAGCTGGAATCGCTGCTTACTACTTCATAAATAATTAAGTAAAGGTTAAATGTAAAGGTAAAATAAAGTATAGTATGTATAAATATGTAATCGTATTAATGTAATGTATGGTATCTATGTATATGTGAAAGTGTGCTTAGGTTAGCAGCATTGCATCATCAACTGTACAGTATGGCTTATATATATATATATATATATATATATATATATATATATATATATATATATATATATATATATTTATGACATATATATATACATATATGTATATATATATATATATATATATATTTATGTATATGTATTAATTATTATTATTTAATTTTAATAGGGATTCGTTTTCTCCTCTTTTATGTAATTCGTACGATGGTTATTTTTATATTTATTTGCGGCTAGAACAGCTGTTTAGATATTATTATTATTTGTATTCGTATGTTATATATAATTATAATCGTTGACGATAATTATGTTAATTGAAATAACATAAAAACTTTGACTGTGACTGTGGGAGTGAGAGTGAGAGTGATGAAAAGGACGATCGTCTCCTCTCTTTACTTTTTCTATGCTATTCTTTTTCAAGTTTTAAAGTTCAGCTGAGTTGAGCAGTTTCTTTCATTCGAAAACTGGTTTTCTTGACCATTTCTTTTTCGGGTGGTTTTAAGTTACGGTACGTGGTAAGTGGTTTAAAATCCGCTTACATATTTACATACTCAAACTAATCGGTATGAGAGAGAATTGAGATATATATAATATATAATGTAGTATATTGTTTACATACACACACGGATAATAGACAAATGGCTTCTCTCAACACACACACATACGCAAACACATCTAGATTCTTACATAATTTCTCAATTTCAAGTGTCGACTTTAAAAGCGTTTTTTGTTTTTGTTTTTTGTGTGTACATATACTTGGGACTACAATGTTTATATATGTCGTATGTTTATGGTATCGTATTTATACATATGTATTATGTATAGAGGGGTATGTTTAGTGTAATGCATGTTGACATCTAGAATTAAGTTAAAGAATCATTTGGTTTATGGTCTTCTTTGTCTTCGTCTTTTTCATTTTCAGTGTTAAACTTTTTACGTAAGTAGTTTACAAAAAGAGGCGAATCAAAAAATGAAGCAATCAAAAAGCTAGCCAATGTTCAATTAAGCGTTAATTATTAATTATTAATGGTATTAATTTTATAAAAGTACAAAAAGTCTGTTTGTCTATTACTCTTGGCCGTCTTTCTACTTTCTTTTCTTTTCTACTCTTATTTTTGCACAAGGAAGCCTTTTTTTTTGCCTGCCGCGCCGACCGAACACACAACGAATGAACATGAATCGCATTAAGCCAGCCGATTAATGCACATATACATATTATAGTCGTAAATTGCCGGCACGATAGTCCGTAATTTATATAGCACAACTGCACAACTGAAATATTGAACTAGGCGCTTGCATTAAGCTGCATACGTTAAGTTTAGCCATGATATATTATGGTATCGTATGGTAAGGATATCTTTTAAGTTTTTTCTATCGTATGTGTCATGTATATATATATATATATATATGTATATATTACGAGTAATATTATATGCCCTATATGGATGAGATACATCAGATCTGCTGCTCCTGACTCTGCTTCTTTTCACTGGACATCTGGACTCTGGATTTACGTGCCATTGGCCTTTGGTAGCGGTCGTACCAGATACAGCTTCTCCCCCTGCTTGTTCGTATAGATAGGCGCTCTTTGGTAGTGATCGACCAGCTGGTCCAATGAGTGAAACTTCCGCTGTCCAATGCAGTACATATTCTGCTCCACGTGCACCCGGAAGTGCTTGTTACGGCCGGGTGCCTTCAGGGAAACCGAGTAATCGCCCATCTGTCAGAGCAAGAAACGGGAATTATAATATCTTAGTATATGAGTATAACTATTTGTAAGTTTTGTATACATATATTGTTAAGTAGTGATATCAAAGTATAATATTGTAGACAGTATCGTCATATTTATTTTTAAAATGCATTTTCATCTTGCATCGTGTAAAAAAGCGTTTTCGAAACAAAAATTCAAACGTTTCTATTTGGTGCATGAAACCACCAATATATATTCTTAATTTTGCTGATTTGTTTGATTTATGTTGTTTCAAATCTGGTAAATACTTGTAAAAGGCGTCTGTGCAATTTCTTGCATGAGCTGTTTAAACGATGACATATTTCCAAGAATGCATGCATGTTTATCTCGCACAAGAATTACTACGTTTAAACTGCGCTTAAGGGGTATCCATAATTAGTTTGATAATTGAATTTAGAAGATTACATTTGATGGTGTTTCCTAACATTCATTACAAATGATTGTTTGATTGATTTCTCAGGCTCTTTACAAAATTTCAGAAGAACGAACCCAACTCACATTAGTCTCACTGTCTCTGATGAGGAAATCGCCATCATGTCCGTGTCCATTGAGCACCGTGTCGCACTGGCTGCGAGTGATGGCACCATAGTACCAGGACTTGCCAGCCAAATTAGGACGCTCGATGGGCTGAGCTGGTTGCGATGGTTTGTTGTTGCCCTCGTTGCGCCGTTCCATGGAATCGCCAGGATTGTTGCCACCACCGCCACCGCTGGCATTGTTGGCGCCACCATTGCTGGCGGTGTTGGTATTGGTATTGGCATTGGTGTTGCCATTGCCAGCATTGCCGCTGGTATTGCGATAAGGAGTGGCCAAGTAGTCGTTTAACTCTTGTAGATAATTGCGTGGAACTAAACCGACTTGGCCCTGATTGTTGCGTGCTTTATACCAGTCTGGATCGGAAGCGGGCCTGTCAACAATCTCCAAACGATCGCCCTTCTCAAACGACAGCTCCTGATCGTTGTTCGATGTGAAGCTATAGAGCGCCACCTGTGAAAGAAGGAGAGAGAAGAAAATGTATTAACTAGAACTTTGTTGTAGATTCGGAATGTTGAAAACGCACCACAATGTCCAGGACGTTCTCCGCCATGGCGTAGGTGTGTATCTCGCCATCGTTATCACAATCTTCGGTTGTGTAATTGCTGGGAAACCAACCCACCGCATTGCCGCTCTGGCCACGCCACCAGCCATCATTTGACTTCTCCAGGATGAGTATGCGTGTGCCCTTGGTGAGCGAGAGCTCATCCGGCTGTTGTGCCTGATAGTTGTATTTGACAATGGCGGTGCCAATGGCCTCGGCCGGATCCGGTGGCAAGCGTCGCGACATCGTTGGGCTTTCAATTTGTCGCGAGGGCGAACAGTTGGGCAGCGTCTTTGAACCGGAGCCCTTTTTCACTTTCTTCTTGATGCTACAAGAGACATTTATAAATGAAGTGAAGTGTGAATTGAATTACAACTTAAAACTTATCAAAAGACATATCTATGTAGGCAAATTTATACAAAAGGGTTTGGTTTAGTTTAGTTTAAACATTTTTCTAGCCCTACTTTGGTTTTAGTGGACATATGGGGGGCTCAACACTTGACTGGGGGGTAAAGTTATGTGGTTGGAACGACAGATCGTGCGGGGTAATGTTTTGAAGACGTTTTGTTTTGTTCTACTCGAAAATAAATAGTTAAATATAAAGCAAACGGAAACGAAAAAAAAAAAGCAATTTGTGGTACAATACAAAAGCCGAAAGCAGTTGAAAATTAATTACAATATACAATATTAGAATATAGAATATTACAATATATAATACATAATACATAATAATGACAAAAACAAAAGTTGGCAAGGAAACAAACTCGATATTTTTGTGATCTTATTTCTGCTGAAATCAGAACAAAAAGAATACTTTCAATTTTAGTGCGATATTCGTATATCTATATACATTTTGGATTTACGCTGCTTTACTTGGTTTGGTTAACTTGGTAATTGTCTGACTCGGACTGCAAACCGGAAACCGGAAACAAACCGGACTTAACGAGCAACGCACCTGTCGAAGAGCGAGGGCTTCTCCTTCTTAACATAGTTGCTGGGCACATAGCCAGATTGGTTGCGACTGTTTTGTACACGCCACCAGTGTTTGGAGTCATCCAGCAGCAGATACCGCTCGTTCTTGCGCAGGTCCAGCTCCTGGGCTCCTTGGGCTGCATAATCGTATTTGGCTACCACGTAGCAAACGTCTTCCTGAGATTTTCCTGGTATGGTTTGGGAATGGATTTAAGTAGAGTAGTAGTAAGTTAAATTGGATTAACATTTCGTTTAATAGAGACCCCTTATTCTTCATTTCTGTTAAGGTTAACACATTTTCCCTTTTGGTTAGATTTTGAGGATTGAATTCACTTATATTTGATCAATTTAATTAGCAACTCGATGAACAATAGGAAAATTTTTCTTCTTTCTTCAGTTTTAAGACTATTTGCACGGTGCTTCATCATTTCAAAAAGTTTCTTGAACAGCCTGTGTACTGTTTCTTAATTGTATCGATAGTTTTCAATATTGATAGTGTTTTTAGAGCTACTATCGCGTTGTGTTCCACTGCCGCTACTATCGAAACCTTAAGATAAACTACTTTTTAGATATTTAATTCATGAATTGGTAAGTTCATCAAAAAAACATACTTTAAACTATCGATACTATCGATAAGCCAATAAATTGACTTGCTATAATGTTTATTCTTTTAAATGTGATTGAAGCCTTATCATTTCTAAAAGTTTCTTTCTTAATTGTATCGATAGTTTTTAATATCGATAGTGTTTTTATAGCTACTATCGCACTTTTTTCCACTATTGATGCTGTCGAAATTTTAAGATAGACTACTTTTATGAGACTCAATTAATGCATTTTAACGTTCATCAACATAAACATAAATTTCACTATCGATAGTATCGATAAACAAATAAGTTGACTTTTCTATTAAATTGATTTGAAGCCTTATCTTTGTAAGGCTATTTGGTCCGTGCTTTATCATTTCGAAGAGATAACTAAGCAGCCTGTGTATCATTTTCGAATTTCATTGATACTATCGATAGTTTTGGCAGCTTTAAAACAGTGTGGATAGTTAAAACTCACCGTGCTTCATGTTGCCCGCCATTGATTGTGTTCCAGCGTTGGCAGCGTTGGCGCTGCAACTGGAGTTGCCGCTGCTGCTGCCTCCGTTGCTGTAATCTATCGGCGGGGGGCAGCCGCTGCTCGATGGCGCTGCCTGGCCGAAGGTCACACTTTTATGCTGGGCACTGCAACTGGAGGCCGTCGACAGGGTGCGATGATGCTGCAGCTGTTGCTGCTGCAGTTGATGCTGGGAAAGCGAGGAGTGTCGTTGATGCTGGGCAGGCGAACCAGGTGCCTGATGGCGATAGCTTTGATAGTTTTGATGCTGCGGCAGCTGCGGTGGATACTGCTGCTGATGGTGTAGTTGCTGGTGTTGTTGGTGCTGTGAGGAGCTAGCTGTATTGCTGCTGCTGCTGCTGCCGGAGACGGAGGAATTGGAATTGGGGATGTTGCGCGCAAATCGTTGTGGGTATTCCAACATTCCAGTGTCGGCTCCTCAATTGAGAAGCTGGAGTAGCGCTTCCTTCTGCTTGGACTGCTTGCTGCTCCTCCTAGCGATGCGATTCAATTGGCGTCTGATACAAATTTGTGCAATGTAGCAACAATTGACAACAACTGTCAACAACAACAACAGCAATATTTGAGTTGTCAAAGTTGACTTTTGATGATGATAATGTTGTTAATGATGATGTTGATGATGATCGTTTTGTTTGTTGTTGTTTTATGGAGAGTTGTTGTTTGTGTTAGTCTCTTGCATTCTGCAGCTGATGTTGTTGTTGTTGACGTTGATGCTGCATGTTGTTGCCTTTTCTTCTTGCCAACGCATAGTACAGCTGTTCTTATTGTTGTTGTTATTGTTGATTGTGGTTTTGTGTACGCAAATAAAACATTACGAATGCAGCAAAATTAATGAAAGAGAAATGTTATAAATATAACAAAATGACAAATTATAAAGTTGAAATGTAAATAAGAAAGAAGATGATGATGAAGATGAAGAAGAAAACGCATTAAAATCAAAGAAGAAGAAGCATCATTTGGCGTGAGAAAGCATTTTAAAACTAAGTATTACTTAAACTAATTAAGCACTTAAAATTACGCACAAATATAATTCAAATACTTTCGACAACAAAATTAACGAGAGCCTTCGAGAGCAAGGATATATTTATATTTTGAGAGCAGTTAAAGTGTAAGGATTGTGATATGATGATAATTATAATGTAATGATAATGATCATGATAATGTTCGATTTGATGTGATAAAGCAAACGCTGAATGTTGCCAAGCAAGAAATACAACGCAAGTGAAAGTTGCAACAACACTCAACAACACTTTGCGGCTGGTGCAGGGGCAAGGGACAGGCACAGACAAGACTATGATTGAAACTCGTAATTGAATTCAATAAAACGAGATGATGTGAACGATTTGAATGGAGGACAAGCGCCACTTGGCATTTAATTGATCGAGCTGAGGTTCGAGGTTGTTTAAAATTAACGCTATCAACAAAAACAAAGTCTTTAGAATCGACAATCGATTATCGATAACAACACAACATCTCGGCATTTTCGATTCGTTTTTATTCCAATACACACAATATTAGATGGGCAATTTTTCAAGCTCAGATTTCGTTGACATAAAATCGATTAATCGATTTTTTTACAGCCCAATTATTAATAGAATAAATTGATCAGTTTTCAGAATGACATTTTATTTCTTTTTTTTTTAACAAAAGCGAATATTTTTTAATATTTTTGAGAAACATCGATGTTTCAGTTAAGAAAAAAATTGATTTTTTCAGAACAAAAAATCGAAATTTTTACATTACTAATCGATAGTTTGACAACTCGACGCCAAAAAAAGCGCTTTAAAATCCGTTTGAACATTTGAACGCGAAACGTAGCCGAGATTTAGACTGCAACTTGCCCAATCAACCAATCGATGAGTCACGAACTGGTATTGGGAATTGGATTGGGTTTCTCGGTTTTCTCACCGCTTGAGATGCCGACAGACAAATAGCACAGAGAGCGAGTCAAAAACCAAATACCGAAAGAAAAACAAACAAGAATATGCAAGTATGAGCAATTGAGTTTTTGCCGTTTACGTAAGAGTTAACGACACATAATGGACAGTTTAAGACGCCCCACATATCTGAGGCCAAGCGAACAAAAATCAAAATCAAAGTCAATGTCAAACGTCAAAGGCAGCCCACAAAAATGTCCAATAATTAAAGATCAATAATTATGTTAGACAGAGAGACAGAGAGCCCTTTAGGCCAGTCAGATAGCTTTGCGGTTTCACTTTTGCCCTCCACCTCAGCCCTCTTCCATCATCGACCACAAAGTCACATGTGAGCTCTTTTGGCCAACAATCTTAGCCTCAACTCAATGTGTGTGTGTGTGTGTGTGTGACGAGTTCAAGGTCGCATAGTTCCCAAGCGCTGCAGCTTAATTAGCGTTAGCCGGGAAGGGAAGGGTTCACACGCACAAAATGTTAATAAATGATTTTAAAAAAAAAAAAACGCACCTGGTCATAAACCATTTCGTTGTTATGACAATGTTGTCATCAGCGATAAGAAATTGTTGTTTTGCAACACAAATAGAAAGAAGCAAAAGAACAGATATCTATCTTTGGCATACCAAAGATATACTATGCATACTCGAATACCCTATACTCGATCAATTATTTATATAAGAGCTGTAGGATTGTGTTAGAGGTGGCAAAACATCGATTTTTTGTATTTAATTAATTAATTAATTAGCTTAAAAAAACAAAAAAATATGTTCTTTATATTCAAATATCATCAAATTAATTTGTTTTTATATTATTTTTCTACTGATTTTAGAAAGCAATAATTGTCAAATAGACAAATATGGTTAATATAGGTAAAATATTACTTTTTTAATATGCCATATATTAAACATAATTTTAGTTTTTCAATGGTACAATCGATAGTATGGCGTTTATCGACTATCACTATCGAAAACTATCGATGGCATGCACATTTATGATTTGCCACCTCTAAATTGTAGGATCGTAGTACGATTTTCATCAAATTTGACCAAACTTAATATGATCTTGACAGTTTTCAAAACCGTTTTCTTTTTACTCCCTGTTCCCAATAAAAATGGGAAAAAGGGAGTTATAAAGTACTGCAAATGTGTGTAACAGACAGAAGGAGGCATTTCCGACTATATTAACTACATATATTCTTGATCAGGATCAACAGCCGAGACGAGCTAGCCATGCCCGTCTGTCTGTCCGTCTGTAGATAGAATCGTGAACCGGTACCGCGCCGCGAATCGAGTCAAAAAAAGTTGCAATCGTGTGTCAAAGAGTGAAGGCGAAAGCAGTTTTCGACTAAATACGAATATAATATTATTCTTTCTTCCGAATCTTTGTCAGCGATTCGATTGTTGTTGTTTTTGTTTTCTTTCTTTCACTCGCTCTTTTCTGAGAGAAAGTTATGTTTTTATAACAAAAGAACAAAGATAACAAAGGCCCGTTTGTCATGTTTCCGATAACGATCAGGGGAGTTTTAAGTTTTAACGTATCTAAGTTTTCTCATCTTTATGGTAACAAAATTGTATAAAATATTTAAATAGTTAGGGACGCCATCACTATAGATAGTTTCGATAGTCGACAGCAACGCATCTCTACAGTATTTATAGTATTTATTTATTTTTAAATTTAGATGAAGTAGGCGTGTTTAAAATATACTGAAATTTTGATATTTTCGGCATTCGAATGAAAAATATTGATCTGGTTCGATCTGGTTTGATCTATCGTCTTCATGTTATTTTAATTTTTAAATAAAGTAACAGATGAACTGTTTGTAAATATATCTAATATAATTGTACCTATTTTTAATATTTTTTTATTTCAGGATAGAGGAAGTAATCGTTGCTACAGTTACTTTTCGGATAAAAGAGCTAATGGTTTGTTCAGCTCATTTTCGGATAAAGGAGCTAATAGTTCCTTGAAAGTGAAAGTATTGATGAGTGTACCAAATATGAATATGATTTATCAGACGATTTTTATTCAATTTGAAAGGAAATTAAGATAGTGTCTAAAAGTAGTTGATGTCGTAGTTGCAGTTGCATTATCTTTATTCATTTATGAGCATGGAACTGTGGAAGGAGCTTTGGATTCAGATACAGATTCGGACGCACAACCATAATGGAAACTTGAAGCATGGATGCTTTCTGTTTTTGTTTCTGTTTATGGCCATTGAACTATTTGTAAGTTTGTCAGGTTCAAGAAGCGGAAGAAGGTAGCCCCTCTTGACGTCTGCGTCTGTCTCCGCTTTGTTAATTTCTTCTTCTTCGCTCGTGTTCGTTGTGTATTTTGGAGACAGTTCGTCAAAGAGAAAGAGAAATTGAAAGAGTTGCACGTGCTCTCGACTCTGAGAGTTTATGAGGCGGAAAGTTGTTGCTCCGCGAGAGGGGGAGGTGTGTTTTGGAGGAGAGGAAAGGAAGGGGGTGGTGCAGGTCGTTCCATTCAACGAATCAAGACGCAGCCACCATATCAAGAAATACTCAAACCTAGCCCTAAAAACTTATTGAAACAAATTGAAAAGCAAAGCACTGCACAAATGTTCAAAATTTATTTTATTTTCTTCAATTTTATTTTATTTGGTTTGTGCGCCGAAGGGGGACCGGGAGACGGAGGGGAAGGAAAGAAGCTCTTAAATCACTAGAAATTGAGCAGCGAATTACACTAAAAACAAAAAGAACACTTAGCAATGCTCAACAAGCTAGATACCAATGTATTTGTATTATATTGGACTTGAAGATACCCTGTATTCAAGTAGAAATAGAAAAAATCTTGATTTGAAAAAAAAAAAAAACTTTTCGACATTAATTAATAAATAAAGTGTAAAAAAAAATTATAAGTTTTGATTCAAGTTTTTAACTGTTTCTAATTTCTTGAAAATTCGAATTCTAATATTTTTTTTGTGTTGAAAAACGATTAACTTGAAGCGTCACTATGGACTGCTGTCAACGCTAGTGACGAAGCTTCACGAAGAATGTTTATATATACATATCGATATATGGATATTGTTGATTTGCGATAATGTCGATAAAAACATAACTTTTAAGATAAACTTAATTATACCTTTTACTCAACGTATTATGCATACAGGGTTTAAAAAGTGGGAGGAGGTGGGAGATGGGAAGACAGTGGGGTAGAGGTAGTGGCGAGGGGTAGGACGAGGGCGCTTCATTATCTGGTTGCTGTGCGAGCCAAAAGGGCAGCCATAAAATGATGCTATACTCAAAACATTCAGAAATCGAAATCGTATTATGTGGACAATCTGTCTGATTCTTTAGAATAGGGAAAAGGGAAATGGAACAGAACAGAACGGAACTCAATTTAGTGCATTCGAGTTGATTTAGAATCTAAATTTGAGATATTTATTGCAGCTGTTGTTGTTGTTCTTGTTGTTCTTGTTGCTTGAATTCGAATTGAAGTTTAAAGTGGATTCTATTTGCGAGTGAGAAGAAAACTTGCACCATGTGGATAGTGGAACAAAATTGAGCTGCGCTCCGAAGCGAACTGCGCCCCGAAGCGAACTGCGCACACTTAAAACGGGGCTCGAGCGGTGGTTGTTAGCGGGGAGGTGGGGTGGTGGGGTGGTGGGGGAGTAAGCAAGAAGCAGAAGAGATTGCTGACACATTTTGCCACGGGCGATGTTTTTGCGACCATGGTTACCAAAAAATCTGAGAAGAAAGCCGAGGATGGACGACGAAAAGCAGCCACAAAAGGAAGCGAAATAGCGAAAGAGAGTAACTGGGGGTTGCTTTTGGGCAGCACAGACAAGCACGGTGTGAGAGTGAGAGAGCAAATGCAGAAGAGCAGCAGCTACGCAATATGGAATTTATTCTCAACACCTTCCAATAGTGTTATTGTTGCTGTTGTTGTTGTCCTGGCAAAGTACCGTTGCCGGTGGTGAAGAGCGAAAGCTGCTCTGTTGATTATGCGATGATGCGGAAGGGAGAGAGCGTGAATTAACCAAACATAACAAATGAGAGCGATTTGACGAGAGAGCGAGAGAGAGCAGTGAGTAACAGATAGCGAGAGAGAGAGTGAGAGAGAGCGAGACACAAAACAGGAGCTAAACAGGAGCAGCCGTATATTTTGTGTGTACCTACCGGAGACGAAAGTTTTTGGCGAAGGCGGCGGCGGCGTTGACGTTAATGTTAACTCCTAGCAGCAGCCAACGACGGCGGCGGCGGCCCCAGCCCTTTGTGAAGCAGAAGCAGCAGCACTCCTCACACTCATGTATCAATATCAAAAAAAAAAATGCACTTTCTTTTGACTCTTTTGGCAGCGAATAATGTTAATTAAATTCCAAATAATGTGCCAAAAAAGTCGATTGCACTTTTAACACACACATACACACAAAATAATATTGTTACTTTTGTTAAATGTACATTATGCTGTACATCTGTTCATTTGTATATGTGTGTGTGTATGCACATATGCGTGTGTATATATTTTATGCTGTGCAAATTGAAAATCATTCAATTTACGCCTTTTAACATTCAATTTCACAAGAAACTATTGCAAACGCACTTTGCTGCATTTAATTAATGCAAATTATTACTATTCAAGCAATATTTCGCGTCTAAAAAATAACTTTTAAAGCAGTCGTCGCACCGGAGCCACTTCTTTCGTCGCTCTCTTTATAATTTCATTTCGATAGCTTTTCGATAGCTTTGCTGATTCGCCCACATCGATATATTCTTGCACAAAGCATCGATTATCTCTTTGCAAACAGCTGTGGCATCGATACTTTAGTTCTTATAAGGAATGTTCTTTATTTTCAAAATCATCGTGCCATCACACATCACTTTATTCGAAAATCCAAATCTTAACTATTTTTTTTTATATCAATCAGGCGCGGTGACTCGATTTAATTGTGAATTTACGCATTTCATCGAGTATTTTTTTTCAAGCCACTGTGCTATCGATATTCTTCACTTTTTGATTCATCGTGCAATTTAATATCGATATATTCTAAAATCTAAATTTTCAACTGTTTCTGGTTTCAATCAGGAGTGCTTCAAATTCGAAATACACGTGATTCGGCTGTGAGTCGAATGGTAAATGGAAAATTCTTATAGAAAAGCAACTGATTTTCATACTTATTTATTTTGAATAAGGCACGTTTCCATTTCCATTTTAAAACATTACGGGACCTAATAAGAGCAATTTAACGTAGTAATCAGTTCACTTTCTATACAAATGTTCCCATTTACTTATCAATTCATATCCGAATCATATGGTATCGGATATGAGGGAACGTCTGAATAGATTTAATAATGTTTTTAAATTCTTTTGACCAGTTAAAATAAATATAATTAATAATATAAATATGGCATGTACCAATTGCTACTATCAATATATCGATACGCTTACATGTGTTAAAAAAAAAATTAAAATTGAAGAGCGTTGCTGGTCAGTTTATAAAGCCTTTTTTACCTATGCAATCAGGGGTAAATTAAAAACTTTTAAAAATATCGTATATTCTGATTGCTACTATCGATATATCGATACGCTTGCATGTGTTCAAAAGTATCGCAATGGGATCGATACGATGAGCTAACTTCTTTATTTAAAAAAAACCACAATAATTAATTTAATTATAAGTAAAGAGCTCAATAATGTTGCAGGGTGTTAAAGCTGCAGCTCCTCGGCTGGCCCGACAATATACTGCAAAAGCAACACGCAGTGTGCTGGCACAGAATAAGGAAAAAGTCAAAAGTAAAAAACATCAAATTGTGTGTTAAGCCGCTGTTAAACGATTAATTCCTTCCAGATTACGAGCCGAAGATCGCTGATACGCATGCCAATCGGGTGTATGCGTGGGGCTTTCAGGAGACCGGTGCACTTGGTCTGCAGAGGAGCGTTAAGAAGGCGCAGGAGCGTTATACGGAAATGGTGCATCATCCGACACGGCTGCAGTTTTCGAATAATAATGATATTAGGGATGTGACAGCCGGCTACGGATTTACAGCGTATGCCGTGAAACGCGCAGATGGGGAGACGCTCTTTGGCAGCGGTCTCAACACGGACTCCCAGCTGGGCTTTCAAGTTAAAAGCAAAAACAGTGGCAAAGATCCCGCCAATCTTGATGTGATCATCTATCCGACAGCAATACGTTTGCCACGCCTGCAGGGCGAGACGGACGAGGATATGGCTGTGCGCAGCATGTCCTCTGGTCGAGCCCATCTCGTTGTGCTAACGCAGAATGGCACCGTCTTTACGATGGGCAACAATTCGTATGGCCAGTGCGGTCGCTCCATCATCGAGGATGAAAGTTATACGGGTAGTTCGTTGATACACAGGATTGCACAGGTGGACATATGCGGCGAGGAGGATGAGCTGGTAAGCGTGAAGTGTGGACAGGATCACAGCATGTTTCTGACCAAAAAGGGGCGCGTTTACAGCTGCGGCTGGGGCGCCGATGGGCAGACGGGACAGGGCAACTATTACTCAGCTGGCCAGATCACTTTAATTGCCGGCGATATTGAAAAGGAGCGCATTGTGCGCATCGCCTGCTCCTCGGACTGTGTACTGGCGCTGAACGAGCACGGTGATGTGTTTGGCTGGGGTAACTCGGAGTACGGTCAGTTGGATGATTCAGCTGACGCGGAGACGCAAATTAACACACCTAGAGCCTTGAAGCTAACGAAAGGCATTGGCAAAGTCAAGGATGTCGCTGCAGGCGGCTCCTTTTGCATGGCTCTGAGCGATCAGGGCCTGGTCTATACCTGGGGCTATGGCATCTTGGGCTTTGGCCCATTTGTTGAACAAACCTCAAAGCCACAGCATCTGCTCCCCCCACTTTTTGGACGCAACGACTTTAGCAATGCGACCACAGTGGTGTCCATTGGTTGCGGTGTCTTCCATATGGGCGCCGTTAACTCCGACGGTGATCTGTTTATGTGGGGCAAGAATCGATTCGGTCATCTGGGCCTGGGTCACAAGAAGGATCAGTACTTTCCGTTTAAGACAGCCATCAATGGAAAGGTCACTAAAGTGGCCTACGGAGTAGATCACACCATTGCTCTATGCCAACCACATTTAAGTATATAGATTGATATTGTGTTTATATTTATGTTCCACAATAAACTAGTCAATTGTTTAAAGATCACGTTTCGCGTTTTGTCATTTTTAATAAGAAGCATGACGAGAAGATACTAAAACTCAGAAAAACTGAGTTTATTGGTTGAAATACCTTAAACAAAAAAAAGGTGTCCAGACAAGTCTTTATCTTGAAAAACATGATTTGACACCGAACATATGCTAAAGTACCCCGATCCGGACGATTCCAATATATGTACTTCGTACAACAAGAAGAGGCATCTGTACCAAGTTTCATTTCATGCAGTGGTGCCGAAGTTGCATGCATGGTTATTTGTCGCTCGCCGCTCACAGATTTTGTTTTTTTGTTTTTTTATACATAAGTGAGAAGATTTAAGTGAAAATAACTTTCGGAATATGTTATCGATAAAGTAGAAACTGGCACAATATTATAGACTCTGGCTCTACTCACCACCTGTAATACCACCACCAATAAACTTCTCCAATCCGTAGACCTGTTCCCAATTCCGCCAACTTTGTGTTCTAAACCGTTTTTGTAATCTATTTTTAATTTTTTTGAAAAAAAAAAAAATTATATAAAATGAAACAAAAAAAAGAGTATATTGACATATATTCTAAAATGTCCGTCCGTCCGTCTGTCTGTCCCTATGAACGCAGTTTTGGCAGAAAAATTTAAATATAACAGAATGTTGTTCTTTTAGCAATACTTAGGAAATCTTGTTTCAAGCGGTTTTGTTAAAATGATCCACAGTCATTGCATTTTTTATTTTTATATTTTAATACAAAATAAAATAATCAACTGCTTTTGTTTGAAATGGCGGAGTGGGCAAACATTTGAGGGTACAAAATTCATGTATGTATGTCCTCAGAATTCATAGTCAACTTTCGTGTGTTGAAAAATTCACGTATTTTGCGTTTATAAAGACATGTCAAGGAAAATGCGTGTGTTGGTTCATGAATATGAAAACAACTACCGCTGCCGGCCTCCGGTATACAAACCAAAACTCTCAACACCAAACTTCCATCGATATTCCAAATTCAAAACATTTGGTTCGATTCCGAATGTTTTGATCGGCATCGGAACAAGATGAACAGGCCTGAAGATAAAAATATTATGGCCCAAAAGAAACTAGAGAATTTTTTAAAGATCACAAATTCGCGTTTTTTGTTTTAATACATTTAAATTGATTAAAGAACATTTAGATTAATTTGTTTTCTGATAATGTTGTTGGTTTCTTTGTTGTCGACATTTTCTTTTTCATCTTGCAAATGTAAATAGCGGCTTTCTTTTTTGTTCTATACATAATTGTTAGCACGCATATACGCATTTATAGTTATAGAGTTAAAGATATATATATGTATGTATATATATATACATATATATATATATATATATATGTATGTATATAATATAAAATATGTACTTGGAATTGAATGCAGTGTGTATTTATATGTATCAAGTGGTTGGGATTGGTTTTAGCTTCTTCTTTGCCCCTTATATTTCATATACAATAGAAAGTTGCACGAGGCCCTAACAATCCTATACTTTATTCCATCTTTCGATTCTAATCCGCATTCGCCATTCCACTCGCATTTTCTTGTATTTGTCACAAATTTCGTCAATCGCATTTAATTGCTTTCTAGGTACATTTCTTAATAGGGTCTATATATGAATTTTTGCTATTCTTACGGAGCTCAACGAAAAAAGCATCTTCCAAGTCTCTCTCAATCTCAATATCAATATCAACCTGGAGGACATCTCTGCCCGCTGAGCCGCTTGGCCAATACTGTTCCAATTTGTCTGTTCCAGTGAGCGACGCCGTCGTACACTTGATTTATAAGCAAGGTTCTCGAACTACAGACTACAAAAAAATAGGCGGTTGCCTTACAGATCATCGTAATACATACTATACAGAAATCAATATTATTGAGGTGCTCACGATAGTTGCGATGATGTCGATATGTCGGTGAGTTCCTGAGTCTTAAGCCTAATCAATTAAAAATATTTTTAAAAATAAGCGTTACGAGGTATACAGAAAAATTTGATTAGCTGCTTTTATATTTATTTGATTAGAAAGTTTGAACTATTTTCAACATTAGTTATCTTTATTTTTTAATTAAAAAAAAGAAAGATGTAAGTATTCTCTTAAAAAAAAAAAAAAAAAAAAAAAAAAAAAATCATTGCAAACTTTAATGGGAGAACATGACAATATCTTTATGTTTAAACTTAAGTTGAAATAGTTTTATTGCAATTCTAACTTCTTGTCTTACTGAATATAGATTCCTTTTGCAATTTTAAGCAAATGTTTATTTTTAAAGTTTAACAGCAAAATTTGAAATGATTTTTGCATGCAATTTCTGGCAAGACGAATTTCACCTTTTTACCTCAAATGTGAAAATGGTCAGAGAGCAAGTATGGGGACTGTCTTGTTGTATATCAGAAGTCTAAACTCACCAACTCATCGACTTATCGATTCATCTGCTATTGTGAGCACCTTATATATATGTTTTTGTTTTTTGTTTTTCTTTTGTCTTTGTCATTGTTTGGTTTTTGTTTTTGTTTTGTAGCATGTTATAGATTTAAAACATTTGTGGCGCAAGATAAACTCGAACTCAGGCGACTTCCTGCTGCATCTTCTCGTTTGCCTCGTAGGCCTCCACCTCAGCAATGTTAGACAGATCGTACTCAATCACACCCTTGCCCATGAACTCTGCATACTTGCCGGCATCGGGTAGAGGCTCAGCCGACCGCTTTGCCACTGCAAACCAAATACAAATAATTAATACAATTTAGTAACAAGATATAACGAAAAGTTATCTTCGGTGTGCCGAAAATATGTTATATACCCTTGCAGAAAAGTTATACTTCGATTGACAGCTATAAGACGTAAAGCCCAATTTTGATCAAGTTTAATCAAACTACATAAAGTATAACAATACTTTCAAATGCTGAGCTTGCTTGACATATTTGTTTAAACAAAATCAAATAAAAAACAACGTTTGAAAACTGTGAGGATGTCAATTTGAGCGGTTTTTAGTGTTTTTCCGCTAAACTGTACTTTTCAGAATCTAACACTCTTCTAGTAAATTATCTTAACGCTTTGATACAAATAAACTGACTTTTCATCTCATTTTACTTTATGAGGGAGACGCGCGTACAACGTTAAAAATAAAGTTTCAAAGTTAAACCATAATGTTTTGATTTTAAACTTTTAAGGAGTTGAATTTTGTCGCTATATTAATTTATTCTGCAAGTGCAATATTAAGCAATGTTAAGGACTCTGGCTGTACTTACCACCCGAAACCATTTTCTCCATCATGTAGACCTTCATGTCGTAGCACTCGTTGGCAATACGCTCCGAAATAACGGATCGATCTGTAAAAGTGACACGCATGTTGCGACGAACGCGCTCCGTGTCAATGTTGTAGTAGCCGGTGCCCATTTTCTGCATGAGATCAAAGAAGCTGCTAGGTGGCAGGATGGTATCGCGGTCGAGTGGCATGATGAAGCAACGGCCGGTTGTGGTATCGATGATGGCGGATTGGTTCGCCTTGAAGTCATGCATGAAACGGCCGCGGCGTCCGTCCTTGAAATCGGGAACATCGACCTTGGCGAAGCCTTCGTCATCCATGCTGTCCAGCTCGATTTCCTCGCGGAAGAAGTTATCATTGACCAGATCATCGAACTGTCCGTTGCTCATGCTGCTGCTGCCTGAGTTCGCCGATCCTGTCAGCTGTGGCAACAGCGCACGCCAGTTGAGTGAGAAGCTGTCATCGTTCTGTGCATAGAAACGTGGCACCTCCATCGAATCCTCGGCATAGGGAATGTCACAAAGTGCATGGAAGCGCATGTTCGCATGGTTCGGCGCATAGAGCCTGTAAAGTGTCCAACCGCCCAACACGCCCATCATCATCACGATCACGGCGATCATGAAGAGCAGAAAGGACTTCAAGCAGTTATACTGCGGTGGTCGGTTGAATACCATCGACTCTGTATCCACATCGCTGTACGCTATTTTCGGCTACATAATTTGGAAACCAACGCGTTATCAATATAAATATAAACAATAACAATTAACCATAACAATAAACAATTCAAGACCCATTTAATTGGGTTCATAAAACAACAACACAACAATCGCATGACTCAGTTTTTTTTTTTTTGCAACTCTGCGCAAACTTCGAGGCCCCAAAAGCGCTTGCTCAGTAATTAATCAAATTTAAAAGTTCAATTCTTATCGCATGTTCTCGCTCGACTTCACTTCTTAAAGAACGTATGAACTGGAAGATACCCTACGCATAGATCTGAAGCAGTGTTGCCCATTTAGCCATTTTCACGTCAGATCTAGCTATTCTGAAAAGTCAAAAACGGAAAACCATTGAATCTATGAATCTAGCAGGGTGCCGTTAAATCTGACATTTCTTTAAATAAATCAGCTATTTTTAAGTGTCAATTTTTTCAATTTTGCCTATACAACCTTTTCTTAGTTTCAATTGACACGATATGTGCTTTACAAGGCTAGTATACCCAATTTTTGACAATTTTTGACCACAGGGTATAAAAAGCAACACATTGTGATCCAAGCACTCTTTATTTTCTTATCAGCTCTTAACATAAAAAGAAATATTTATACTGTTTTCCAAAATGGAAAAAAAGAGTATATTGGGTTTGTGAAATGTTCGTCCGTCTGTCCGTCTGTATGAACGCAGGTTTTTGCACAGTTTTGAAGCTAGAGCATATAGAGGATATCGTAGTCGGGAGAACCTGACTGCAACGTTCTTTCTTGTTTTTAATTAAGGTGTTAAATTTTTCGCGTAACACTTTGCCAAAGGTTATTCTGGCCTACATATGTATGCATACATACACAAATACATACATACAGATGTACACATGTATGTATATACAGTAGATATATGGTCATCCAGCTGCCCTATAGGACTGGATTGCTTCCAATATGTGCATCTCTGTCACACCTTCAATACAAAATAAACAGTTGAGATTTGATTTCAACATGCCAAAAGGTATTCTGACAGAAGGCAAAATAGCAGCGATAGTTTTCCCTTTGAGAAAAAAACAACAAAAGCATTACAAACTAGTGACCTGCAAATGTTTACACTTCCACAAGATAGTGAAAAAAAAGTGCTCTTAACATACATACATGTATATTGGCCGGAAAATGTTTGCATTAAAACCAAAACACAAAGCACGGAAAAACATATCCGACAGGGTATTGGAAATTTAAGTCGGGAATGCGTGTCTGTATGCGTGTGTGTAAGTATGTATGTGTGTGTGCTTGCTCTTATCGCTAACGTGCAAAGTGCAGAATTTATATTCCGTTTCAACTGCGCTGCAATTGGAAAGAAAACAAAGCGAATAATGCAATGACACATTCAAACTGCATATGCACATGCATATGTGTGTATGCATGCACATTTGTATGTATGTATGTGTATGCATGTGAATTTCCAGCAAGATGTACATATGTACATACATACATACATTCACACATGTATGTACTGGAAATCTTACGCTGGAATTTTTTACAAATTAGCCAATTAAGAGTCGAAACAAGATTTAATCACCGAAAATTAACATAGAAAATGAGATTAAATGGAAAGGGCGTTGAGGAGGAAGTAGAAAGGGGGCCGGGCTTGCTGGCAAGCAATGCCCAAACAAACTTTGGCCTCAAAATGAGCTAAGGAAAGAGTGCAAGGACACTGGGAATTCCAGCATGGAAAAATCGATAAATATGCATGCTGCTGAGCACACACACACACACACACATACGCATTCCCGCAGTAACAGACGCCCACTCACACAAACACATACACAGGCGAAGGCAAACGAAAACGAAACTTGTAGCGCGAAGGACACAGGATATGGGCAGGGCGGGGGTTGGCGAGGCTGGGCTGGGCAAGGACATTCTGATGATTGCGCAAAAAGTCTGTTTTTTTTGCTATCAAATCAACACTTACACTGATTAGCGAGCCATGATGCATCATAGACTCATCGTTCAGGTGCAAAGGCAGCGGCACCTTTTCCAGGTCCTTCTTTTCACCTGTTAATTTCGCTAGAATCGTCATCTTTTGCGTTTTTTTTTAAACTACACCTGTCCGTGCGAGCTAAGTGTTAAAATTATTGCGCCTTAAATTTTCTTTAAAATAATTGTCGATTGTGACCGAAAAATCTTAGTTTTTTTTACAATTTTCTACACCTGTGTGATGTTTACTCTTCAATTATATTTTTCACTTTGTTTTGTGCAGCCCAAACTGCGTAGCAAGTAGCCCAATGCGTTTCCACTGCAGCTGCAGCAACACGCATCAGTGTTATCATGTTCATTTTCAGCTGACAGCACTTTATGCCACAATTTTAATGACACTTACATATATTAAATGAAATAAGCAAACAAGCTAGCTTATAAAACGTTTAAACATGTACGCGAAATGCTTTTAAATTTAAATTCAAGCGTTTGGCAGTAGGTTTCTTGAAATTAATGTTTCCAAGTGGAAACAACTCATTTTATAATTATCGATAGGCATGTATGACAGACATGCAATCAGGTCTGACGGCAAATATACATATTTTGCTTCCAATTTGGAGCATTTCGTCGTTTTTGTTTCAAATTACCCGCCGACTTTTTTTTAAAGCTACACTTGTTCCACTCCGAAATCGCATTACGATTTGCGAAAAATAACCAAATTTAACGGCAGTTTTTCAGTAATAAATGTTCGCTGTTAGCAACATTTCAGTAAATGTGTGTAAATGTATTGTTATTGCTCACAGCTGCAGCTTAACAAATTAAGCTAGATTTCGCAAAGTTTTACCAATTTGACGACTTTTAAAGCCCCTGGCTTATATGCTGAAATAAAAGATTATGATAAAAAAATTTCTTCTACTACCAATTCCTTCAGCTTTGGCAGAGCCTTCCAGATCTTTGGCAATAATTTACTTTTCAGCGAGTACTTCCAAAGTGATAGCGACTCAATTGAGGCTGGTAATCGGTTCATATACAAGCCACTAAATTCGCCGTTTTTTAAAATATCAAGTTCCTTAAGCTGCAATAAATGACTCAGCTCTAGCATGCAGGCATCGTTGAGAGCACAGTCAGTTATCTCCACATACTCAAGCTGATACATTTTTCGAAATAACTTTCGCTTGTCGTTTACAGTTGTTTCTATGCTCCTGAGTTTTTATGCTGATACAATAAGCTCCAATCAAGTTCAATTCCAGGTGTTCAAACAGCTTTTTGCACTTTTGATGATGAACGTCACGGATACGGCTACAATTGAGCGCGAAGGTTATGAAATCCTTCATCGATTCAATTGACTTTTTATTATGTTTTCCATCATAAAAGTCAATCTCCAGTCCCGGTATTTGATGATGTTGCGTCGTATACTTGAAGTACAAAGTTATATTGAAATGAGCAGCGCTTCTCTTTTGAAATTGCCAGTATTGATAATTAATTCGAGCACATCGATAATCATATTGATATCAATGCGCACACATCAATCAGTGTGACCAGTCTGATTGAATATAAAAATATACACAGTCTGCTTCGCAATTGTTGCTTTTAACATGCAAAATAAGCAAACTATAAAAACAAAACTTGTATTTTCCTTTTTGACTCAAATGCTTCTACAGAAATGTTGCTTCTACGGATTGCGGGCAATCCGTGCCATGGCCACAAAACAACACATTCTGCTTCTCTTTTGAAATTGCCAGTATTGATAATTAATTCGAGCACATCGATAATCATATTGATATCAATGCGCACACATCAATCAGTGTGACCAGTCTGATTGAATATAAAAATATACACAGTCTGCTTCGCAATTGTTGCTTTTTACATGCAAAATAAGTAAACTATAAAAACAAAACTTGTATTTTCCTTTTTGACTCAAATGCTTCTACAGAAATGTTGCTTCTACGGCTTGCGGGCAATCCGTGCCATGGCCACAAAACAACACATTCTTGTGCATCCAGAGATACGGCATGCGCTGGCTGAGAAGCAACCAATTGTGGCTCTGGAATCAACGATTATTACACATGGAATGCCGGTGCCAGAGAATGTGGAAACAGCGCTGCAGGTGGAGGAGCAGGTGCGTCAGAATGGTGCTGTGCCGGCAACGATTGGCATCATTGATGGCTGCATTAAAGTGGGCCTCAACCGGGAAGAGCTGATGACGCTGGCAAAGAAGCCGCGGGAGCAGGTCATTAAGTGCTCTCGCCGGGATCTACCCTTTGTGGTCGCCACAGGACAGAGCGGCGGCACAACGGTGGCTGCCACCATGATTGTGGCGCATCGTGTTGGTATCCAAGTCTTTGCCACCGGCGGCATTGGTGGCGTGCATCGCGAGGGTCAGCTTACGCTGGATGTGTCTGCGGATCTGGTTGAACTTGGCCGCACACCTGTCGCGGTGGTCTGCAGTGGTGTCAAGTCCATACTGGACATACCGCGCACCTTGGAGTTCCTGGAAACGCAGGGCGTCTGCGTGGCCAGCTTTGATAGTCCCGGCGGCATCTTTCCCGATTTCTATACACGCGACAGCGGCTGCACCGTGCCCTACAATCTGCCCACAGTAGCTCATGCTGCGCAGCTGCTCCACACCTGGCGCCAGCTCCAACTTCAATCCGGCATTCTGATTGGCGTCCCCATTCCCGCCGCCTTTGCGGCAGAGAAGGCAATCATAGATGCTGCCATTGAAGCTGCCAATGCGGAAGCTAAGACTAAGGGCATTACCGGCAAGGAGTTGACTCCTTTCCTACTCAGCCACATCTCACGCATAACCCAAGGACGTAGCCTTCAGGCAAACATTGCGCTCATTAAGCATAATGCCAGTGTGGCGGCACAGATTGCCTGCGCACTTGCCAACGCTGGACAGGATGAGGTTGCTGTTGCCAGAAAGGATGCTGTTTCAGGCAAAGATTCCTCTGTTCAGGACACTGTTTGCGCTAAGACACCTGTCGTTGTGGGTGCCTCCATACTTGATCTATCCTTCAAGGTAGAATAGGACTTTTAAAAAGTTTAAATAAGAGTCAAACAATTTGACAATTTACATTTTTACTTCAAGGTGAAGGAAAAGCGCGAGATGCACTTGGATGGAGCCACTTACTCGGCGGTAACGCAACAGGCCGCTGGCGGCGTTGGACGCAACATTGCCGAGGGCATCTACAAGCTCTATGGCGGTGTGCATCTCATTTCTGCGGTGGGCAGCGATAAGTTTGGACATATACTGCGACAACTAATGCCGGAGGCTCTGCAGCGCAGCCTTATTGTGGATGAGAGGCGTGCCACATCGCTGTGCTCGCTGATCTTTGATCAGTTGGGAGATTGCAGATTGATCTTGGGCGATATGGAGGTGCATGGCAGCATAACGTCCGAAGCCTTGGCGGCACGGCCGGAGCTCTTTCGGGATGCGCCACTAATCATCATGGATAGCAACATATCCGAGCAGGCGATGGCCACCACGCTCAAGCTAGCCCAGAGCTATGAGGTGCCGGTGTTCTTCGAACCCACGGATATGTTCATAGCCGGCAAACCCTTCCACCTGCCTCAGAAATTAACCCAAAACATACGCCTGCTAAAGCCTAATCTTCACGAGCTAAAGAGCATTGTGGAGAGCATAACGGGGCAACGAGTCAACTGGCAGCCAAGCGGCAAACTGCCTCGTGGCGAACTCCTCACGCAGACCAAGCAGCTGCTCAAACAAATTGAAACGCATTTCAACTGCATCATTGCCACTTTAGGAAATCATGGCGTTCTGCTCAGCTATCGTTCCGATGCCGAAGAGGATGCCTCCAAACTGCTCTTAATTTCGCAAAGCTGCGCCCACACCACACGCTTCTATGCTGCACCCAAGGTCCACAACATTGTCAATGTCTCTGGTGCGGGTGATAGCTTCTGTGCCGGCTTCATTACCGCCCTGCTCAAGCAGCACACGCTGGACGAATGCGTTGCCGCAGGCTTTGTCTCCGCCGAGTGTGCATTGCTCTCCGAATCCGCAGTGCCAGCGACATACTTCCGCGATGCAAATGCTTTTGAAAGTAGCTTCAAGCAGACTGCCAAAACGCTGCAGCGACAGATCATCTAATCTAAGATATCTATAGACTGACACATGAACAAAACTCAAAACTCAGGGTTTTCTTTTCTCTCACTTTGTTGTTAATTATTGTTACATTTATATCAATATATCCAATATCTATGTCAATTCTATGTACATAGCATGATCCTCAATGCGCCCATCTGAAAGTGACAATAAATGTGATTGAGTTTTTAACTAAACATTTGATTTTATATTATAGTATATTAAATAAATTAAATTCCGCAAAATTCCAACTACAAGTGTGTAAAACTCGTGCAACTTTTTTGTTTATTATACAATCAGCCACAAAGAGTAAGAAAGGAAAGAGCTAGAAAGCACATACATAAACAATGCACAATGTAGACAAGGACGCCAACAATAGTGTTCCTATAGCACGCATGTTTTGTGTCCCTTTCACAGTTCATCTGTCTCGGTTGCAGCTCACGTAGAGCGAGACAGAGTGGAAAATAGTGATTGGGAATTTTTATACTCTGTTTTCCAAAATGGAAAAAAAGAGTATATTGGGTTTGTAAAATGTCCGTCTGTCTGTCCGTCCGTCCGTCTGTATGAACGCAGGTTTTTTCCACAGTTTTGAAGCTAGAGCAACCATACTTGGTATACATGTTGGTATATACCATAGGCAGACAAAGTGTCTTTTAAAAGAGACAACGCATACGGCTAGTCAAAAATCTACCCCGCAGGGGTGGAAATAGAAATGATCAAAATCAAATACTTGACTGGGCAAAAACGGGTCTTACTGGCTAATATACGCATGTCTATGCAGGTCTACTCTTGTTTCCAATTGATTGGGAATCGTTTTGATTGTGTTAACATATTTCACTTACAGCTTTATCACTTTGTCTTTGCCAGCGGAGGCTACTCTTGAGCCATCGGGCGCCCAGTCGACGCCAAAGACTTCGTCTGCATGTCCCGGCAGTTCCTGAGCCAGTTTCTTGGTCTGCACGCTCCAAACTGCAAAAGTATAAATTATTGAGAAATTAAGCATAAAATGGTGGCGTTAAAACGAAACAAAGATCAGACGCACCTTTCAATGTGGAATCCTTGCTGCCAGAGACAATGAGGCGCGAGTCCGCTGACCAGGCGAGCGTATAGACGGCCTGGACATGACCGCGGAATGTAGCCATAAATTGACCATCGTGTGCCCTCCAAAGACGCACAGATTTATCAAAGGAAGCTGAAGCAATCAGCTTAACATCCGGGGAGTACTTGACATCGTTGACCACGTTCTGATGGCCAGTCATGCGCTCGACGCACTTGTTCTGATTGTTGCGCCACAAATATAGGGTATTGTCGTCGGAGCAGGATACCAAAGACTCCACCTCATCTGGGCAGACAGCGTGGAAACGCTTCAGCGCCAAGGCGCGCAATTCCTCAGCTAAAATGGTTAAGAGAAATAGAGATTACGATGGCATTTCTTACCAGGATTACTAGGCACACTTACTGTCCAGAAACAGTTGCGTCTGCTGACGATCCTTGACTGGCTGGAAGGGACCAGTGCGCAGCACATAGTCCGTGCTCAGCGCAATGCTGTTCACCCAGTGCGCATGGCCGGTGAATGTGCGACAGAGTACGCCATCGTCAGCACGCCACATCTTGACCGAACGATCCTTGGACGAGGTGTATATAAGGCCAGCGCCGCCCCAGCGCACCGCTGTGACGGCATTTGTGTGCCCACCAATGTTGAACAGACACTGGCCTAGCTTGGTATCCCAGATGCGGCAATCGCCGTCGCTGCCCGCAGAGGCCAGCTTTCGGCATTCGGGATTCTGATGATAGGGTTCCCAGGCGAGGCCGTTTATATGCTTCCTATGTCCGGTTAAAGTACGACCCACTTGCCGTCCCGTCTCTGGATCCCACAGGATAATATTGCCCGACTTGCAGGCGCTGGCCAAACGCTTGCCATCCGGCGCCCACGCGACGCACAGCACCCATTGTTTGTGACCGGTGCAGGTGAAATGCGGCGTCTCCGTGTTGAGATCCCAGAGGCGCACAGTTGTGTCACCGCTGCCACTGGCAAGATGAGCACCATCCGGACTAAAATGCAACGATACAATCGCTTCGGCATGCCCCGGCATCGAGCTAGTGCATCTTGTCACCGGACGCACCTTGAAAACAGCCTGCGGCTGATAAACAATCTCAATGACATTCTCCGTATCAACTGTCTCCAGGTCCACTGTATCCTCCAGCGACTTTTTAATCTCCTCATCGCCCACAAAGAACAAATACGGTGTCGGCTCCTCGTTCTTCAACAACGCATTGCAAATCAGACCCAATTGCTGTGTTGTTATGCCGGATGGCAGATCGATGGGTGGACCCGCCTCCTCGCCCGTGTCCGATATGAGGCGTGCCTGCAGCGTCTGCGGCGTCATCACTTTCTGTTCGGGCTCATCTTCAACCTTTTGCTTCTTGGCAAATTTATTATTTTTATTCATTATTTGGCTGTTGAAATCAAAATCGAGCAACAACAAACAACACGTGCTCGTAATAGTGATGGCAGTTCAGTATCATCAAGCCGTCGATATTATTGTTATCGACTATTATTCACTAGCCTCCACTTTCGTTGCTGATGTGTACGTGAATTTTGCAGTGCAACAAAGTTGAATCTGAATTCTGAGTTAATTCATAACTTTTTATAGCAACTCCAAATGTATCGGTGTTGTTAATAGTATAACGTTGCTTTAAAATTATGGGAGTTGAATGTTTTTAGCACCACCAAGACAGCAGATTTTATTATTTATGTGAAACACCAAAAAAGTTTATCACAAAATCAAATCAATACTGACTTAAGTCGTTTCTGCAATTGATTTGGAATTGATTAAAGTTTTTTAAAAGAATAACAAATCAATTTTAGGAATGCCCTTTATAATTTGTATCGAGTGGAATAGCGTGTGACAATTATCGACTGGAATGCACATAACTGAGTGCTGTCAAAGGCCGCGTATGTGAAATTTTTACAACACTGTCGCACAATTTTCATGTACGCGTTTTTCCATACGTTTGTTGTCTAAAAACTGATCAAAATGGAAAATATTCCGCGTACTCATGAAGGTAAGTGAAAAATAGATATAAGATATGACTTAATAATAGCAGCAGACATATAAATGATGCGCTTTAGAAATTTAAAACGTTAAATAAACATTTGCTGTTTGCTTGTTGGCTTTGAAAGCAGGAAAATCAATTTTATCAAATTAAAATGTTGAATATTTGTAATTTGCATTTGCTCTTGCAGACATTGAGGCGCAAATCTCGGACATACAGGCCAAGAAGACTGAGTTGGCCAAGACAACAGCAGCAGCAGCCGGCGTCGGTCTTCTCGACAGCGGCGGCTTCTTCGATGCCGATCTGTACGATGAGGAGGGGGCCGCCGGTGGCAAGGGGGCAAAGAGTCGCTACGAGGGCTACAACACATCGATAGCTGCGAACGATGATGAAGGCGACGAGGATGAGGAGGATGATGGCTTTCCAGTGCCACAAAAGCGCACTACATACACCGCACCCACCTCGGTGCTGAAGGATGTGACACAGGGCAAGGAGGATGTGGATCCTTTGGCAGATCGTCGTCGTCCAACAATTGCGGATCGCGAGGATGAGTACAGACAGAAGCGGCGACGCATTATTATCTCGCCAGATCGTGCGGATCCCTTTGCCGATGGCGGCAAAACGCCGGATGTGGGTTCACGCACCTATACGGATATTATGCGGGAGCAAATGTTGAAGGGGGAGGAGTCCGAGCTGCGACGTCGCATTCTGGAAAAGTCCAAGGATGGCACACTGGTCAAATCATCGAATGGTGAATCTGCCGCCAAGGCGGAAGGTGCACGCAAGCGTGGACGCTGGGATCAAACAGTTAGCGATAGTTTCATACCCGCCAAAGTGTCTGCCACGCCCAGCAGCGCTGCCACGCCCACCTGGGAAGATGTAAGTTTGAATATAATCGACGATTATTAATCGTACAACACATTTTTCACTCGGGGTGATGAATTTCCCAAAATCGGTGAAATTCGTATCGAATAATCGAACCAGTTCCCGTTTCCACATTCGGAAAGATTGTATGGAATTGATATTTCTTTCAATATTTTCTAATTTCACTTTTAACATGTTTTGCGGTTTGAATTCACTTGACTTTGATAAACAATTGAATTCACTTGAAGTTTAGATAAGATTCATTTTATTAGCTCCACGACTACATTAAAAATCGGAAAATTTAAGAGAAATTCAATTACGCAAAATGTTGACGAAAGTGGAAACAGGTCTGCTTGAACTTTTACAATGAGTTTGAGCCCGAGCGAAAGGTAATAGAAAAGTTGGATAGTTATCCAATTTTCGGTGGTAGGTTTTCAAAAATGTTGTTACTTTGACAACAAAAAAGTATTGCATTAAATTTGTACACTTTTAGTTGGAATTTTCCAAAATCCGTTCTGAGTGCTCAGTTTCCTGCTTAAATTAAACTAGCGTGAAAAAGTTAGGTTTCTTTTAGTTATGGTTTGGGTTTTGCGTTGTTCGCCAACTAAATTCTTTTATATATTTAAAGTTGAAAATAGATAAGAAGGAAGGAATTGATAAATTTGGATTTGCTTGCAGAAAACACCTGGAGACCATCGCTGGGATGAGACGCCCGGGCACAAGGGCAGCGAGACGCCGGGCGCAACACCAGGATTGGGCACACGCATCTGGGATGCAACACCAGCGCATGCGATGACACCTGGCCACGAGACGCCCGGGCATGAGAAGTCGGCGCGCAGGAATCGCTGGGATGAGACACCAAAGACAGAGCGCGAGACGCCTGGGCACAGCGGCTGGGCAGAGACACCCAAGCCGGATCGCACCAGCAGCGGTGCCGGCGAGAGCATTTCCATTGAATCCACACCGGGTGCGTCCAAGCGTCGCTCGCGCTGGGATGAAACGCCCTCGAATTCGACACCATCGATCACACCAAGCAATGCCAGCGCTATGACGCCCAGCATGACGCCGCACGGCACGCCCGGCCATGGCACACCTTTGATGACGCCTGGAGGAAGTACGCCGGTGGGCGTGAAGGCCATGGCAATGGCCACACCCACACCGGGCGCTTTGGCTGCGATGACGCCGGAACAGCTGCAGGCATATCGCTGGGAAAAGGAGATCGATGAGCGCAATAGACCCTATACGGATGAGGAGCTGGATCAAATGTTTCCACCCGGCTATAAGATACTGCCGCCGCCCGCTGGCTATGTGCCGCTGCGCACGCCGGGTCGCAAGCTCATGGCGACGCCGACGCCCATTGCGGGCACACCGGCTGGCTTCTTCATTCAGGTGGAGGATAAGAATGCCAAGTTCATGGACAATCAGCCCAAAGGGCAGAATCTGCCGTTTATGAAGCCCGAGGATGCGCAGTACTTTGATAAGCTGCTTGTGGATGTCAACGAAGATGCGCTCTCACCCGAAGAGCTGAAGGAGCGCAAAATAATGAAGCTATTGCTGACTATCAAGAATGGTTCACCGCCCATGCGCAAGTCCGCGCTGCGCCAGATGACGGATAAGGCGCGTGAATTTGGTGCCGGGCCGCTATTCAATCAGATATTGCCGCTGCTTATGTCGCCCACGCTGGAGGATCAGGAGCGTCATTTGCTCGTGAAGGTCATTGATCGTGTGCTCTACAAACTGGATGATCTAGTGCGTCCTTTTGTCCACAAGATTCTGGTTGTGATTGAGCCGCTTTTAATTGATGAGGATTACTATGCCCGCATCGAGGGCAGAGAAATCATTTCGAATCTGGCCAAGGCAGCTGGCTTGGCTACTATGATCTCCACCATGCGCCCCGATATTGATAACATTGATGAGTATGTGCGGAACACCACAGCGCGTGCCTTTGCTGTCGTTGCCTCCGCCCTGGGCATACCCTCCCTGCTGCCCTTCCTCAAAGCCGTTTGCAAATCAAAGAAATCCTGGCAAGCCAGGCACACGGGCATCAAAATTGTCCAGCAGATTGCTATTCTTATGGGCTGTGCCATTCTGCCACATCTCAAGGCGCTCGTCGAGATCATCGAACATGGATTGGTGGATGAGCAGCAAAAGGTGCGCACCATTACAGCCCTGGCAATTGCCGCCCTCGCGGAGGCTGCCACGCCCTATGGCATTGAATCCTTCGATTCGGTATTGAAGCCTCTCTGGAAGGGCATACGCACACATCGTGGCAAGGGTTTGGCTGCCTTCCTCAAGGCCATTGGCTATCTGATACCCTTGATGGATGCCGAGTATGCCAACTATTATACGCGTGAGGTCATGTTGATCCTTATACGTGAGTTCCAGTCACCCGACGAGGAGATGAAGAAGATTGTTCTCAAGGTGGTGAAGCAGTGCTGTGCCACGGATGGTGTGGAACCCCAATATATCAAGGAGGAGATATTGCCTCACTTTTTCAAGTTCTTTTGGAACCATCGCATGGCGCTGGACAGACGCAACTATCGTCAGCTGGTGGACACCACTGTGGAAATTGCCAATAAGGTAAGCACTAAGCTGCCAAAATATCGATAGATTTCAAATTATCATCACTATGACCTTCGATGTGAAATGTTTTGATTGCTATGTGTCGAAACTTACATTTCATTCAAAAGGTGCCAAAATATCAATAGTTGTCCAGTCTCTTTACTATCAATATTTTGTTTAATAAATCGGTTCATAATTTGTATAATTTGTTTTGGCTTCATTCAGTCCTGCACGTTTTCAAAAGTAAAGACGAGTGAATTCCGAATATTTTTCTTATAATCAAATATTTAATATCGATGTTTTCGACTATTACTATCAATGAATATCACGTATATCGATGCATCTTTTAATTAATTTCTCTCTGTTTACCAGGTCGGCACATCAGAGATCATCAATCGCGTTGTCGACGATCTGAAGGATGAGAACGAACAGTATCGCAAGATGGTGATGGAAACAGTGGAGAAGATAATGGGTAACCTGGGCGCAGCGGATATTGATTCGCGACTGGAAGAGCAGCTTATTGATGGCATACTGTATGCCTTTCAGGAGCAGACCACCGAGGATGTGGTGATGTTGAATGGCTTTGGCACCATTGTCAATCAGCTGGGGAAGCGTGTGAAGCCGTATTTGCCACAGATTTGCGGCACCATTTTGTGGCGTCTGAACAATAAATCGGCCAAGGTGCGTCAACAGGCGGCGGATCTCATTTCGCGCATTGCCGTTGTCATGAAGACCTGCCAGGAGGAGAAGCTAATGGGGCATCTGGGCGTTGTGCTGTACGAGTATCTGGGCGAGGAGTATCCGGAAGTGTTGGGCAGCATACTGGGCGCCCTAAAGGCCATTGTGAATGTCATTGGCATGACCAAAATGACGCCACCCATCAAGGATCTGTTGCCACGTCTCACGCCTATATTGAAGAATCGGCACGAAAAGGTGCAGGAGAACTGCATCGACTTGGTGGGTCGGATTGCGGATCGTGGACCCGAATACGTCTCCGCCCGCGAATGGATGCGCATCTGTTTCGAGCTGCTCGAGCTCCTCAAGGCGCACAAAAAAGCTATTCGGCGGGCGACAGTGAACACGTTTGGTTACATTGCCAAGGCCATTGGACCGCATGATGTCCTTGCCACGCTGTTGAATAACCTGAAGGTGCAGGAGCGACAGAATCGCGTTTGCACCACCGTCGCCATTGCAATTGTGGCGGAGACATGTCGTCCTTTTACCGTGCTCCCAGCGCTCATGAATGAATACCGTGTGCCGGAGCTGAATGTCCAGAATGGTGTGCTCAAGTCGTTGTCCTTCCTGTTCGAGTACATTGGCGAGATGGGCAAGGATTATATCTATGCAGTGTGTCCGCTGCTTGAGGATGCGCTTATGGATCGCGATCTGGTGCATCGTCAGACAGCCTGTTCGGCGATTAAGCACATGTCCTTGGGCGTCTATGGCTTTGGCTGCGAGGATGCCTTGACCCATCTGCTCAACTATGTCTGGCCCAATATTTTTGAGACGTCGCCGCATCTGGTGCAAGCCTTTATGGACTCGGTGGATGGACTGCGTGTGTCTCTCGGCTCTATCAAGATTCTACAGTATACGCTTCAAGGACTGTTCCATCCGGCGCGAAAAGTGCGTGATGTTTACTGGAAGATCTACAATTCGCTGTACATTGGTGGACAGGATGCGCTCATTGCTGGCTATCCTCGTATTACCAATGATCCCAAGAACCAGTACGAGCGTTACGAGCTAGACTATACGCTCTAAGCCCCTCCGTACCCGTACTCGTACTTATAATCGTAATCTTAATCCTAAATTTGATAAGATTGAATACACAAATATAACGCGAATATACAAAACCTTGTTTTTATTCTACAATTTTAGAGTAGTTGTGTTGAGATTTTTCAATCAGAAACTACTGTGGACCAGAGCTGTAATCATGTCAATACTTTTAATTACCATTAATTACTTGAGTAATTATGATTACATAGTTTAATTCAATTACAATTACTTCAATAATGTTACATAAATATTGAGTAATTGTAATGATATTGTATAGTTGTCTTAAAATACTTTTAATTACTTTCATTGCAATTACAATTACTTGAGTAGTGTTTAATATTTACTGAGTAAATGTTAGTGAAATGTAACTCTAAATTTTGAAGTGTGTTTTGGATTACATATTTATTTTTGTAAATGCTTTGAATTACAATTAATTGCAATTACTGAGGAATTGTAATGGGCTTTGAACTATAAATAATTAAGTACTTTCGTTTTTGTAAAATTTCAGTTATTTAAGTAATGTTGTTTATTTCAACATTTTAGATAATGATTACTTTTTTTAAATGCGTTTTTTAATTACCAATCAATAACAATTACAAATACTGAGCAATTGAAATGGTATTTATAGTTTAACCAATTAATTGTTCAATTACAATTACTAAAGTAATTCGTAATGTCTGAGCAATTGTAATTCTAATTGTACGTTTCATTACCGATTAATACATATTGATTGCTTTCATTAATTAATAATTACCATCAAATACAATTACTTGAGTAATTACTCAATTGTAATTAAATGAACAGTTCTGTTCCAATCTTCACTTTCGGATGTGCGGAAAAGAAATTTCTTCAAATGTGTTAATTTTCATTTTTGACAAGCTTTTGCGGATTGAAACCACTTGAAATTTGACATTTATTTAAGAAAAATATAAAACAACTTTTATATAAAATCTGTTCCAAAGTAAAAATCAGAATAGACCTGCTTATTACCCAATAACTGATATTAGATATAAATTGTAATTACAGCTCTGCTGTGGACTAATCTTTTGGCTTAGCGATAATACAAATGTGTGTGTTTGTGTGTTTTTGTGTGTGTGTGTTAATCTTGGAGCAGCTGAAAGATTCGAATGTCCCTGCTATCGATCTAGCATGGATTCGACTATATCGATGAGGCTCTGCAAACCAAACATATAGTTATGATCGGGCTGAGCATCTGTAGCGGGAAAGATGTGGGCAAAGTCTATGCAACGCACACGTATCCATTGATCCGCAGCCGCATCTGCCTGATGCTGCTCCTGCTCCAAATGGTACCCATTCTGTAGTCCATTGCAGTTTCTGGTCCTGTTGCACACCTTTTGCAGCTCTTCAAAGTCGTAGCAGATGAGCAGGGAGCTGGCGTAGAAGTGGAGTAAACGCTGTCGCTTAAACCAGGCGCTTATGCTGCGCAGCTGGCGCAGAACTTCGTGGAGCAGCACTTGTTTGTCTCTAGCACGGAAGCTGCTGCTGCTGCTGGTGTTGAAGAATAGCGCCAATGCCTGCCGAAAGCCTTCCACACTGAGACTTTTGCCATAGTCTCTGCCATGTCGAATTAGTATCGTTTGCTGCTGCTGCTGCTCTTTTTCCACCTGCTGCTCCTTTTCCAACTGCTGCATCTGCACCGGCTGGTACACCTGAAATCCGGGCAAGCACAGACCCAGATTCTGTTTGCATTGTACATACTTTTGCTCCTCGATGGCACGCTTCTGCGCCGATGACAATGGATCCCAAGTGCGTCGTCCAATCTTGACATCCATGACGCACGGCTTGGACATACCATGCGTCAGATCCTCCAGCTGTAGAAACGTGTGCTCGCGCTGATTCACAACCAGTTTTAGCTGGCCATAATATCGAGGCACGTGCGCAGCAAGCTCGGCAAGCAGTGAGTGCGACGTTTGCCCCTCCCGCTCCCGCTGCTCAAGCCACAAGCCATCACCTTTATCGCTGAGGTCATTCACAGCAGCGGGCAATGCCGCCGTCACCTTCGCTGTCGCCTCTGTTGCAATGGCACGCGCCAATGACTCATAAAAGTTGAGCTCACGTATACCGCACTCCGGTTTGCCCAGCGGCTTGAAGACGCGTCCCTCGCCCGCCGCTTGCAGCAGCCCGACGGCGGCAGCGTTGCTTGCCTCGAATGTGTGTCCGGCCACCTGGGTGCCCAGCTGACAGTAGCCCAGTGGAACGGCGGGCGCAGCTGTCACCTTTTCTTGCTCCTTCTTGGCCATGTTGTGTGTGGTGTGTCTCAATCGCGTACTTGAAATCAAAAACAAATAACAAGATCACGGCAATTAGAGCGACAGCAACAAAAACAGCGCAAAAACAAAAGCAGTGTTGCAAAACGACTGTTACAAATATGGGTTTATCTTATCTTATTTAACTATTTGTGAGAAAAAACAGTTACATATGTGTATACACATATACTTAATAAGCAGTGGCAAAAGCATTTATTTAAAAAGTTTTTATTTTAGCATACTCAATTGACAAGCAATATTTAAATTTTAAACGTAAGCAAAAGATGGGCTTAAAAAAAAAAATGGTTGCATATAAATTCTTACGGCTAGGGACTAGATCTACATATGCATATGTGCTGTGCAGCATATTTATTATTATATATTAAATATATTAATAAAATATATTGTTCAAATCAACAAGTTGCAAAATGATTTACTTTCCAATTTGATTGTGGCGGCTGCTCAGCAAAAACAGTGCTGTAAAGCGTTTGTCACTGTTTTGGCAATTTATCGTTATCGCTTTGTACACAAATAGCAATCAACCGATGGCCAATTGAATGCAATGAATGTGCATTACACAGCCACACAAATTTACATACGCATACGCAGCCCTTTAAGCAAAGCATCGCTTCTCATCCATCAGTCGTGGAAGATTACTCAAATAACTCAATATCTTGATGAAACTTGGTACTAATGCTTTTTCTTTCAGAATCGGTCAGATGATCCTACTGTAATATATAGTTGCCATAGAAACGATCTGTTGAAAAATAAGTTTTTGTGCGAAAAAACTTTTTAAGTTTTTTAAAATAACTCAACCAACCTGACTTTACCTTATTCTTGATAAATGAAATACTAGAAATAAGTCAACCAATTGGAATAGCATCACTTTTAATGTGAAGAATAAGAAGTGTGCAAACGGCGACTAGCATTATATACAGTAAGAATGAAAGATTTGCTGTGAGTGTCCGATCAGATCGAGCTATATAGCGATAGAAAGGTATTACTTTAACTAAGAAAAGTGCATACTAAATTTGTTGGTAACTTACCTGGTTCATGAGATATAGGAGAGCAGGTGAGAAGGAAAAAATTTAAAAAAATTGGATTTATTGGGGCCGTATAGGCTTTTTGGTCTTTTTTTTTAATAGAAATGTTCTTATACGCGTCGAATGACACCTCGATCATACAATTCTGACAATTCATTCAAAATAAAGACTACTTTAAAATAAGAGCGGCTTTTCCAAATTGAGATGAAAAGGTTGTCAGTTTGTCTGTTTGTTTGTTTGTATCAACGCGTTGAGGTAGCTATCTAGATTTTCGTGGACTTGTTCCCCATTATAACCCAAGAAACATTTGTTCTACCATTTTTCTGAAGAAAAAAAACCGCTAAAATGTACACTCCCACAGTTTCCGAACCAAAAAAGCTACAGACACTTTCTACATTTCATTGGAAAGGTATTTTTAAGCTTTTAAGCTTATATTGGCAGTTTTTTCTTAAAACGGCCTTAACGAGTAGTCCGAGTATGCTTATTTTTTCAAAATAACCTGAGTACAACTCCCAGTGCAGGAAGTCGGTTTTTTCACATATCTTCCACAGTTTTATAGATAGAATCTCTAAATTTGACAATATGACTACTGAGTAGCTTCTTGACAAACCGGACTAAGGTACATTTTGCCACGCCCACCCCCGCCCCCGCAAATGAGAAAGATCTGTATCTCTCACACCTACATACCTAGACTCATACAAAAATTAATTTTTTTATTTCAAAATTCAAATTCAGAAAATATTTCGTCAAAAATATATTGTATACTATACATATATTATATGTACAATTTTTTAATATGCGAGCGTTAATAATTTTTATTGATATTTTTGATTTTGGGATTAGAGCCTAACAAGAATATCAAAGTCTTACACAACACAACTTTTAGCAGATTTAAGTTCAAATTTTAAAAAATCAACAAGTTGCAAGCGATCTCATTTTCATGTCGAATATGGCGGCAACTTGACAAACGAGCAGCAGTGCTGCAAAACACCTACCGCTGTTTGGGTAACTTATCGTTATCGCGCTGTTATCGCTATCGGCCGCTACAAGTGTGGGAGTGGTTGTGTTGATGTTGTTTTAGTTTGTGCATTTTACACATTTATTTACCAATTTTGTTATTGCGCTTTTTGTCACCGACAACTCAAATCCTTCTAATCAGACTGCATCATGAAGTCCTGGCAGATGGCGTTGCTCCTCGCGGCAGCTATTTATCTGTGTAGCCAAGGTGAGTCAAGCCACACCTTAAAAAAAAAAATGAAAATGCTAACAAACAAATGACAACACACATGTGTGAAAACACTTTGCAGTGCACTTTGTGGCCGGATTGGAGTGTTATGTGTGCTCCAACCAGACGGGCAATACGGAAAAGTGCCTTAACACCATCAAGACCTGTGAGCCCTTTGAGAACGTTTGTGGCACTGAGATACGCTGGGGCAGCCAGCCCTACTTCTCCGAGGGTGCACTAAAACAGTATTATGTATCCAAGCGTTGCATGACCAAGGAAATATGCCAGTCCAAGAGGAAACGCTACATGCAGCTGTACTGCACCCACATCTGGTACGAGGATTGGGCCTGCAACGAGTGCTGCCAGGGCGATAGATGCAACTATTTTGTCATCGTAAGTTGGTGTTGACGTTGGCGTTGGGCGTTGCCTTTAAGCTAATGCTAATGCTTCAATTGTACTTAATTAGTTCGGTTTAAGCTCAATTCAATTGCTTTAATCGTTCCATTTCGTTCGATAAGTACCTACTTAAAAATGACTTTTTCAAAACGACTGCATAACTTTAGCTGAACATTGCTTATTTTATAGAACTATCTTCAATAGTTCATACTGCTTAGATGCTCAATTATGTATAATTAGTTCGTCTGATCATCAAAGTATCATATTGTGGTTCAATTGAACTATTTAATCGTTCCATTTCGATTCTTGAGTATTTACTTGAACAATTTGGCATAACTTTAGTTGAAAATTGCTAACTTGTTGAATTTCTGTTGAATTTCAAAATTTTAATTTTGAATTTATACATTTAATCGTTTGCTGACATCGAAAATAGTATAATTTTGTATTTCAAAACTTTTTCTGACAGTTCATTTTTCTGTAAAAATATATGTTAAAAAGTTACAAAATATTGAATTGAAAAGTTTTGAACTCCATAGAAAATAATTTTCCTAAAGTTTTAACTTTATCAACAACTATTTAAGTCATAATAATCAACGAATAAGTTCACTTTGTTCTCAACACAGTTATTAATCTCTTCGTAATCTATTCCAGAGCGGCGCGACTTCTCAACAGGGCAGCAAGATGCTAAAGACTTTGGCCACGTTAATAGGCGTTGGTCTGCTTATAAGGCGTGGCATAAACTAGCCCACAACGAACCTCGATCGCTTTTAAACGCACAATTCACATTCCAAGGAAGCTAAGTAAATGTAACTCGTAATTGTTCAGTAGCATATAGATTTAATGTTTGATGTTTGCCGTCCATTTAAAAATGTATTTTAATGTTAATACCGTCCAAGTGCCTTGACGAGAAGCGCCCTTCTATATATCACAACGACTTTGTCCAAGTTCTAAAATGCAATTTGAAATACGTTTTAGAACTGAAACTGGTCTTCTTAGTTTAGGAAAAATGTACACGTTATTTCAAATCTCGAATATTTCGTGAGAATCCCTTTTGGGTTTAACTTGCAGGCCTTGTTTAAATGCTAACTTTAATTTGCAATGTATTGAGATTTTCTTTAATCTTTTTAATTATAATTAAAGTTAGTATCTAAAACATGCCTGGTAGCTTTAGTACATGTACTCAAATTATAAAATCTCGAAACCTTTTTTGGTTTAGCTCTTGAACGATAAAAGCAATAAAAGCAACATTTTCGTTTTCTACAAACATATTTTGATTTATTGAAGCTGTTTCAGATCCTCGAAAAAGGAGCTAGAAATTTGGTCGCACGTAATAATTATAAAGAAGCTTAGTGATATTCATGAAGAATCGGTGGATATGAAAGAAAATAATGGAGTAAGGAAATAAGAGGAAAGTATTATCCCCATGGAAAATATTATCACATCATGGAGGAACTTTCAAGGAACGCAGTTGCTGTGCCCACGAAGCGGTTAAATCTACATTCTCAAAGAGAGTAAGAAGAGAGTGCAAGAGTAAGTATTCGGCGTTTTTGTTCTCAAAAACACTGTTTTCAGAAGGTTATTTCCTTGATTTCTTTCTCCAAGCGCGCCTTCTGAATAAGAAGAGTAAATAAGTTGATCGATGCGTACTTCTTGAACTTTTTCCATGGCAACAGCTGACGTGTTTTTGGTACACAGTGAGTAAACGCGGCAACCAACGAGTTAACAGCCATATAATGTCCAATTCTTTGTTCAACATGCAGCCAATTACATGTTATCTCTGCTTTCTCTCTCACTTTCATTCGACGGTCGGTCAGAACAATTTGGTGAAGTTTTGAGGATTTTTTTTAATCACCGGCTGCAGTTTTTGGGCGTTCCGATCGTTCATCGTCTCTGAAGCTGGTACATCCATTTTTAATTTCGGCTACCCAACAATTCAGGGTTGTAAATGATGGTGAAGGGTTTTCTTCCTAAAATTCCGGGCTCTAAATTATGGCGAAAAGTCCCCCTACACAGCGTCCAACTCGTAAGGTCTCCGACCCCATTAAGCATATTGATTTTTGATCAGCATCAACAGTCGAGTCAAGCTAGTAATGTCTGTCTCTCCATCTGTCTGACTGTCCATGTGAACTTAAATCTCAGTTAAGCTATTTTGATGAAACTTGCTACAGATGCTTCTCTTTGCTACATGTGGTACATATGACGGAATCGGCCGGATCGGACCACTATATTTTATGGCTGCCGTAGGAACAATTGTTGGAAAATGGATTTTTTGTATGTAAAACTTTTCTGTTTGGGTATACGGGGTTTTCTTTCTTGGTTTTGATTTGCGAAGGCGCAATTCTTCAAACATTGAATGACGGCACGATATTCAACTATTTCCATTTTTGTAAAAGCACAAACATCGACCCACTCAATCGAATTTTGTCGAGAACTTAACAAAAGATACTTTAGCACAAATTTTTTTTAGGAGGTGGGAAATTTTTCAGACAACCATCGTTGCTTCGACACGTCGCAGATAACTTTTCTCAAAGCTGAATAAAGGGAACGGTTTTGTGTTTTCCATGGTCGCACTTTTATGCACTTTAATAAATTAATATATGTGGAGTTGCAGTTGGAGTTGGAATTGGAATTGGATTAACGTAAATTAGCTTGTGCAGAAGCAGCCGGCTGTAACAGTGACTGTCTCGAATTCCCACTGCAAAAGCTGGGTCACCTGCTCGGGCAGCCAGAGACGCGCTGAGGAGGTGGCGGAGCCAGCAGCTTTTAGAGGCAGCTGCTCCTCGGCCAGGGTGAGCACCTTGACTTTATACTCCAGTGGCTTGCAGTTGGAGCCTTGGGTGCATTTGACATCTAGCGGTTCACAGATGGATGTCATTAGATAACGTGGAAAGTATCTGCTGCCCAGATCAATGAGATCATTCTGGAAAGTAGAGAGCAAAGGATTAAGCGGCAGAAGCGGAGCAGGAGGAGCACGAACGCACCATAACCTTGCAATCGCAGCTGGTGGAGTGCACATCGTTGCGTTTGCTGGTCAACAGATCCTCATAGAAATCATTGTAGTACATGGGCGGAAGCTGATAGGGCGTTAACGCTGCCTCCGTTGGATTTGGATTTGGATGGGCCGGCAACGTTGCCTGCGGCGTGCTCTGCGTCAGGCCAAAAAGCGCATTGAGCATCTTGGAGGTGCCTTGAAGGTCAACTGCCTGCGCCTGTGCCTGCGCCTCCGCCCCAACCGAATCCTTGCAATCACCCAGATAACGACTGCAGCGCTTGGGCATATTCCGTGGAATCTGGAGCTCGTCGTAGGCTGCAAACCGATTGCCGCTGTCGACGCAGTGCAGCGCCAAAGCCAGCGCTGCTAGCAAAGTGGCCATCTGCAGAGATTTGTGTGAGAGTGGAGTATCCTGCCAGTGTGCAGCTTCGGTACAAACTTACCCATGGCATTGCTCGATCCTTGCCCCTGCAGTGTTGGACAGCTATTGTGCCAATTTTAGGAAAGTGGAACGCTTTTATAGCCGCTGGCGACACCATAACAATGGTTCGGACTCTCGGATTACCTTTTGTGTGTGTCCATTACGACCCGTCACCTGGACAGAAACCGAAACAGCAACACGCAGCAACAACAACAGCAACAGCATCAGGCAAACAAAAGGGTCAACTGTTGACACAATAACAAAAGACGGGCGCCAGAGGATTGGGGTGGGATTGGGGTTAGGGGTTGGGGGTCCCCTTAAATGTCAGGATGTGAGTGGAGTGCCAATTGTGAATATTTATTTATAGCTGCCTCAATGTGGCTAACAGCTTTAAGAACCAAGTCGACCAATTTCAAGTATTTATGATAGCTAAAGCTGGCTAAAAGCCAATCTTATTGATGGAGCAGCTTCCCGTGGGAGCTTCCGTCTTGGAAAAAAAAACTAACGTAAATTTGGTTTTCCAATTAAATTTGTAGAAATATGTAAGGTTTTTATTTATAGTGTTTAATTTAATCAAAATATCTAGCATACTCTTCGGAGCAGCATACTATTAAAAGCTGTGATTTGTACTGCTCTCAATCTGAAAAGTATGCTACAAAATTCGTTGTGGAATTGATTCGTATGTGAAATTGATGCGTAAAAGGAATGTTGAACAGGTCCAACTAATATTAGTAAATTAAAGAATCCACACAACGGAAGATGGATCCAAACAACTTGAAAATCTGAAAAATATATTTGTATTAAAATTATTTGACAAATTTAAACCTGACATAGAAAAATCTGTTTTCGTTAAGAAACAACATTTTTATTGTACCCTTTTAAACAATTGTCAATAACTACAGGGTCAGAAAAAAAAAACAAAGCTTTAAGTTAAAATCGAAAACTTTCCAGTGTTTATGATAGCCAAAAACAGAAAAAGGAAACAAGGAACCCAGTGACCCAGACATTTGCAGCCCCCACTAGCCTATCCAAGTGCTAACTACAAGTATGAGCTCATGGACTGGCCGTCTAGCACTAGCTGGCACTTCAGGTGCATTTGTTTTGTGGCTCAGACTAGCGCACAGTGGTTCATAAACTAGCCTTTTCCGGTTTCCACTTTCATTAAGATGTTGTGAAAGTAATTTTTACTAAAAATATTCCCATGTTCGCTTTTAACTAGATTTTGCCGATTGAATTCACTTTTATTTGGATAAAGGATTGTATTTACTTGCCATTGTGATAAAATTCGATTCACAAATTTAACAGCAATAAATGTTGTACATTTCAGGAAATTTTAATTCCACAACATTTTGCCGAAAGTGGAAACAGAAAAAGAAAAGTAAATAATCTTTGAGGACATGTAAGGTTTTAATTAAAGTTCGGTTCAAAAATTATTCTACACGTTGTTCCGTGGGATTGATTCGTAAGTGGAATGTGGAACATGCTTGATTATTTATTAAATTAAATTCGTCACAAAATATGATATATGATTAATATGCATTGTCAGTAAACTTTTAACTGGGGTAGAGGTTTTTTCATTTGATAAAAAAATATACTGTTGGACTAGGAGATTCTTTCAATTCTTAAGTGTTCTTAAAGCTAATAGTATTTTTAGTTATATATAGTTTAGAATAGTTATTAATTTTAAGTTGAAAAGGTTCTTATATAAGTTGTTTTTGAACACATACACTTATTGAATACTTGGTGCGGGCAGAGTTGGATCAAAGACCAGTGTGCGGTGCCGACGAGTAGGGTGTCCAAATAGCTACACTAAGCGGGGTGTATGTGTGTGTATTTGTTGTGCGTATGTGCTTGCAAGAAACCTTTTGTAGGGCTTCCCGTGACGAAGAACTTGCACGAGCGAGCGCAATCCTCCAGCCCAGACGTAGTCGTAGTTGATGTAGTCGTGCAGCTCAGTTGAACGCGCGTTGTTGCCTCGCACGGTGGCGCCTCGATTACAGTTTGACACGCACAGACGCGCACATACGCCACCCAAACTGTAACCTGTATCGCTCTCAAACTGTAGCGAACAAAAGTGAGAGAGCGCGTAGCGAGCGACAAAGAAAACAAGATGCAAATATAGCGTCCTTATCTTGGAATACACCTTCAATGCGGAACTTTTGAGCACACAGATCGAACGGAGTAATCAAAGTTTTTGTTGCTGTTATTTTTGTTGTTGTTGTTGTTGCTGAAGCGCCGTACAGTTTATCCGCTTGACATCGCCAACGGGTAGCCAAAAGTAGCTTGGGGAGGAAGCCCCAAGAGTGTCGCAGTTGTCAACGAAAATCGTTAAAAAATATAAAACTTTTGACTATGTCACGAATCGTTTGAAGACGCTTAAAGAACCAAAAGACACACATACACATACTGTCACACTCACTAATACACACACACGCAGGCGGAGCGACGGGCGCACTCAGGATTCGTATGGACAAAGGCACAATGAAGCGCAAGCAGCGAAGATACAGGTGCAGATCCAGTTCCAGATTCAGATGAAGTTTTCTACGTTTACGCCATGAAGCTCATACAGGCCTGTTCTGAATTTCACTTGCAAATGATAATCATATAAATAAGTAAACCATACTTTTGGGATTGTCTAAAAGTTTTATGAACACATAAGAAAACTGAGCTTTTTATTCTAACGTGCTCAGAAGATTATGCTACATAATTTATTGTGGAATTGTTTTGAAAGTGGAAATCGGAACAGGGCTGATAATATTTGCATAAAATGAACACCATAGAATTGCCATACTATGAAATGAATACTTATCAGGAAAGAAAGAAAGTTAAAACTTCATTTTGTAAAACTCAAATTGTTTCTATGGTTGCTAAAGGTAATAGTCGCCGGATTTTGATAAAAATCAGTTTAAAGTTGAATAAAACTTAAAATTGCTGAGTTTGGTTAAGATAACTGCAACAAGAGAGAAAAGTTATCTTCAGTTTGACGAAGAAGAAGACGAAAAAATTGTTCGTATGAAAACTTAGTTTTCGAACGATTGTTACCATGAAAGCTATAAGATATAGTACTCCGATCTTAATAAAATTTGATAAGCATGATATATGGTTAAGATAGCTTGAGAAACAAAATAGATTTTCATACAAGAACTAATTTTTAATCCGATTGCTCCGATGATATGTTATAGTTGTCCGATCTGGCTCCGACAAATGTATAAATTTTCATCAAGATAGTTCAACTGAGAGTCAAGTTCACATAGACGATTAGACAGAAGGAAAGATAGATATGGCTAGTTAGACTCGGCTGTTGATGCCCATCAAAACTTTTATCGGATTCCGAAATTCTTATCGGTTTTCGGAATTCCTCTCTTTTATACCGAACAATTTGGTTTTCTATATACCAAGTTTTTCACCCAGGCTGATCTTTCGATCTTAGGTCGTTGTCCATTCCATGAAATGTAAAGGTATCCAAGATGAGTATGACATAAACGTAGATAAGGCCAACAGTTGCTGTCCAAATGCTAAATTGATACCAATATTGGCATATTTTTATTGCCATAGAACCACATTTAATACACTGCAGCTGCAGGAGCTGGAGCGCGCCTTCCAGCGTACACACTATCCGGACGTGTTCTTCCGGGAGGAACTGGCCGTTCGCATTGAACTGACAGAGGCGCGGGTCCAGGTCTGGTTTCAGAATCGTCGTGCCAAGTGGCGCAAGCAGGAGAAGCTGGGTGGGGACTACAAGGATGGTGCGGGGGGGCTGGAACTGGATGTGGCCTTCGATGATAGCGCGGTGCTGGGACAGCTGGACAATGCCTTGGGTGAGTTGTTATCGCCGCTTGAGCATTTTGAACAGGGCAAATCTAATGCTATATATTTATAGCTGGAGAAGGCACACTTTTGCCGGATACGCCGCCGCAGTCTGCCAACTCTCTGGACAATGAACTGAAGGCGCCGTATGGCACGGGCTCCTTGTCGCCATCGAGACTATCGCCCAACATCTTTCTTAATCTAAACATTGATCACTTGGGCTTGGAGCGCGGTGGCAGCGGCCTGTCCATGGAGTGGTCCGCTTACCCGCCGTCCACGCCGTCTACGCAGCCGGAGCAGGCAACACATCCTCAGCCGCATCATCTTCACCAGCAGCATCAGGATCATCAGCAGCAGCAGGATCATCATCATCAGCAGCAACAGCAGGAGCATCAGCACCAAGTTTGCTCGCTGGATACAGTGCAACATCAGGCGCTGGCCAGCGCATTTGGTGCCAGCCTGGATCTGGACATGAACGACGGCTCCTCCACCTACGACGAAATGAAGTTTCTCAGCGTCGATCAGTTCACGATTGATAGCTTCAAGGCGGACTGCATTCTCAGCATGGAGCATAGCCTGGCTCTGGACGATAAGCAGCCTTCTTCACTGATACCTTCGCACGCTTACGACTCCGGGCATTCGCATGTCCAACATGATCATCATAATGTGCTCCACTCGCTCTGCCTGGATAGCATTGGTGTGGGCATCGGCATGGGCATGACGCCCACATTTGGCAGCCTCTCGATGCTCTCATCCCATTTGGCGGAGTCGGAAACGGAGCCCAAGTCGCCGCCATCGCTGCTGGTGTTAGATAAGACGCTACCCTCGCTAAACATCGGTGTGGATGGCATTGGGGATCTGGTGGAGCAACTGCATCATCATCATCATCATCCACACGATGTCGGCGTCGGCGGCAATGTGGTGTAAAATACATAACATAATTAACCTACCTAGTCGAATTCTAAGCATAGTTAACATCATTCTATCCTAGCTATAATATTATCTCACATGCTCTTTTCAATACTCAAATTCCTAAGTATACAAATATATTGCCAGATATCTGGTTAAGTTATATATATATATATAAATCTGATTGTTTGAAAATCCAGTTTGTAAACTTATTAGGGCTGACAGCTTTTTACTTTCATTAAGAATATCAACTAATTCTTCCCATTTTCTCTTTTGACAACTACTTGCGGATTGAATTCACTTCTTTTTCACCTAACAATATTTTTGTATACATAATTTTGCCAAGTATCTTTTTTGTAGTTATCAGGGCTTTGCAAAAGTGAATTTCACTTAAGTTTTCTCTTTTGACAAGTTTTTTAATTTCCTTTCTTTTGGTTTTTGCAATTTCTCTTTTAACAAGATCTTGAATGTATTTGATGTTGCTCCAAAACGTATACTATTTTTCTATAGAGTTGATTCGGCCGTGGAATTCGGCACAGGCCTAATTTTTTTTAAATCACATTTTCATAATACTCAAAGGACGTTTTTTCCTCCTCAAAAGCTTATCATTTGAAAAGAGTATCTGAACTTCAGTGTGCAACGAACTTGACTCTCGCTTAATTCGTGTTTTCTAGTTAATTTGAATAATGCTAGAGTGGTTGGAGAAATCTCAGTCTCTCTATCATAAATTCCTGCCCAAGTTGAAAACATGAAACGAGTCCTTGGTCCTTGTCGACTTCTCCAAAGGACTTGTGCCCATTCTTTAGGCTGATACCTTGATATGCTCATGCTTATAAGGATTCCCGTGCAGTGTGTGTGTGTGTGTGTAGGTGCGTGTGTGTGCACGTGTGTTTATGCCAAGGCGTAACAAAGAACAACGCCTAAACAGGACACCGCACTCTTCATCCTGGGAGCAGCCAGACCAGCAGCACGCTCGTATTTGTAGCTCGGATTAGAGCCAACTAATTGTATGATTTGAATGGATTTCGGGTTTCCTCAGTTGTTTGTTTGAAAATAACATTTGCTTTTTAACAATTGCTGCGATTGCGATTGTTGTGGCCCGCCTCCGGGTTAAGGTGCATAGTTCTGCTCCACTAATACACTGACAACAAAACATGTGGCCTAAAATTTGTAAAATTTTCAAATTTTGGTGTTCAAAAGCTTTTCTAAAACGACTTGATTTTGCTTTTCTGAAAACTGTTGAAGAAGTTGAAGGAGTTTTTAGCAGGCCTATTCCGGCTTTCACTTTAAGAATCGAAAATTCCATTCCGCAAAATCTTGACACAAATCGAAACTTCAATTTCGAATTTGTTGTCATAAAGAAGAATAAATTTTTAAAAAAAATAAAATTTTAATTTAGCAACACGATTTGCATTGAAACAGATATAATACTTAACTCACAGATCAACAATTAATGTACATATTTTATGGGGTGGGAAATGCCACTTACAATGCGTTAAAAGGCTTACAAAATACTAACTGGTATAACCTAGTGTTGTCCGATCTCGATCTCCATTTTCCTTGGGTGCTCTTAACATTTTCAAAACAGGACTCCCATAACTTTGTCAAAAGTTAACTGAATTAAAAAAATTTGAAAAAAATTAAATCGCGAAATTTAATTTTTTATCAATTGCGGGTACCAAAATAAGTATAAACAAGTAAGGACGTTGCAGTCGGATGCACCCGACTGCGATATACTCTTTGCGGAGTCAGAAGTGGGCGTGGCAATTGTATTTTTGCTCAAGTCTTTCAAGTTTTGTCAAGTTTTGCTCGATTGCAAGGGCGGGGTTGGGTTTTAATATCTAAAATATCGATTTTTTTCAAAAATGTATACTACCATATTCATTAAAAAAATTGAATGAAGTTTCCATGAATTTTCATACGGATCTCTGAAAATTAATTTGAGCCCAGCCGTATGAAAAACAGATAAGTTGCAAACAAAATTTTTTACGGGCTTTCAGCCAAATTTTCAGAAATTTGAAAATTATGTTGATTTGGTCAACCTTGATCAACCATGTTCCCCCCAGAGGGTTTAATTTACCAGATAATTGCTATACGGTCATTATTTAATGTTTATCATTGCAAATGAGTTTGTAACTGTTTTCTACATTTCTCGACAGAACTTTCCAAAATCGCTTATTTGTGTTCACTTTTGTCAAAAGTTATAGATCTTGTGCAAAATGCAGCTTTTCATCTCATATGGCTTAGGCTGTGCGATAGTCACGAGTGAATGAATGAACGAGGTGGAACACTATATGTTATATCTAAAAAAATGAAATAAATTCGGTTTTTTTGGTACATAGTTTTTCCAAGTGCATTGACTTTTACTTGCTTGTACTCCTTCTTATGCGATGGTTGTCTGCCGCACTTCTATTCTAATTTCCATTTAGCGTTATTAGCAAAATGGTTGTGGGATCCTTTTGCTACCTTTGCCTGGTGTAAGCTGCATTGAAGGCCTAAGCCTGGCAAGCAGTCAGGACTTGCTTTGGCATTTGGCATTTGAATTGCCCTTTGGCGCAGCTCCTCGACGTAGGCGGAGGTGGCTCATCCTAGATATTTGCAGTGTAGCAGCGCAACAGAGAGAGCTTAAAATAAGTTCAGGTCCAGGCCAGCTTAACACTTTGATAAGCTCTCTTTGTGGATTTAGTAAAGGATGGGCGCCAACTAATGCTTTCGCTTTGTTGGCCAGGAGACATTTTCCATTTTGCAGCTTACAGCGCGGCAGACAATGAGCTAATTGCTGATGAGTTGACGAGAGCAGCGGGAGACTGGCCACATCCTGGCCAAAAATTTCATTATAAACAGGACGAGCATTGAGTACTATATATTGACTGGTTGCCATTGGATAATCCGGCCAACAATGCGACGCACTGAAGCGCAACTATGTCTCGGGGTTGGGCTGGGATCAGCTCAACCCAACCCAATCCAATCCAACCCAACCCACCCTGCTCCTGCCGTTTACCTCAACTCAGATTCTGTCAGACATGCACATATGATTTGAAATTAATCGAAAATATATTTCTTGCATGCTTAAAGGAACAGGCATCCTGGCAAACGCCAAGGCAAAGGTAAAGGTAAAGGCAAAGGCAATGAGCACGACTTGAGGCTGTATGCACAAGGACCACAAACTTTAATCGATAGTCAAATAAGCGACAAAGACGTAGACAAAGGGGTCATAAGGAGGCGGCGGCGGCGACGGGGGCAGGGACAGTGGGCATGTCTGGCCCACTTTTGCTCTCTGTATGTGTGCGTGTGTGTGTGTCGCATAAGCATAACAAGGATAACAAGGACGATGACGAGCTGCTGCTGCTTTTGCTGCAGCTCACCTTTTGTGCTATGTAATTTCTCTAACGCTTGTTTATATTTTATATCGAATTCGCCCAGGGCCGCATAAACGCAATAATCGCACATTTTATGGATTAAACTCACCTGCTCGAATGCTAATCTATTCCAGAAATTTAGCCCATAGCCACAAACCGGACTCAACTAAACTGAGCTGGGTGGTTTTGAGCAACGACTGGTCAACTGGTCAAATGTAGAGAAAATGGAAAAGTCAACGAATCAGAAAAACACATTTTCAATCAGTTTATTATTTCAATTAGAAATGTAAAACTACAAAATTAAGAAAAGTCAATTTGTGTACTTTTGTGGCTATATATATTTATTTATTTATTTAAATATCCTTGCAGTATATGTTAAGTACAGTTGGCAACTGTTAAGCTTCATATAATGATTAATTAGATAATCAGATTTGTTGGAAATTCCGATTACTTTTCAATCCGAATCGTTTGTCGACTTTGTGCTGCTGTTTTTGATTGAAATGTGCTTTGATTTTCGTTTTAAATTTAGGTTTTAATAGTTTTCATTACCCCAAGGCAAAGGCTAAACTTTTCTCATCAAATATTTCAATTGCTTTTTTCAGAATTCATGCAATCTCGAATACATTGATCAGAATCGGAAGTGGAAACAGGTTTGATTAATTTCAAATATTTAACTGCGTCTGGTCTATACGACCAGTTCAGGGTTATCATTTCAAGCAAAATTGCCTAATAGTATATTTCGATGTCTACAATATTATTTCTGCTGATTCGTAACTTAATGGCAAATGAATTCAATCCTAGCTCAAAGAACTGTGAGTTCAACCAACAGCATACTTCAAAAATGGTAACTGGTACCATTGTTGCAAAGTGCAATCCGTTGCAGTTCTATATGAATTTTGTAAACAATTGTGTAATATTAATTAAATAAAACTGCGTGCGAGTTCTTTCTTGATAATAAGTCATTGTTTGAACATCACGTGCAAGAAATTGCACAGATAAGTCTCACAACACGTATATTTGCCATTTGAAATACAAGTTCAATACAAAACAGAAATACAAATATGAAAGAAATTAATTAAGGCCATTTCCGCATATTTTCTAAGACCAATTCGTCAAATTTTATAGCACTTATAACTAATATTGCATGGTTTCATGCAGCGTGTAGAAACGTTCCTATTTCTGTGCAAGTTGCACGGAACGAACTTGCGCGCAAGAAATAGATGATGCAAGAACTTGTAGCCTTCGGTTGACTAGATTTATGCAGCTAAATGAGGAAGCTAAGTTAGCATTATTCATTTGTAGGGTAATAGAATGATAAAGTCATCAAGTTGATGGAAAATACTGAAATCTGTACGCTCTGCTTCTTCTTCGCCGATAAATGAGTTATTAATTATGCATATGAATTGGAATCGAGGCCAGGCTCGTGCGGAGCCAGAACGTACTGAGTTGGAAGGGGGGAGGGGGAAAATATTAAATAATGAAATATTAAAATCAATGCGACGGCTGCAAGCAGCTCCCCTCTATCCCTTCTGCTTTCCCATCCTGTATCCCATTCAACGTAGTGGCGAGGTGTTCATGTGAATAAATTGCAATTAACAATATTTTTATTTCAACAAACGGAAACGTGGCATGCCCCCAATCCTGAAAGGACTCGTCCACATCAACAACAAAAAAAAGGCACTCGTTTAATTAAAGGCAAATTTAATGGGTAAATATTTCATGTGGCATATAAAGGAATATATATATACATATGTGTACTATATATGTAATATTTTTATACACACGAAAAAAATATGACGCTTAAATGTTGGTATAATTTTTATTTTATAAAAGAAAAAAAAACTTAGCGCTGTGTGCCGTGTAAATAGCGTAGGATACGCGGGCCGCAGGACGCAGGACGTATATTAAATTTCGTGTTGATAAAGGAGAAAACAGAAGAAAAAAAAAACCGAACAAAAATCAAATGCGAAGCGTGCACTAGAAAAACAAAAGAGCGAAAAAGAAAGAAAAAAAAAACAAAAAAAGAGTGAAGAAATCAAAATTAATAGACTGCAAATATTTGTAGATTTTTACACGAACTATTAACAAGGCCCACAAATATAACATATATAGACCTGAAACTCGAGATGTCATCCAGGCAGGAACAGAGAAAAATAGAAAACAGAGAAAATAGAAAACAGACGACCTATGTAAATAGTCTAGAAAGAGCAGAGGAGTGAGTAAGGGCCAGGGACAGGCAGAAACAAAATGGCGACAGCAGAAAGAATGATGAATGTTGAAAGGAGAATGGAGAAGGGGAAGAATAAATTTGAATTTTGGACTCATTCTGGCCTCACCTGACTCGAACTGAATGTTTGGTGCTCTGCTCAAAGGAAAATAACAAGACAAAGATGTCAAAAAAAAAAAAAAAAAAAGAAGCAAAATGACAACATGGCCAAAAAATTGATACAGGATACAGGACATTGGGTAAAGTGATGGTCAAGAGATTGCGGATTGTAGAAGAGAGGAGCAGAGAAGAGCAACAGCTCCAAAAGCGGAAAGCATGACAACAATGATGCCAACAACAACAACAACAACAACAACAACAACAACAACAATAGCAACAACAGCAAGAACAACAACAACGCAAAGTCATTGTTAAAATGGTCATTCAACCGGAAATGGCAAAATACAAAACAAGAAAAAGAGCACAGCACAGAAAGCACATTGCAAAGGGCGGGTAGGCGAGGGAGAAGAAGGGAGTGTGGGCGGAGATAACAGAATACTAGCTGGCAAATCATTTGCTTGTGCAAAAATGCAAATTAAATTGGACAACAGTTGAAAAGTAGTTGAGTAGGCAAAGGGGCAAGGGACAGCGAACATGGGGCAAGGGGCAAGGGGCAAGGGGCAGGTGTACTACAGTGGCTCAACGCAAATAAATATAACTATATTGAAAAGCTATCTTCGCCGTGACGAAGTTTAGTTTAGGCCTGCTACCATTTCCGATAACTTTTCAATCCGATTCATTTTTGGTTGTATACTTTCTGTTTTCAAATTAAATACCGGTTTCTTTTCATTTCAGTCTCTCAAAAGCAAAACTTTTAAAACCCGATTTTTCCATCGGAATTCGGAATTCGCACAGATAATAATTTTGGTTCCGGAACCCGACATGGGAACAGGCCTGATTTATTCTAGCATTAAACCTTTGCAAATATTCATTTTCGACAGACTTCAAATCGCACTTGTAAGCTGTTCTGAATACTGAAAAATGCCTCAACTTAATATAAAATTACATAACATACTATCAGGTCTGTACCAGTTTTTCCCTTTCGTTTAAATTTTTCATATTAGATATTCTTATTTTTATTCTTGACAAGATTCTGCCGATTTTGAAGAATTGAATAAAGTTTTCATTAAGATAGAATTCAATTCACTTAGATTAATAATTACAATGAAATTTTGCACATTACAAAAATTGCATATAGTACTTAAAAGTGGCCTGAATATAAATCAAATTGTGTTAGAAAAGAGAAGATAAGAAAACTGTGAAATTAAATGCAATTATAAATGAATACTAAATATAAGCACTTAAGCTATTATTTAACTGAATATTGGTTTATTACAGTGCATTTCAAATACATACACACTTCAATTAAATGAAAATCAAATTCAATTGGTTGTTCAATAAAGCTGTAAATTTAGATGAAGTATTCAGTCATGTTTCGGTTTTAACTTCCGGTAAAATATTGCGAAAGTGCAATTTTTATTAAATGTTTCCTATTTTCACTTTTAAAATATATTCGAGTGAATTCACTTTAATTTGATCACTGACTTATTAATTTAATTCACGTAAATCTTTTTCGAAACTTACGGAACCCTCCTATTCGAAGCTTAACAAGTAAAAATACTCTAGTCGAGTGTGCCCGACTACGAGACTCCCTGCTCCCAACTTGCATTTCAAGCAGTTCAGCGGCAACACAAGCAAGCAGCGTACTCAACTTGCACAGTGCATGTCAAACTGTTGTTTCTGCCTGCTGAGACAGGGGAAATAAGTTCTTCCATAACTTTGGTGCTATTTATCCGATCGTGTTGAAATTTACACATCCGAAAGACATTGATTAAACATACATGTGTACCAAAAATTAAAGCTTTATCTTTAAAATTGTGGCTGTGGGAGTCTTTTTCGATTTGCGGGGGTGCGGGGGGGTGCATCCGAAATTTGAAATAAACTTGATTTGCGTATGGTATACAGGAACCTGCATGCCAAGTTTGGTGTCTCTAGCTCTTATAGTCTCTGAGATCTGTGTGTTCATACGGACAGACGGACACACAGACAGACAGACGGACATGGCTAGTTCGTCTCGACTGTTGATCCTGATCAAGAATATATATAGTTCCCATTTTTAATGGGAACAGGGAGTAAAAAGACACTTTATTGAGCAGTTACCCAATCGGACCTTCAAGCAGCAGGCAGCTCGGATCAGAAATTGATGCTTTCTTCTAAAAATTTATTCTGTGGCTACTCAATTTGCGGCTTGGATGATGCTTATTTTCATTTTAGTTTACGTTTTAATATTTTATATTAATTTCGAGTTTGAAATTACTTTGTTCAATGTCAATGTGTGCTAAATCACTGTGGCTCACTGTGCATATCTATGGATGCAGATGCAGATTTAGAGAGATACAGATATACAGATACAGATACAAATACATATACAGATACAGATACAGATACATATACAATATACATATACAATATACATATACATATACAGATACAGATACAGATACATATACAATATACATATACAATATACATATACATATACATATACAATATACATATACATATACATATACATATACATATACATATACATATACATATACATATACATATACATATACATATACATATACATATACATATACATATACATATACATATACATATACATATACATATACATATACATATACATATACATATACATATACATATACATATACATATACATATACATATACATATACATATACATATACATATACATATACATATACATATACATATACATATACATATACATATACATATACATATACATATACATATACATATACATATACATATACATATACATATACATATACATATACATATACATATACATATACATATACATATACATATACATATACATATACATATACATATACATATACATATACATATACATATACAGATGCAGTTAAAGCCTGAAGCTAAGGCCAAGAATGTGCTTGTGGTTTGAGTGCGATGTGATGATTGCCTTTAAATTGGTTTTGGTTATTGCCATCCAAGCGAAGTCTGCCAAGTGCCAAAAATGCTCTTTGACTCCCATCTCCATCTCCATCTCCATCTCCATCTTCGATTGACCAGCGGGTATGGGTATCTTGGCCAGAACTTTCGACGCAACAACCATCTCTCTGCTCATGTTACGGTTTTGGGTTTTGGGCGTGTCTCGAGCCAGGTGTGAATTCAGCTCAGCTGGGTCTTCCCCTAAGTTTTGAACTTTAGAACCCGAATTAAAAAACGAATTTTTCATTTATATTTTGTTGATTTCTTTTGGCTTGGTTTTTATTATATATATGGTAATGTTTTGTCTTTTTGTTTTTGTTTTGTTTTGTTTTTGTTGTGTGTTTTATATTAAGTTAAATTTAACATTACAATTTATCGCACTGTTATCGTTATCGATTATGGTTTGAATTATCATATGTATACACTTATTTTGTTATATGCAGTTTACTTTGGACGATGACAAAAAACAACTAGATAAAAATTCACAAACATACTCTCACACATACATACGTACACACATATACATTTACATACAACTACACATACATTTAGTGACTGTACATTTGGCTAATCCTTAAAATAACAACAGGTTTTTGTTTATATATCTAATACTTATTTATATAAAAAAAAAAATACAGGGAGCGTGGATTGAACTATTTACAGGTTAGAGCTGCTTATCAACACTAGCTATCGATACTGTAGTATCGATAGTCACTTAAAATTAAATAATATCGATATTATTATTGATATTATCGATTGTTTTCTTAGGCCCATTTACTGGCAATCCCCTCAGGTCGAAAAGGTGTTTCGGCTCTGACACGCAAAACTTTGGGTAAGATTCAAAATTCAAGAAATTCGTTATACATATTCTCAACATATCAAGCAGATCTTTTCCAGTTTCCACTTTGTTCAAATTTAACGGTATTGAAATCTCTCTAAATGTCCCAAATTTCAATATTGCTTTTGAACTAAATCTTAGCTCAATGTTAAGTTAGTTCAATTCCTGTTGAAATGCAAGTGAATTAAATCCGCAAAGTATTTGCAAATGTGAAAATGGTAACAATTAAGGGAATTTGACTTATATCATATCGCAAGTAGAAACCGGAACAGACCTAAGTGTCAATGTTTAAAAGTAAATTCAACAAATTTACTTATTGTCAAACTGAAGACAGAATGCAAATAAATTAAAAAAAAAAAAAAAAAAACAAGTAAGAACGTTTCAGTCGGATGCACGCGACTGCGATATACTCTTTTTTAGCCTCTTTGCGGAGTCAGAAGTGGGCGTGGCAATTGTATTTTCCTTCAAGTTTTACCATAAGTTTAAATTTGCTTTTGCCTGTTCTACAGGTTTGGGAGAAACAAACTTTGCTGGATTGCAAGGGCGGGGGTGGGCGTGGCAAAATTATTTGTATTCTAGCTTCAAAACTATTGGAAAAAATTGCGATCATACAGACGGATAGACAGACAGACCGACGGACGGACGGACGGACGTACATTTCACAAACCCAATATACTCATTTTTCTTTTTTTTTCCAACAAAATTAAAAAAAAAGAGTATAAAACAAACCTAAGGCCAACTCCAGGTCAGACTTACAGCTAGCTGCATATCGATACTATCGATAGCTATGCTGGTTTGATGCTATCAATAGTTAAAAACCACGATAGAGGCTAAAATTAATTATTATCGATACTATCGTTCATTTTGTAGCTCAACTCCAGGTCAAACCTACAAGCTATAGCTGCATATCGATACAATCGATATGATTGCTGTTTCGATAGTGCAACAACTTGAATTGAGGCTTAAAATGAAATATTATCGATACTATCGATTGACAACGGATGTACTTAGGCCACCTCCAAATCAGAGGACTCGTCCGCATCGCTATACTGATTGGGATCGCTTTTGATATGAACCAGCTGCGTTGCATAGTGCTCCGGCGAACATTTGGCAGAGACTTGTCCACCAAGGCTGTTGGGTGATGAGCCATTGTTGTTGTTGTTGTTGGAGCTGGAAGTGTTGTTTGTGTTGTTGTTGTTGTTGGTGGTGCTACCACATTGCTCCTCCTGCAGCTTACGCAAACGTTCCTGCTCCTCCCGCTTCTGTTTGCGCCACTTTGCACGCCGATTCTTAAACCAAACCTGTAAATAGGAGGAGAGTGAAGAAAATGATTTAGTTCGATGTCAAGGTAACCTTTGAATATGGCTTCAGAAAAACACTTTCATCCGTTTTTCAAATTATATTTAGCTTGCTCCCCCCTTTGCTCCTTTGCGACTTTTTCTTTGCTCAATTGTAAATATTTAAATGTTTTTTTTTTTGTTCATTTTTTTTTATATCGTTGCCCGCCGATTTCCTATGGCTGCCTTCTTGGTTTATCTGCGTGAAGTCTGTTGCCTGACATGCCTCCAACAGCTGCCCACCTACCCCTCCTTTCCACCAACGCCTCTGCTTATTTTCTAGCTAATTAGCTAGCGTATTGTTACTGTAATTAAAGAAAGCGAGCAAAAACATTCTTTGTTTGCCACCACTTTTCACTTTTCACTTTGCCTGCTCTTTGCTGCTATTTTTGCATTGTATATTTGGGCTTTTTAATTAGGCATAGGCCACACCCACTCTCGCCTAACAAACCCCCGCCACCCGTCTCCTTTTATCCACCTTCGTCTCTGTTAGAGTCCACCCTGCTACTTAGTTAATTAAAACAAAGGCATCAGTCAAGTGACTTAAGGGTTAATTTGCTTTGGTTTGGGTTTGAGTTAGGGTTGGGGTTGAGGTTGAGGTTGGGGTTGGGTATGGGGTTGGGGTTGGGGTTGGTTTGAGCGTGGACAGCAGCAGCATCCTTGTCTCTTGTCATTTGCTGTTGTTGTTGTCTCCTGGGCAACGGGGTGGAGCCAAAAGCAACTCAGCCAAACATAGCTCGCCCAATCCAAATCAAAAGCGAGTCCTTTGCCACAATTTCAACCCCTGCTTGTTATTATTGTTTGTTGAATAAATACTCGAAATTGTTAATGTTGTTGTTGTTGCTGTTCTTGCTATCGTTGTTTTTGTTGTTGTTGTTGTTATTGTTTTTGTACAATTGCAACTGTTGTTCAAGCATAAACAAAATAAAAAGTTTAATTAGAAAAATTAGCAGTTGTTTTTGGCAGTTGATTTTTTGAGCTTTAACGTTTTGCCGTTTGTTGTTATCATTGCCAGAGCAAAAGTTTTATGCCAAATGCCACGCCCATAAGCCAGTGCTAACGCCCCGCCCCAGCAGCTCAGCCTTAACGTTGCAGACAACTAGAAAATGGGAAATGTTTATGCAGCAAATCGACTGAATTTGTTGAAATAACAATGAAAACGCAGACAGCAGCTGCCAAGGAAAGGGGAGCGGTGGGCAGAGGGCCAATGACATGAAGAGACACGGCGAGGAGCAGATGGAGCTGGCAGGATTGCAGGGAAATGCGCTAAACTTATAAGCAGAGACGTCGTGGCCCAGCATCCAAAACAGATATTATCCTTGAGCTCATTTTAGGTTTGTATAATTTGTGTAAATTTGTGCAGCTGTCGCGAAGAGATCTCTCAGAGCTCCTAGGGCAGAGGAGACGGTAGGGGGTGGGGACGGGGCTACAGAGAGGAGTGTCACAGAGAAGGAGACGTTGCCTGGCTTATTTGCTTAGGATGAGCAGCAGCAGCAGCAGCAACAGCAGCAACAGCAGCAACAGCATCAACCTCTGCAAAATGGCGCCGCCCTGGCAACCTTTGAACTGAGCTGGGCTCTGGCAACAACAAGAACAACTACAACGCCTTGCACATCCTTTGAAGTCCTGCCAGAGTTCAACAGACAGTGTGACAGAGCGACAGAGTGGGCATGGTCACGCCTCGCTGCAGCTGTCAGCTTGCATTTGTCTACTTTGCCAAAAGCTGAGCTCTATAATATTTCATTTTAAATCTAATGAATTTTTGATTTCAAATAATTAAATTTAAGAAAATGCCTGCAGTTGTGTATGTACGAGTACGTGTGTGTATTTATGTATATACATATGTACGTGTCTCTCTATTTATTTTCATAATTTCATGATTTTATGAGCTTAAGTTATTAAAATAACAGCACACAGCACACTTAGCTATCATTTTTCAATGCGTTTTTCAAAATGTCGAAAAATGAAAAAACTATGGAATCAATGCTGAACGACTCGAAGACATGCTGTAAAATCCAAGTGCTTTAAGTCATTCCGAAAAACCAGTAAACCTTATTTGAGTACAAAAAAAAAAACAAAAACAGAATTTCAATAGAGAAAATGAAAACATGTACAGACCTGTTAAGGTTTTCCACTTTCGGTAAAATATTGCGAAAGTGAATTTCCATTAAATGTGCTTACTTTCACGTTTTACAAAACTTTACGGTTTAAATTCATTGACTTTGACTTTGGATTGCATTCACTGGCGATTAAAATTCGGATCTAATTTACTAGCTTAATTGATATAAAATAAATGGACTTATTACAGAGAAGTTTACTTTCAGCTAATCTATCTGACAAATGAATTTAATTCACAATATCTTGACAAATTTGATAACAGGAAAGTTAAGGTTTGATGTGGAAACCGAAATAGGAAACAAAACATTTTCAAAGGGAAAAATTGAAACTATTAACGAAAGAAAAATGATAATTGATTGATGGGATATCTTTCATTGGAGTGATTGTGATTAGAGATGAATCAGATAAAATGAACAAAAGTCAACATATTGAAAAAAAATGAAGCGGGTGAGTTAGTGAGAAAAATATCAATTTGATGACCGATTTTCTTAACTATTTATTTCTCAACTGTTGAATTAATTAAGCTACCTTATGGGTTATAGTATAATATCGTATAGCATATAGTGTCGGGACCATGAATTTAGCCATCCGCTTAATTATGTAAACAGCGTAAATTTAAATTGCCTGTGCAACAGTTTAAAACCAGTTTAAAATAATCTAAAAAACAGCGCGAAAAAAAAAATATAAAATGCGAAACGCTAGCGATTTGCTCGCGTGTTTTTGCACGCGGTTTAGCTTATTAAAGTTTCATATTTTAATTAAATGTTAGCCATGCCATCGTGATCCGCATTGAACTCTAATCCGACGATGCCATGTTGCCACAGGCCGCATGATAAATATGGGGTGAGATGTGAGGGACGAAGGGTGAAGGAACTACGGTGCTACAAATATGAGAGAGTTTGTGCGAAAAAAGCTAATCCTGTAATTTCTACGGCCAACATGGGCTGGCTTTAGCTATGTATATATATGTATATACATATATATACATGAAATCTGTGTGTATTGCACGTGACCCAACCCCCAACCCAACCCAGCCAACCACCCCCCGTTTAAAATCTGACTAACGCACAGCAAATTTTCCAATAACCGCGGGCGCGTTTTTTGCCGCGCGCTCGTCTAAAAGTTGCCCAAAAATCGCAGTGAAAATTTTGCGAAATTAAATAAACACAAGTGCAAAAAACGCAAATGGTGCTGGGGGGGAAAGGAGCTGCTTTTTGGAGGTGTTGCGGCTATAGCAGGCTTCCGCTTAAAACCCATGTGTATCAATGAAAATGCCCGCAAATGCAAATTGGGCAGCTCGGGGAAAAAAAAGTGGCTCTCGCAAACACAACAAAATGGCTGCCGGAAAAGCTGAAAGCGAGGAAAACTTGGCATGCATGGGATGCAGCTGATGCTCCGTAAACCGTAAACCGGAATCCTCGAATGCAATGAAAGCTTGGACGCCGCAGCCGAGGAGCAGTGAGCGCCTAGCAAATATTGCTACAGATTTTTCTGGCCAAAAGCGCATAAATCGCTGATACGTCGGAAATGCTTCTGCAAAAAGCCAAGGGTGTAGGGTCTAGAGCGTAGGGGTAGGGAGAGGGCCAGCCAAAGGGTAGCATGTGCCGCAATGGAAACGTGCATGAAATCCATTGAACAAACAGACCAACGGCAGTTGATTTTTAATTAACTACAAAAGCGCTTTATGGCTGCCGCTCAGCGTTGCTCGGACAGACCAAAGGGGAAAGGGAGTTTGGGAGGCAGGGCGGCAGTGCGGCAGAAGCAGCAGCAGGTCAGACAAGCGACAGGCTTGTTATTGTTTGATTTTTGGCGTCGAGAAATTTGCTGACCAGTGTTGCCCCTTGCCAGATTAACATATTACATATCTATCTACGTATCATACACATACAAACATGTGTAATATATATATAAAAGAGTTGTTCATTTTAAAATGTTGCCATAAGTTGAGTTGTTACAAGTTGAAGCATGAACGAACTAAACTAAATACGACGTTCAATGCAGCTTTAATGTTAGATTGTATTTAACAGCTTGACATTGTAGTTCAGTATAGTCATCGGAATGTGTTGAAAAAACTAATCGAATTTTGAAAGAAAACAAGCTAGATGTTCCCATTTCCAAAAAAAAAAATGAAAGAACTAATCGTTTCTTTAGTTACTTTCCAGATAAGAGAACTAAACGTTCTATTATTTCCTTTTCGGATCTATTTAAGTTCATTTAGCTCGGTCGTTTATATGCATTTGCGGATTTATGGCATACTTAAAAATGTTGAAAGTTTTTCAAATTTTTAACTTAAATGTCCATCGCATTTCAACGTATGTACGCAAGATAGGATGTAGCTAAACGAACGATAGTCGAAAATGAAAAATTAGAGCTCCCGAACAAAAACGGCAACAAAAATGAACTTAACGAGCTTAAGGAACTTTATCAAAGATATTCAAAGTCACAATAATTCAAACTAGTTCAGATGAGATCGAAAATGTCTATAAAATCAGATAAAATCTTGCCCAAATGCGTGTATTTTAAAAATAAATTGAGTTGCGCTTGACACCAAAAGTATTTTCATATTCTTAAGACATTTCATTTTGTTTTTAATGCACAATTAATGCTTACTTATGCATAATTTTTGGTTTCTTATGCACAATATATTATTAAAAATGCACATATGTTATTAATAACTCCTGATTTATGCGCATTACGCGGGATTCCGTTGGTTCCGAACCATACTTCGAGATCGGAAACGAATTTCCATGCCAATCCCATATCTAGTTCGAATTTATTCGAAAATTAACTAGACTGTCTTCTCGTTCTTTGTTTGATTTGAGTCATTTCATCGAACTGACGTGACTAACTAGACAACAGCTCTAATATGTAAACTAACTGTAACTCTAATGTGCATATGTATTGGGTGGATGTAGATGTGCTGGTTGATGGTTAGTTGGTTGGTTAGCTAGATTGGTTATATTGGTTAGGTTGGCTGCTATGATAACTTTGCGCTTCGTTAATCGCCGCAGCTGTGCGCCTAATTTTCATGTTATTGCAGCTCGCAAAATGTGCACAAAAGCCAAACAAAGCCAAAAGTCGAGCTAAAAATTGTGTGCATGTGTGTGTAGAAGTGTGTTTCTGTCTGTGTGTGTGTGTGTGTGTTCCTCAATGCAGTTGATTCGCATACATGTCTGTGTGTGTGTGTCTCTTTCACTCTGCCTGTGTTAGTGTGAGTAGGTGGAGCCTGAGGCAACACAAAATGGCGGCTGCCTTTGCAACGTTTCAACGTACAACATACAACATGAAACATTCGAGGTTCGAGTTTTCACATTCAACGTAACGTTCGATGGCTCTAATTAGTGAAAATTGGCAACACAAGTCGGTTGGAAAGTTCGTCACCAAAAACGAAAGAGCGAAAACAACAGCAACAACAACAACGCTGCGCAACAACAGCGACGTCTACGCTTCGAAATTGTTGCTGTTGTTGTTGTTGTTGTTGTTGTTGCTGTTGCGTTTCGTGTTTCCGTGTTGTTGGATTAAAATCGCGCAGCCGTGAAAATTGCTCGTTACGCATTTCCCATTTCCCCTTTTCCACTGCTACGCTTCAGAGAGTACTTGTTGTAGTTGGCTTTGGTTTTATAACGATATCAAACTGCAGCAGACATGTTGAAACATGCTTTAACTGGTTACGTCCTCCACATTTTGTTGTTGCGCACTCTAATTAAAGCTGCGACAATTGGCTGCGATAATTGCTTCTGTTGCCTGTTTAACGGTTTTGTTCTGAGTTCAATTTTAATGCTAAACAAAAGTTAAGAGTTATGTATATAATATTATATTTCAAATAGCATCAACTAATATTCGCCTATTATGCATATCAACTTTTGTAATGATCAACTAGAATTCAAAACTGTTCTGGCTTATCTTTTCGGCTAAACATTGCGGATATTGTGAGTTTTAGAAAATCAATGGGAGATTTAATTGGCATTCAATTCACTTATGGTAATAAACGTACAAATTTGTATTCCACAAAACTTTAACAAAAATGAAAATAAGAACAGATCTGATTATCATATTATTGATGAATCACATGCACTGATTTGCGTTCAATTGCAGTCTTAAAATTTTTTGTTTTAAAAACAAGTATTTTAAATATTATGGTTTTGTAAAGGAAAATAAATATTTAATTGAGCTGAGAGCCTCAAAAGATACAAAAGTAGATTTTTTTTTCATTTTAAATATTATTAATACTTTTCTATAATATTTTATTGCTTAAGATTTCGTTGTTATAATAATTAAAGCTTAAGACAATAAGGAAGTAGAAAAGAAACGTGGTTAAACTTGGAAAACAGAAAAGTTTTTCATACAAGAACTAATTTGAAACCAAGTATTCCCATAGCAGCTGTGAGATATAGCTATTGATTTTATTTAAATTTATTTAAAATATTACGATAATGCTAAAAATTTAGAATTTATAAGTTAAGTCTAGTTATCTTATCTTCCTGACAAAATTATAATACCCTCTGCAGCGAAAGAAAAAACCAATTCGCTTATTAAATATGAGTGGGGCCCTCAGTGCTGTTTAAGTTGATGCAAGTGAATGGGACCCATAATGCTATCTAATTAAGCGTGCACAAACCAGAAAAAAGAATTAACAACAACAACAAAAAGAACAAAGCATTCATAAGCATGCGTGCGAATTATGCGCGAGTGGGAGTGAGAGAAAGAATTAGGTGAGCTTGCCTGGAATTGGAATCTCAATGCCAAAGTAGAAAAGAAGAATTAGCAACAACACTGCATATACATGTATATGCATATATATGTATATACGTATGCGTTAAGTCAGAGAGATAGAGAGAGAGAGAGACGAAGCGTGTGAGATAAAACCAAATTGCATCAGTGCTGTTTAAGCTGTGAAAGAAGTCGGGAAATTTGTGTGTTTTAATTGTGTCTGTTAACGCGAAATATTAATAAACTAAAGTAACGTGAATTGATTAAGTAATTACTGTTATAAGTGAAAAGCGCAAGTGTAAATAAAAGTGAAATAAAAGCAAAAGACAGTCATGTGTTTTGTGCAGAGCAAAACAAAAGGTAAGCACATAAATGGCAATTGCGGTAAATGAATGGCAGTGGCGGCGACTTAGAGGGTGCTATTGTGACTTTTGCGTGGGTGAGTGCAGCTTTTGTTTACGTTTACGTTTGATTGATAATACTGCTACAATCATGTCAGATCATGTCCCAGCTAACTGCCCCTGCTCTAACATGCTAAAATAATGTAAATTCCTTAAAATAAAAATTGAGAAAAAAGTGTGGAAAAAAGCAAGAAAACATTTTAACTGTTGCTAATCGCTGGGCACATCTTAGCTGGGGCGACCTTTTAAGAGCTTAGCGATGTGCACCTGTCCCGTCCCCCAACCTCCCCACCAACAATCCCTGTCTTTATCACCCTCTTCTTTTTAAGCTTAACGCGTTTTTGTGTAAATTTATGCAGCTTCGAGGCCAATTTTCGCTCCACATAATATTTGTCTATGGTTACACGCTTCGACAGCCAAAACTGTAAAGCAAACATGTAACGGACGTACACCCTCAAACTCGACCTCCCTGCCACCTGCCCTCTGCCCCACCTCCGCCTCCGCCTCTGCCAGTGTCTCGCATCACCCTGTGGCCTGAAGCTACAAACGCACTTTGCGCCACAAAAGTCCCGCGAGAATTGAGAGCGACCCTTAAACGATGTCGAAACATACACAGACACACACACACGCACACATATACACGCAAGGCGTAAAATTGCGAAGCGAAATTGCTCTCAAGTGTTTGAATACTGGAAAATTATGAAAAATTATAACAACAACAGCAGGGCATCAAGCACTGTGTCTGTGTGTGGCAGGGGCGTAGAAAGGGGGGCGATGAGTGGCCGTGTGAGATTTGCGGGCAGTGCAGCAAAGTGGCAACGTTGAGTGGTGGGTGGCTTAAAGTTGGGTGGTTCAGTGGGCGAAAAGTGGGTTTCTGTTTGTGTTTGAGTTGCCCGCAGGCCAGTTTGTCGTTGTTATTGTTGCTGTTGTTGTTGTTGTTGTTGTTGCTACTGCTGCGTCGGCTGCTTTTCTCAAATTAACGAAAATCTGCTGATTCCAGCTCATTGCCATTTTAATTTCATTTGATTCAAACACTAAACAAACATTTCGGGATGAGTTTGAATGTGAATGTGAACACAGGACATGCGTCCTCCCTCTTTTAATTTGTTTATTGTTGCTATACAGAATGAATGCAATAATAATGTTAATAATAATAACATTGATTGCCTAATTGCTGCCAACGTTTTAAAGGGGCTCGACAAAAGCCTCGTTCATTTCCTCTCTAGGGTGGCATCTTTCGCTTTACTAACTCTTGCTTCCTTCATTATATTTTCAGAGACGTACAATAAGTTAATTTTTTAACCATTGATATTTTCATTGATAAATTCCATAAGTATAAATAGTTTCATTAGTTTAAATAGTTTTTATTACTTTGGAATATTTCAATTCTTATTGAATTTTTTTTTGCTCCCTGTTCCCATTAAAAATGGGAAAAAGGGAGTTATAAAGTACTGCAAATGTGTGTAACAGGCAGAAGTAGGCATTTCCGACTATATAAACTATATATATTTTTGATCAGGATCAAAAGCCGAGACCAACTAGCCATGTCCGTCTGTCTGTCTGTCCGTCCGTCCGTATGAACACACAGATCTCGAAGACTATAAGAGCTAGAGACAGCAAACTTGGCATGTAGGTTTCTGTATACCATACGCAGATCAAGTTTATTTCAAATTTCGGATGCACCCCCCCTGCAACTCCGCGAATCGCAAAAAACTCCCACAGCCACAATTTTAAAGATAAAGCTTTGATTTTTGGTACACATATATGTTATATCAATGTTGATCAGCTGTGTAAATTTTATTACGATCGGGTAACAAACACGAAAAATATTGAAGAACTATTTCCACCGTCTCAGCAGGCAGCAACAACAGTTTGACATGTACTGGACAAGTTAAGCGCGCTGCTTGCTTGTGTTGCCGCTGAACTGCTTGAAATGCAATGTGGGAGCAGGAAGGATTAGGGACCTCTAATGTATCATAATTTTCAAAATGAGCTCTACTGCACGCGAAAAGTGTCAGATTGTTACATAGTGTAATTATTTTTCATTATTTATATATATATATATTTTTAATGATAATGAAGAAATAATGAAATTTCTTATGGACACAAAACTAGTTTAAATTCCTTATTAAAACACAAGCGACAATGGTCAAATAAAACTATGCTTCAAAAAGATGGTGAACCTGCTTTTACAAAGTAACAGATAATATATATTTTTATTGCTCAGCTTAAAGGGCGTACAAATTTGTTTATTTTTGCTACTGAGAATGCAATAATATTCATAATAAAGAAGAGTGATTGCCTAATTGCTGCACCGCAGGTGGCCCAGATCCCATCCAGAGGCCACTTGATTGTGCAACTTCAAAGCGGCAAGGGATAGGGATAAGGGTAAAGGATCCCCATTCCCTGTTAACTGATGACTACTGTGTCTTGTGGATTGTGAATTGTGGCTTGTGTGAGCCCTTTTCTTGTGCGGGCGCAAATCCTGTCACGATGATTACAATGGTGATGACGTGATGACTGTGCACATTCTTAGCTCGGCAGCTATGCGACCCTTTTGAGTGCGCGCCCAAGACAAAACCAAAATCAATATCAATATTTGAGTAGAAGAGATAGAGATAGATGGAGATGGAGAGAGAAGAGATTCTTCGAGAGGAGCTGAGATGAGATGATTACTAATTTCTCGACGATAAGATAAATATTTGCGCTGCGCTCGAAGAAGAGTTTATTGACTTGGCTGCGGCTGCAAAACGATGCTTTGCTTTGCTTTGCTTTGCTATGATGATGATGATCAGGAATCTGAATCCGAATCCGAAATCGAAATCACCTCAATCACTTGAGCTGCGGGATTAGGCGTATTTGAGTTGCACGCACCAACGAGAACCACAAAAAATCAACAAAAACAAAGCCAAGATTGAGGCTGAGACCTGAGATCTGAGACTGAGACTGAGTCTCTGTCTGATCTGTTGTGTGGTCAACTCTTGCTAGCTACTGTTTTACCCGCTTTACGCTGGCCAAAACAATAAAATAGACAAAGAGAGTGAGAGTGCGAGAGAGAGAGAGAGAGAGAGAGAGACAGACACTCGAGTGTCTAAATAAAAATAATAATTGTAAATGATGAAGTCAAAATAAGCAGATCATTTAAATGCTGATGGGAAACCTCGTTGCGCTCATACACTGAACAAAAAACAACTTTTTTTTTTAAGTTATTATAAGTTTTTATACTTTTTTTTAATTTTGTATGAAAAAAAGAAAGAAAAAAGAGTATATTGGGCTTGTGAAATGTCCGTCAGTCCGTCCGTCTGTATGAACGCAGTATACTTGGTATACAGTTTTATAGCTAGAGTATCAAAATTTAGCACAAGAGCTACTAATAACTTCGTTGATTGATTTGACTAAAAAAAAATTTGGCCACCACCGCCCCCACAAATGAGCAATGTCTCTATCTCCCACACCCCTTTAACTAGAATCACCAAATTTTGCAGGTTGAATTCTGTTGCCCTATTAAATAGATTGGATGAAAATAAGATTACCACGTTCTCCCCCGCCCTTGCAATCGAGCCAAGTCGGGTGGATCCGACTGCAACGTTCTTACTTGTTTTAAGCTAAGTTTATAATTTTAAAATTAATATTTCCTAATATGCTATAAGTTATAAGTTTTCAAATAAAAACTTTTTACTAATAGTGCATATAAATTAATAAAAAAATTTCTAAAAATATTTTTCTGTTTTCAAATTTTGTTTAAAATGTTAATTATATATCAACTATGTATATCGACATATTTATAACTGGATTGGCAACGCTTGTTGCTTATGTTTGTAATACCTGCACACCAGTTTCTCGGAGTAATTTACATTAGTGTATGGGCGAAAGTTTAGTATACTGAAAATTGTTTTTTTTTTTTGTCATGAATCCTGAAAGTTTAGGGTTTTCTCAGTGTTGTACGCACTTTGTAAATGTGATTGTGATTTTGTGATTGAGATTGAGATTGTTGTTGTTGCTGTTGCTGTATTGTCTTAGGCAAGATTTTCAATAATTATTGCCACTTATGACATTGCCATTGCGAGTGCGAGTGCGGACGCGAACGCGGACGCGGACATGGGCGGAGTGGGCTCAAGTGGGCAACACTTGGCATGCAAATATGCTAAACAGTAGCAGGCAGAGGCAGCAGAGGCAACTATCAGTTGGAGTGGACAAAGCGTACAAAGAGTGAAGGGAAGAGAAGAGACGCTGGAGAAGACGCCGCTGAAGTTGATTATGCTGCTTAAATCAATGACGAACCGAACCAAGGAACCGAACCGAACCGATGATGACTGCGCACAAGATTTGGATTTGGCTGCTTGGCATAGTTGTAGTTGTAGTTGCTGCTGCTGTTTGTTATTATTTTTGTTGTTGTTGTGGCTGTTGCTGTTGCCTGTCAGAGACAAGTTTCAAGTCTCTTTCTTGTATGTTAATTAAGCGCTTGGATTGGATTGGATTGGATTGTATCCCCCATACCCCCAAACTCTGCGTCTTGTGATGCAGCAACTTTTACAAATTGTCAATTAAGCCGTTGAGAAATCTACGCAACTCCAAAACAATTTCAATTTCAATTCCATTTCCAATTCGTATCCAGTCCCAGTCTAAACTAGCAAAGGTCCTAATCCGCTTAGTTGGCCCCGCGGTAAAATTTGTCGCCTAGTCGCAAAGCGAAGGCGTCATTTTAAGCCGCGGGTTATCGTCATTATCAACAACATCATTATCGTCAGGTTAATGTTAATACTAAATATCGTAAGTTGTCTTAAGCTCGACAGTAAACATCAAACCAGCAGCAGCTCAGAACCCGCACCCAGAAACCCTTCTGCATCCCTGCTTTACCTACGCACACGCAAATGTCAACATTGTCGCACTTGGCGTGCTTCTTCGGTATGGCCAGTGGCGGTGGGAGAAGAGATGAGAAGGGGGTAGAGTGAGATGAAAGGCTTTTGGTGTGGGGTTAAACATTTGACCGGCAGCAATATTGCCACGGTGACAACAACAAGCGACGGTAATCCTTATCAAAGACGCTTTCTAATAGTCCAAAAGCTGTTCCAGCCCCATTCCAACATTCGTTCACAGATTGTACAGCAACAACAACGATAGCAACAACAACAAGGCTTCGCTATCAGCGACATCAATAAATTGCTTACAAATTAAATTGTCAACTTTAGTGCTGCCAGTTTTCCACTTAAACCACTCGAATTGTTGTTTGTTTGACGGCTGCTTTTCCGGGTTTCCGCGCGACACTAATGGACTTTGAATTGAATGTTGGGCAGGAGAAAGGACGATCGAAAAACACCACCATGCTCAGATTTGTTGCTGATTTGCCTAATGTGACCACGGACGCGCAAACAGAGCGAGAGAGAGAGAGAGAGAGAGAGAGAGAGTGAGAGCGAAAGAGATATAGCGACAGAGACAGGGGAGGTTTGTAAGCGCACCCTGGGGCTATGGCTCAGCCTGTTGTTTACATTGGCAATGATACGGCATAACCTCAAACTTGAGGGCCAAACCGTGGCCCATTACTCAAATTAAGTGAATCATGGCATTGTTTTCGGATTGGAATATACTATACTATACAATACTATATATGAAGGCAGCAAAAGGAAGCCCGACAAATGTTAAACGCTGACAACTAAATAAACAGCGAGAATTTCACAGAACAAGAGATGTGGAGAGAAGGGAGGAGAGGAGTAGAGATGCCAACAGAAAGATTGCAATGAAATCATCTCAAATCTCAATCACAGCACTCAATTGGTTTCGGTTGCAGCATATTAAAACGAGCGTGAAATTAATAAATGCGACTCAATTTCACAACATTTCGAATAGAACTTCAAATACGCTTTTTAAATTCACAATTCGATTGAAATTTAAATATATAAATGTACATAATATATAAATACAATTAGCAGTTAGGAAAATTTAATGACATTTCATATATTAAGACCCGTTTTGGTTTCCACTTCTTTTAAGTTATTGCGGAGTTGAATTACTTTCACATTTTTCAATATGATATTATTTCCTTCAAGCTTGATTCTTTTTAAAGTGATTTCAAACAGTAAAATCTTGTCAATAGTGAAAATTTCAAGTATTTTACAAAAACACAATATCTTTTTGAAAATATAAAACGGAATAAGCCCAATTATCTAAAGCTTAAATTCTAAACTTATTTTGTCATATTACATTAAATAAATTGATATAAAAGACTCTCCTGGTTTGACTTGGCATTGAACTTAATTGCTAATGTGATACGATTCTATTAACTTTACTTTTGCATAAGTGAATTTTATTTTAATGTTCTCATTTTCATTTTTATACAAATTTTGCGGATTGAATTCACAAGATGTTGATATACAATTGAATTAACTTGTCATAAAGAAAGGTCAATGCAAGTGAATTCAATCTGAAAAATCTTGTCAAAAGAGAAAATGAGAAAATTAAAGGCAATATTATGGCAAAGGTGGGAGCTGAACATAGCTGAACGTAATTCGTTGCTAAGTAAAAGTAGAATAGAAAATAGAAACTTACCTCCACGCGCTCTTCCTTGAGATCAACTTTGAGGGCCAGCTGCTCACGCAGCACCACATCGGGATAGTGTGTCTTATCGAAGGTCGCCTCCAGTTGCTCCAGCTGCTCCTCGGTGAAGATGGTGCGATGGCGACGCTTACGCTTTGGCGGCGGACCATGCCCCAAGTGTCCTAGCCCCAAGTGATGCTGTGCATGATGCGACAAATGGGGATGCGAATGAGAATGATGTGAATGATGCGGATGATGTCCATGAGCGGTCAATCCCGCGGCAGCAGCCGCAGCAGCGCCATGCCCACTGACGTGCGCCTGCATCTGGGCGGCGGCGACGTGGGCAACTGCTGCGGCATGCATGTAATTAGGATAGAAGTTGGGGTAGGCCACTAGGGGGAAGAGGGAGGAAGAAGCAGAAGAAGAAAAATGGAGTCAGCTTGAAATTCATATTTGTGTGCGTGGATAAACAATCATATAGGGAAATCATATCAGGGAAAAACCAGAGGAAAACCTTAAAAATGCGCATAACAAAGCCAAAAAAAAAAAACAACGGCCGCCATGTTGGCAGGCTTCCATTTGCGTTTCCTGTTTCCGGTTGCAAAAAAAAACTTTGACGTTTTAATATTCATTCATGCCTTTGAATTTGAATGCGGTTTGCGGTTCGCGGCAGCAGAGTTTGCATACAAATGCGGCCAGGAGAAAATCCAACACGCTCGAATCAACATAAGACCCAAGCGAAGCACTGACAAAATCAACCACTTTCCCGTAGGGGGGGGGGGGGGGGGGGGGCTGCTTAAAATCGTCAGCTTCGACAGCGAATCTATACACAATGCAAATCCTCCCACCCACACTGAAATATGGAAGTGGAATGTAAAATCATCTTTTACGGATCATTGGCTAATTACGAATAATGCCATTCAGGGGCTTTTAATACTCTGTTTTCCACAGTGGACAAAAAAGAGTATATTGGGCTTATGAAATGTTAGTCCGTCCGTCTGGATGAACGCAGGGTTTTTCCACAGTTTTGCAGCTAGAGCAACCAAACTTGTTATACATATTGGTGTATACCATAGGCAGACAAAGTGTTAAGATCGGCCATATCGGACCACTATAACATACAGCTGCCATATGAACGATCGGTTGAAAATAAGTTTTTGTATGAAAAACTTTTTTGTTTTTCAAGATAACTCAGCCAAACTCACTTTACCTAAGTTTAAGGACAGTTTGCAAGTATATAAGTAGTCTTTACAAAAATCGCAGAGTATATCACAGTCGGTATATCCCGACTGTTACGTTCTTACTTGTTTTGACTTGGCTTAGGTTGAGACATGGGTGTTGTCAGGTGGGGGCAAGATATACTTTATATGAACCGTAAATGCAAAGAAAATTTGTAATATCATTTGGTTTACAAGAATCAAGTTCTTATTCAAGCCTGTTCTGATATCCGCTTTCGGTACGATAGTGGGAAAGTGCATTTCTCTTTAAAGTTGCCATTATCACTTTTGAAATGACTTTGCGAAGAACTTGCATTTTATCAAGGATTAAGTAAACTTGTCATACTTAAAGGATCAAACTTAATAGATGAACAGCAAAAAGAAAGTTTTGAACATTGAAAGGAAATCCGAATTTCATTGTTGAAAGCGTAAACTGGAACAGGTCTGATAATCTCTTCGATTTGGCTATTAGAAACAGACTGAATAAATGTTGGTTTTGAATCATTTCTGGAAAAAAAACCCCTTGGCTACGCACATGGGTTGAGAGGTGGGTGGTTGGGTGCTGTTGAGTTGAGTGGTTGAAACCGTTAAGGGATCCCTCCTTGAGGTGTTTGTGTAGCTCAAAAGAAACCGCAAAGGAAATCATTTTTGCCTGAATGAACCCAAACATGTTGGAAGGGGAAGAGCAGGGATTGAGCTTGGCTTGGATTCGGATCTACAAAAGCATACTACTTACCTAGGAAATCTGAAGGTGAGGCAGCAAAGCCGCTTGCTGCCGCCGCCGCAAGATGTCCGAGATGCAGACCAGGATGCTGCAACATGGCAGGAACCCGCTGCGGGCGTATGGGACTGGCGGCAGCGCTGGAGCTGGAATTGGAGTTGGGTGAGGCAGGTGACTCTGTGCTGCGTTTGCCCAAGCCCAGTCCATTGATGTTGATATTGTTGTTGTTGCTATTACTGATGTTGTTGTTGTTGTTTTGCAAAAGATTGCTGTTGTTGTTGCTGCTGTTATTGCAATTGGTGCTGCCGGCTGCGGCAGCAACAGCTGCCACGCTGCGTGAACCAAGTATGCTATCAATGGTAAAGAGTGAAGCGGCAGCAGCAGATGCTGCAGTGGCGCCACTGACACGTGCTGCTGCTCCAACACGCTCCTCATCGAGAATGGTGGAGCCATCATCGGAGGAGGGCGTTTGTGACTGAGATTGCGGCTGTTGTAGATGTTGTAGTTGTTGCTGCTGTTGCTGATGTTGCTGATGTTGATGTTGCTGCTGTTGATGTTGTTGCTGCTGTTGTTGCTGTTGATGTTGCTGCTGCAACACGGATTGCAGACGCTGCCCCAGATAGCCGCATTGCTGCGAATTGAGCAACATGGCGGTGGTTAAATGATACGCTGCATTGCTGGTGGCATTGCCAGCGGGTGAACCTCTTCTCTGGATTTGTCTAGGCGGTTGCTGCTGCGGCTCGCTGAGATCGCTGAGATCACTGGCGCAGCGTTTAAGCATGTAGCCCGCCGGCGTTGAGTTTGTTTCCACCATGTCCGATGAGGGCGGAGTGGGTGGTGGTGAGCCGGGCGAGGGGCTCGGCGTGTTGACCACGGTAATCTTAAACTTGGTCTTGGTATCGCTGCTGCTGCTGCTGCTGGCGCCGCTCGCAAGCTGCGACGGCGTCGTCCACAATGAGGACAGAATTTTGGCGGTTTTTACACAACACACGTTTTGAAAAAAAAAAAACAAATAAAATTGTTGCTAACTTCTTTTGGTATAATGCTAACGTTTAACGTTTAACGGTTAACAGACACTCAACAGACTCAACACGCGATAAGAGTTTGTTGGTCTTACTGTAAAATTTGTGAAGCGACACTGAAAACTGAACCCTTCTTGTTCGCTCGAGCTGCGAAACTGTTTTGAACTGTTTTAAATGACGGCGACGGCGACGGTGGCAGCAACAGCAGCAGCAGCAGAAACGTCGCAGCGCACGACAAGTTGCGAGGCAGACATTTTCGTGCGCTTAGCCAATCAGGGCGCAGCTTGAAGTGTGACAAGCCCCGCCTCTTTTGTGCTCTCGCTCAAGCTCTGTGGACAACCATATTGCAAGCGTGCTCTCTGCACTGCGCTCTCTGGTTTTGCTGTTTGCGCTCTCCCTCTCTTTAATCTGAGCGTGGTGGCTGTCATGGTGGACGCCCTCTGCTGCGACATCTTCATTTACCGTTCCTTGTTATCCCGTTAGCCGTTACCCGTTAACGTTAACGTTCTTGTTACCGTTACCGTTACCGCTATCGTTACCGTTACCCCAGCCACAAAGATGGCGCGCCGAAGATAATGTCTGTGTCTCTCTCTCCATGGGCGTGCTCTCTCTCGTTCTTTTCTTTTTTTTCTTCTTTTCTTGGTACTGACAGTTATTTATACAGATAAAGTCATCACTGACACACAGCCCCCGCGGCCCGCGGCAGTACCACACGCTAGAGCGAGAGCGCACTAGCGTATGAATCTGGCCAGCTCGCACTTGCGGCAAAAAACGTGGCATAAAAATGTTGCCGATGATGCTCGTAATGTGAAAATGATGTGTTGGAGTTCGCGCTGCCTGGGATTGGGTTCGTTGGATTGGGCTTTGACTTGGGCTTGGGCTTTGAGTTTTGAGCTCTGGCAAGGGAAAGGTGGGGAAAGGGTAAGGGTCGACTTCGTCGTCGCTGTCGCTGCGCAGCGTCGTATCTTAAGAAGATAATAACTAAATTAATGCTTTTATGTTTTTGGCAACACATAAACATCATTATGCGCTCAATCCTCGCTCGGGCGTCTCTGAGCCCGGCGCACGCTCCTCAGCTGACAGCACCCCCTCCCCCCCCCTGACTTTCCCTAGGTGTCTGTGCCGTGTGGGTGGTGGATATTGCTGCTTATGTACAGATTGGTTGGACGTGTTGGAGTATATAGACAGTGGATAAAGTGTTGGAGCATCTTCTCTGAAGTCAGTGCCATTTTCTGCTTAATTGGATGGACTGGAGTGGAGTGGAGTGGAGTGGAGTGGAGTAAACGGCAGCAATGGAATGATGAAACGGAAATGGAAACTGAACCTATTTATGCCATTCTTGTACATGCATATGAAAATATTTTAATCTAAAGTTTCCACATTAAACATGCCAAACGTGCAAATCCCATACAATTTCCCGAGGGTATAATACACAACAGGAGCACAAAACTAAGCTAACATCTAAATGATAAATGCACTGGCAAAATGGCCAAACAAGGACCTGATTTTGACACTTAAAAAAAAAAAGACAAGTATCCGCATTAATTTTATAAGTTTTGTGTAAATTGAAATTTTAATCAGAATCAATTAAGTGTGTCAAACTTGTTGAAAAAACTATTAATTTGATTTTGAATATTATCAATTTGTTCTAGAATTAATTTCTTTTCAAAAGTATCAAATTGAAACCGAAAAATTGTCAATATTGAGGAACTTGTCCTTGCAATTTTCGTGCATCAAATAATATTCACAAACATAAAATGAAGATTTGAAAAAGTGTTAATATTTTTTGTACATTTTTGAAAAAAAAAGTGTGTAAAATATGAAATTGATAAAAGCAAGTAACTGATAGAAACAATTTTATAAAAGGTATACCAATTTTATAAAAGCAAATTAAAATGAAGACTACAAATTGAAGAAAATTAGTTTCAATAGCTTCCAAAGTATCATTTTGACACTTTCGAAAATATCAATTTGATGCTCTAAAGCTTAAAATTGATTGCTGAATTAATATTAATTTTGATGATACTTTTTTTTGAGTGCATGTCAACTACTATACATACAACACACACATACATATGTGAGTAGAGAAGCTTATGTGCTGCTGCATATATGTGCTCATATGTATCCAACTGATTAAATGGGGCTACCGTACCCTGTAAAAGGATGAAAGGATCTAGGCGATATGGGCGACATTTGCCAACTGGCAACTGGCAAACAGCAGCAGCTTCCATTGTCGAATGTTGCCAATGCTTTTAGAAATTATTGAATAATTAAGCAAGTCAAAGCTTCAGCTACAGCTACAGCTGCAGGACCTACCTTCTGCCTCCTGCTCCAACTCCTTCGTCCTGCTGCCAGTAAACCATTGGAGCGTTAATAGTCAGGACATGCGAAGGAACTGGAGTCCGGCTGTCGACTATTTGTTTTAGCTCTGAACTTCTTACATCAGCCAGCCCAGCAACAATCCCGACGGGAATTGTGACACATAACATACATTTCTCACACACACACACACACACACACACACACATGGTTTCACCCGATAAGCTCAAAAGTTTTGCCTTGGCAGAGGTGTACTCAAAACATCGAAAGCATCCATTTCTCCAATTCCCAATCTTTGTTTCTTTGCGCATTCCACGAATTCTTCATTTCATCGCTTTTTATACTCTTGCAATGGGTAATATAATTTTGTTACAAAACTCAAATATTTTAAGCTTAATTATGCTAATACAATATCTTTTGGAGGATATTCCGATCACCTGTGCCAGATATTTACTATTTACTTTGCATCTTTATTTCGATAGTGTCAGATATCTTAGGCTCCCATGCAGGGACTTTACTCTATCAGAGCTGTATACAAAGTACTCGAGCAGCGACTTAACAGCTACAAATACAATATATAGTATGTTTTATGTTTTATGTAGATATGTAATTGTTTAATTTTCTAATTTTCACTCCCATCTCTCATTATTATTGAAAGTGTAGTGAATCTTAGGCGCGAGCAAGGACCTTAAACAGTCTAAGCCACAAGTCGATGCAATTGGATATAAGATGCTCAAAGAGATCTTAAAAAAAAAAACTCAGAAATTTCAAGTTTTATTTTGCTTTATAGTCTTTATAGTTTAGTCAAGTTTAGCTTAAAATCGAACAACTGCCAGCTATACGATACCACAAAGAAAAACTGTTAAAAATAGAGTTTGCTTTAAGGGTATATATAACTGCGGCATGCCGAAGATAGTTTTGCTTTCTATCTACATTTTTTTTCGTAATTGTTTGTTATATTTTCAGTTTATTTTTGTTTTTTGTTTTTTTCTTTTTTGTTAAACTGAAACTTTGTATTCTCGCTTTCTGTGCTGTAACCGGCTCTGGCACTTTTTGTTTTAGTTCGTAGATTGAATTTTAAATAACAAATTAAATTAGCTCGTTTAAGTATTGTGTGCGAGTATTTGGCATCGTTTCTTTCCTTTGCTTTCCTAGCCCCAAACCCCTCCACCCCTCCCTGCTTTCGCTTCGATAGCGAGAAAAAGTTCAATTGGCAAAGGACTGTGTAAACACTGTGGAATAAAAGGTTTTTCTACTTTCCGAGCAAAAGATGGGGACACACTCTACTTTCTACTCTCTTTCTCCACTCTATTTTCAAGTCGACTCCTTCATCCTTGTTATTGGTCGCCGCTTCTTGGCTCATGATGATGATTTTTATTTCGATTTTGATTTTGATTTCGATTTGTTTCCCCACTTGCAAAAAATGGCGCCGCCGGGCAACATTTTTGTTCAGTTTGCTGTTTCTCTTCAAGTTGCGAAATTAGAAAAGTTTATTTTTCTGATTGCATGCTTTTTGCTTGGTTTATAGTAAGGTTAAGGGGTAAGTTGTAGGAGGGGAGCTTTGGGTATTTGTCTTGTTAAAAATTTAAGCGAATTTCGTGAGCTCAAATCGAAAACTAAAAATTATAATCAAAATCAAAATCGAAAGCGAAATCAGCAGCAGTTGCCGTCGTCGTCGCCTGACGCTGACATTGATATGTTAATGAAATCTAGAACGTCGTCAGCTAATCCTTGCCAGAAGCAACCCCGATCCGATCCGATCCGATCCAATCCCGATACCCGTTAGATTCCCCGGTCACACCGGTTTTGAATAGTCTATTAAATGTTTAATCCAAATATCGTTTTATGCGACGCAGTTTCGCTGACAAGGCGGAAACCATCGCTGCTTGCGTCGCAGTCGCAATCGCAATCACAGTCGCAGTCGCAGTCGCATCAAGGGATCAGGCTCGGGATCGGGGATCAGTATACGGATCAGTTTAATCTTGCGATATGCGTAAGCGTGCAAATTGCTATGATTACGCATGCGCCGATAATTATGATACTGATGATGATGATGATGTTGATGATGATGATGATGTTGATCATGATATGATAATATAATAAGTGCAACAGAGATGGCAATAGCTGTCGCAGGGGTTGGAAGAGAGCAGCAGACAACAAGCAAAAAAAGGTGCAATAAAACCGAACGTGCTGCGAACAGCAAAATGAAAACTGGAATTTGGAATTAGAGTGAGGAATTGAGAAAAATGAGAGAGAGAGAGAGAGTGAGAATTGTGGATGAATGAAGCGGGGCGTGAGTAAACAAAATGGTTCTTCTACGCTTACAATGAAGGAATCTGCGTCGATCTGGATCGGTTTGACAGAGCGACACAGCTGCCCCTGCTTTCAATTGAATGCAAACAAGACCACACTTTGTACGCCTAAAGCATCAATATTTTGGTTAGAATGGAGCTCAATTTTTGTTGTTGTGGAAAATACTTGGTTTTTTTGAATTTGAATTTGTTTTGTTTGTTTAAATTATATTGAAAAGTATCCTAGGGACATTACTGGAGCAATATATTTTGGAGCTGAATATATAAATCAAATCAAAACACTGCTACGCGAGTTTAAAGTATCTTTTTGAGCTAGATATGTTATTTCTCATTCTGCCATTTGTAGCTCTAAACTCTTTTTAAATTTTATTTGATTCGATTTTTTCGATTTTACATTATCTTTGCAGGTTAACGATCGGATATGATGTAGTCGTCGGTAAGCTTTACGTTTATTTATTTATATATAATGTGTATTTTGAGCTGGGAAAATTGAATCAAAATCAGACTGCTTTAGTAAAGAGTCTAACCAAAAGAATTTTATTCAAAAGGTATTTCTTACTTTAGTGTTTAATTGCTTATATTTATTTGCTGACCTTTATTTAAATATTTCTTTGATTTAATTGTGAAAGCAAAAGTTGTAAAATGTTTGTCATATTGAAGGTATAAAGGTGATTTAATATTATTTTAATTGTAATAAGAATTATTAGTAATACATTCAATTCCAAGAAATATAAGCCATTTGTCAGTTATGTCTTTTTTTGGGCTGTCATAATTTTTGTTGATTTGATGGTTAATTAAAAATTTAAATTATATGCCTTGGGATGCTGCAAGGAATACAATTGGGCGGCAAATATTTGCAGTGAAGGAAATGGAAGGGAAATGGGAAATGGAAAGGGAAAAAGGAAATGGGAAATGGGAAATGGCAATGGCAAAAGCACATTTTTAGCAAGCCAAAAGGATGTGAATAAATCATAAGCTGTTGGAGTTTTTGACTGTAAATTACTTCAACTCAATTAATTAGCCAGAGCTCTGGACGAGAGTTCAACTCGTCCTGCGTCCTTCGTTGTGCGTGTGCGTTCTGAGCCCAGTTTATTTGTCTTAACTCTTTCTTGGCAAATCTCAGGAATCAGAATGCGGTTGTTGTTCGGCTTGTTTGCGTTTTGTTACAGAGTGTTCCATGTTCCTCACCTTTTGACAAAGGAGGTTAAAGCCAAACAGAGTATTCTACTTTTTTTTTTTTTTTCATTTTTTGGGCGCAAATTGGCAAACAAACAAACAGTGAAAGGACAAAACAGACAAACGAAAGGATTGCCTAAAAGATGCTAGAGAGAAAACAAAGAAAGCAGAGAGGACCCCGAAGCGTGTTGAGAAGCTAGGTCTGCTCCTCCAGGACTCAACTGCGTGTGGTGTGTTTGTTTTTACAATTGTCGGAGCTGAGTCCTTTCGTCATTTCGTCCTCTATCTCTCTCTCTCTCTCTCTCTCTCTCTCTCTCTCTATCTATTCCTTCTCTGCCTTTTTCTTGTTATCCCGTGTTCTGTTTTGCCTCGGCCATAAAAAACAATGGCCAAACAATGGCAATAGCAAAAACTGGTGCAGGACTCCAGGGCCAGGTTCTAGCTGGCAATTTTTCCAATGCCTATTATTATTATTTACATGATCGTTTTCTGGCCGCTTTTCAATTGACCGTTCAAATCGCAACAAGGCTCAGCCGGGATAAGCCCTGTTGTAGCATCGAAACAGAAACACAGTCCTGACAAGGACACTGAGAACTCAGCTCCCTTAACAATCCAACCAACCAGGACCTCTGCTCTTTTCTTCACACGCCTCGCTGCGGCTCCTGGGCCATATATACTTTGTGGTGATCGCTGATGCGCATTTGATTGCTGCTTGCATTGTTGCTGATGTCGTTGTTGCTTTTGCTGTTGTTGTTGTTGTTGTTGTTGTCCTGGCCATCATCGATCCTGCACAAAGCGTGCCTAAGTCCTTTGAAAATCGCTTCGTTTTTTGTGAGTTGCCTTTTTTGATATTTTCAATTTCCTGCAACTAATTGCGAGAAAAATCGTTAATACCTGGCGCAGATTAAGATTGCAGCTAAAGCTGAAGCTGGACACATCTGTAAATAGTACCTTATATTATTATCCTGACCAGCTTCATCAGTTTTCTTCGGTCTCCTTTGGTCTCTTTCGACCTCCTTGGCAACAAAAAGGGTGTGAAGTGGGTCGCGAAGCGGCCACTTGAAAATCTCGTTATCCTGTCACCGCCAGAACTGACGCTCGATGGCAGCCACTTGGCTGCTGGGAAAACTGCCAGTCATGGATGTCCTTTTGGGGAGTGCAAAGGGACGAGGACTTCATCAAGTGCTTCCCCAGCAATTGGCAGCTGGTTCGCGTATCGCATATCGTTTACAACCGCAGATGAGATGAATGAAAACAGCAGCCCGCCTACAACTACCAACTACCGACTACAACCACCAAAACCAACTTGATCAGCAGAGAGTAACAGGAACACCAGCACATCAGCAGCAGCAGCAGCAGCAGCAGCAGCCCTTTGTCCTTTTGTTTGGTATGCTACTGGAAAAGGGATTGCTGTTCGCTGGATAGCTTAGGACGCGGACGCGTGGTTAAAGCACAAACCAAAGGCACTCAAACGCCTCGACGGGACTCAATTGTTTTGAGATCAATTTGCAACTTAATTGAAATCCATTTAAAGTAATGAGAGTTACTAACTTGCCTACCCCTGGCCCTAACCCGGCCACTCTACCCTTTCTTTCAGCTAGTCCGCTGCAGGTTACCAGCGGCTGATCCCCTGCTCAAGAATTATAAATCCAATGGCTAATATACCTGCAGCTCATCCTCAGACCAGATCAATTTGCGACCTGAGCAAAGCCAAATTGTCATTTTGCCACTCCCACACGCCCATCGCTTCAATTCGCAAGTGTATAGAAGATTAGGAGCCCGAGGAGGGACTCTACTGGACCAATATCTTTTGAAGCTCTATACATAAATAACATGCAAAACAGATCTTTGCATAACTGCTGCTAGATATACCATATACTTCTTATTTTGGTTAACGTAACTAATATACTTTCGATTTGTAATAAATCTTTGGCGCCCGAGCAGAAACTTTAAACTGTCTACAGAAGCAATTTATTTTCGAACTTTGCTTGTAATTGTAATTTTTCCATTGCACAGTCCCATTTCTCATAATGCAGGTACAACATATATCAGGCACACGAGCATTAACTTTAATCATTTTGAAGCCCGAGCACTCATTTTACATATACTGGATCAATAACTTTTGGAGCTAGATATGTAATTGTTATTTTGCTATTCCCATCGTTAATGTTTCATATTGGCAAGTGTAAAATATATGTTAGGCGCTCGAGCAGGGGCTTTAAAAAGTCTGAAGCATTAGCTGATGGAGCTCGGATATGTGAAAAAATATGCAAATAATATGTGAAATATTGCCAAAATGTCAGACGAGAAGTCCATTAAAAGGGAATAAGTGCGTGCAAATCCTGGCCGCGGGATATTTTTCATATTATCAGCGCATATTACTTCATTGAAAATGAAAAAGCTCTTCAACACTCACGCCCCCTCTATTCCATGCCATCCCAACATACATACACACACACACACACATACACACACACTAACAAAGTTGCCAAAGTAAACATGTGTGATGGAGTACCAGAGCTGCTCTGGGCTGAGAAACTAAGGAGGATTGAGGATTGCTTTTTATGGCCACATCCACGCGCCTTTCCACACACAATACACAAACACACCCACACCCTCAAAGTAGAGTTAGAGTGTGTGAGAGAGAGGGCGACAGATATAGAGACAGAGAAAGAGAGAAAGAGAAGAAGATAGAAAGGGACTGTGGACCACATATAAGTTGATCCCTTGTAAATCTCTAAATTGTTTTATGAGCATATTGAAAAAGTAGGTGTAAACCTAATTTTCCTTTATATTGCTCGACCTGCGCTACTGCAAAGCTTCAGCGACCGCAAAAAGGACATTTCATTTGCTGTGCTGTGTGTTTGTTCATTTGTTGTTCCGGCTGTGTTCCACAGTGCACAGCAGGATGCAGCCAGGATGCACTCAATCGACATCTTCCGCCTTTGTTTGACCGCTTGTGCTGAGCCTCATTTAAATCATACCGCTGGCCAATTTGCATTCGCACCACAAGCAAATTGATCCGCCCTAATCCCAGTCCTCGTACTTGCACTCCTTCTCCTACTCCTAACCATACTCGTGCCCAACTCCTTCGTCCCATCGCTGGCTAGTTATAAGCATACAGGATTTGAATTTAAAAGAAAAACAAAGCAATCTTCGCCTTTGCCTTTGCTAGACTCTCTCTCTCGGCTTGACCGAAAACTGCAAATTGAAGTCACTCAGTTGACCAACTAGCCCGCAAAAAGGGGTTTTTAAGTTAGCATGACGATACATATATACCATTTTTACTCCCTGTTCCCATTCAAAATGGTAAAAAGGAAGTTATAAACTACTGCAAATGTGTGTAACAGACAGAAGGCGACATTTCCGACCATATAAACTATATATATTCTTGATCAGCATCAACAGCCGAGACGAACTAGCCATGTCCATCTGTCTGTCCGTCTGTCTGTCTGTCCGTCCGTCCGTCCGTATGAACACACAGATCTCGAACACTATAAGAGCTAGAGACACCAAACTTGGCATGCAGGTTCCTGTATACCATACGCAGATCAAGTTTATTTCAAATTTCGGATGCACCCCCCCTGCAACTAAGCAAATCGCAAAAAACTCCCACAGCCACAATTTTAAAGATAAAGCTTTGATTTTTGGTACACATATATGTTATATCAATGTTGATCAACTGTGTAAATTCAACACGATCGGATACCCCCGTCTCAGCAGGCAGAAACAACAGTTTGACAGGCACTGGACAAGTTAAGTGCGCTGCTTTCTTGTGTTGCCGCTGAACTGCTTGAAATGCAAGTTGGGAGCAGGGAGTCTCGTAGTCGGGCAAACTCGACTAGCGCATTCTTACTTGTTAAGTTTTGTTTTAAGAACAAAACAGTTTGTAGCGATAGAGTGATCCTTTCATTTGAACAACTTTTCAGCTGTTGTGTCCTCAAAATTATAAAGCATAAGTTCGAATGTGATGTATTTATTTAGTAAAATCGCCTTTTGTTGTTAAGAAATTATGAAAATGAAACGTATTATGTTAACAATTTGAAGCTAAATGTAGTATACGAAAATATCCACTTTTTGGCACAGGTAAGCTACTAAGAAAATCGCCATTGTCGCATGAATTGTGGAACAGGTCATCGAGAGTTTTTTCATTTTTGTTATTTATTGGCAGCGAATTAAGCTGGAAACAACTATAAGAAGAATTGTAGTTGATTTCTTAGTTAGTCTTACCATTTTGCCTGATATTTTGGACAATACTTTAAACATTGGTGGTTTTCCAATCGGTTTACCATTAAATACATTCTGCCCAGTATTTTGCAATAAAAATGACATAACTTTGTTGTGGTCAATATTCAGTTGGGTTGGAGTGCTGCAGTTTTCATTTTCTAATTGTCTGTTTGACTTTTTCGTGTGTCTAAGTGTGGCTTTCCGTTGCTGCTTTCTTCTGTGCTCTTGGATGTTCTTTTTTTTAGCGTTTACATAATGTTGAATAAAATTTCGGTGTAATTTAGAAACGTTTACTTTCATAATTATATTTTTGTTACTAAACTTATGACTTTTGACAACTAGACGTTACATAATTTTATAAGCTGAACAATTTTTTTGGCTGCTTGGATAACAAAATGTAGCTTTTTTCAAGGCTGAAATCGAAAATTATTATTAATTTGGTGAAAACAATTCGTAGACCCGTGTAGAGAATGTCATAATTTGATCATGAAATGTGTAACGCATTGAAGGAAACGTTTCCGACACCATAAAGTATATATAAATTCTTGATCAGCATCAACAGTCGAGTCAAACCAGAAGTACATAGATCAGAATCGGCCGAATTGGACCACAATAATTTATAGCTGTCCTAGAAATGATCTTTAGAAAATGTTTTTTTGTTTTTTTTAAGATAACACGACCAAACTTAACAATTCTAAGCTTTGCATTATCTTAAAACGTTTTCGAAATTTCATCAAAATCGGAGCACTATATCTTATAGCTGCCATTAAAACAATCGGTGAAAAATTAGTTTCCGTAAGTAATAAGTAAATTTAATTAAGTTGTGCTTTAGTATGAACTTGTCATGCATACCAAATCTTGACTATATCGGGCGACCTTATGTTAGCTGTCATAAATACAATTACTGCAAGATTATATATCCTCGGAACGATAATTATTACTTTTTTCAATTTCAATTTCAATGTTTTGTTTTTTCTTAAATTGATAATGGTGGAAATGGAGGAAAATTTACTCATAATTTGAAGTTACTTCCTGTACATTTTGCCATTAATGGAAGGGTCATTTAAATTCCGTTTGAATGATACAAAACATGCCTTAACCCATTTAGGACCCATAGAAATGTTAGTGAATGGGTTCTTTTTTGACTTTTTTTGCTCTTGCTTAAACAGAAAATGTTTTGATGCAAAAAGTTTCGGTAATTCTTCGGTAGAAGGCCCGTAGTTAAACAGCGGTCAGAAACTCCGGATTGTGGACTCACAAAATTTAAGAATCCGCTGTCCGGCGGCGGAGGTTGACTTGATCTTGACTTTGTCTGCCTATGGTATATACCAACATGTATACCAAGTTTGCGTTCATCCAGACGGACGGACAAACATTTCACAAACCCAATATACTCTTTTTTGTCCACTGTGAAAAAACAGAGTATAAAAAGCCCCTGAATGGCATTATTCGTAATTAGCCAATGATCCGTAAAAGATGATTTTACATTCCACTTCCATATTTCAGTGTGGGTGAGAGGATTTGCATTGTGTATCGATTCGCTGTCGAAGCTGACGATTTTAAGCAAAGAATTACCAAAGTTTCTCTAAACAATTGTAATAGTGACTGCAAAAACAGTTTTACCAAAGTCCGCATTTAGACTATGATTTAACGTAATTACTTTATTTCATACGTGCGTGCTTGTAGGGAAGAGGTGCAGCGGAGTAGACGAGGCGAGAAAAACGTCAAGACCTACTTTGCCTTGATTTGTTTTGTTTAGAACAGGTTATTTTGTAAATCATTTCAGATTTCAAAGACTTTTATGTTTGCGTTAGCTTAATAATAGTAAAAAGTCGTTGTTTTTGCAAGCTTTTGGTAGGTTTTAAATTTACTTTATAATTTTGTTGAGACTGATCTCCAAAAATGGTGGAAACCAAAATTGATCTAAAACTGTGTACTAAAATTTGAATTGCGCGCTCGAGTGGCGCCATCTTTGGTTCAGTTTTGTGTGCTGTTTTCACTAAACTTGCTCCGTCTATCTGGCAACGCCGTGTTGCTCAGCTGATTTAGTGAGCAGTCTGGCCATATAACATATCGATTATCGAAAGTACCCAGATATATCGATATACAGCAGACAAGCAAAAACAAAGAACCAATAAACAAAAATTGTTTTTTTTAAATATATAAAACAATAAAAGAAGCAGAACAAAATGGATATGAGCAAACAGAAGAAACGTCGACGCAAGCAGCGAAAGCGAAAACAGCAGCGGCGCAAGCTGCAGAAGACGCCAGCTGTTGTGCCAGCAGCTGCCGCGACTGCGGCGTCACTGCTGCCCGGCGAGATTTGGAGCAGCACATACAAAAGATTGGTGCAATGGCACCAAACACAGGTGCAAAGCCTCTGTCGTGGAGTAGCTTTCGAGGAGCAGCAACAAAGCGGTACGGATGAGGAGGCGGAGGCGGAGGAGGAGCAGCAGCCGTACGTAGAACTGGACAACATTCAAGTTGCAATGGATGCGGATGCGGATCAAGTGGATGCGGAGTATTTGAAGTTCTTGGAGGTGACAATCAAGCATCAGCAGGAGCGGCAGAGGTCGCGCGACGCAGCTCTTGTTGACTCACCTCCCTCCCAAGTCGAATCCGAATCCGTCTTGCCTGCCGCATCCTTCGTATAAGCTTAGCATTAAGCATCTCATTTTGTACTTAGTTCGCATGACCCATATACTTTTTCGTTAAGTTCTTGTTCGATGGGAAGAGGTTTAGAGGGGTTGCCTTTCCTACAAGCGAAAACTTGACGAAAAAACGTTATGACGTTAAATCATCGTCTAAATGCGACTAAGATTAGCATTAGGCATCCGAATTTCTACTCACAATGTATAAATTTAGTCAAAGAATGACTATTAGACCTGTTTCGGTTTTCACTTTCGCCAAGAACTTGCGCAAGTGAACTGCCCTTAAGTGTTCTCATTTTCACTTGTTTGAATTGAATTTTATTGTTTTTATACCCTTGCAAAATAATTGTATATTCGTGATCAGCATCAACAGCTGAGTCATGTCCGTCATGGCCGTCTGCTTATATGCGTTTTTCAAGACTTTGATCTTAAGCTTTCTTGGTGAAACTTGGCACAGATGTTTCTTCTTATTGCAGGTAGTACCTATAGTTGAATTGGCCAGATCGAACAACTATAACATATAGCTGCTATAGAAACGATCGGTTGAAAATAAGTTACTGTGAGAAAAACTTTTGTGTTTTTCAAAATATCTAGACCAAACTCACTGTATGTAAATAAAAGCACGTTCTACACATGCTGACCAAATTTTATCAAAATCGGATAACTATATCTTATAGCTACCATAGGAACAATAAGTTGAAAAATAAGTTTTCTTATGCAAAAATTTTCTGCAAGGGTACATAGCTTCGCAAAGCCGAAGATAATATTTCTTTCTTGTTTAATTTAGAATTAGAATTTAGAGTTTGAATTCAATTCACTAGTTTATCAGCAATAATGATTTTTGAACATTTAAGTGAAATTCAAATACGTAAAATCTTGCCGAAACTGAAAACCGGAGTATGCAATGCAACAACTACAACTAGAGTCGGACGTAGTTGTGGCCAGGGACTTGGACGATGATGTGGACCAAGTAAAGTAAATCTGCAGGAGCTTTTAAGCATGCATCTTCTGGAGTTTATAAGGATGCGTGAGAGCAAAGCCAGCCATATCCTATGTTTAAGATTATCACATACAATTTTAATTGTTTTTACAAGTAAATGTACAACTGAAAAGTACACCTTAAGGTGAACTAGCGTGGGCGTGATCTTTGTGGCGTGTGTGTGCCTGTAACTGTAACTGTAAATATAACCAGGGCTATAGCTGTTGAAGGAGCCGGAACTGGGGGACTGTGCCTGTTCCCAGAACTTTTGGCCGGCTAATGAAGTTGTGCGCTCTGAAAAGAAGACGCACATTAAACTGACCAAGACAAATGGCGACTCATTTGTTATAAAGAAAGCTTCAAATTGGGGCGACGACTCCAAAGTTGCAAGTGGAACTGCTGTTGCTGTTGCTGGAAATGGGTTGGGATTTCATCAGAGGAGCTTACTGACCACTCACGAAAAATGTATAACAGTGTAAATTAATACGGAGCCCATTAATTTGAAGGAGGCGTCGAGCAGTGATCTCTTTGAGTGGGTCATCATCCGGACTATATGTGTGTGGGCGTGGCAAGGCATTAGCCGCCTTTGCGCTCCGCATTTCGACAGAAAAACCTAATTAAGTTATCTCTGCCAGAGACAATGGCAATGGTCAGAAGTAGCAGCAGTCATCCAGTCTTCCAATGCACCAATACCCGTTTTGGATCACATGATGCTAGTCAGCTGAAAGCTGACACCTTCCTCAAGCTAACACTCCACACGGCCGCAGGTGTCGCAGAACCAAAGAAACAACCTTTCTATGGCTCTTAGAGTCGCATAAATCATTCTGAGGCAAAAGAGGCGCTAATAAGATGGAATCTGTGGTAGATTGCGAGAATAGAAAGCGAAGTAAAATGAATATACAGGCCTGTTCTGGTTTCCACTTGCAGCAAAACATTTTGTGCAAGTGAATTACAATTGTTTTTGACATTTTTGAAAAACTTTTGCGGATTGAATTTACGTTTATGTTGATCAAGAATTGTTATTCTATTTATTTTGCAGATTGAATTCAGTTGTAGTTTGATCAAGACTTAACATTCCATTAAGTAACTATTTCATTCAATTGCTAAACGAATAAATAGAATGTAAATATTTAAACTTGAATGAAACTGAAAACCGGAACAGCTCTGATAGAGACTCATTCGCCAGGCGATGACAATAAAATGGTCGCCGTTTGAATCCAAAGCTTGACACAACGCTTGAGGAGCCATCGTTCTTTGTGAAGAAGACGACGGAGAAGAAGCAGAAGCAGAAGAGGTTCTTAATTAAATGGGTGTTGCTGCTGAATGTTGCTAATAACCAACAGGACAACAGCAACAACAACAACAACAACAACAACAACAACAACAACAACAACAACAATGAGGCAGCCAACGATGCGAAAAACAAATAAGCCAAACCCAAAAGGTCTGCTACTGTTGCCACCTGTTGCTGTCTCTTTCTTAGCATGCCTTCTCGTTTGATGTATGTGCATATGAAGTGGTTAGAAAAGGGTGAAGCTTTACTTCAGTTATACACAACTATCTTTGACAAGATTGTTCGAACTGAATTCACTTGCGATTGTGATTGGAGTCAATTTAGTTCTCTCGGTCTGTCTGTCTGTCAGAGCTAATGTCTGTTCTTATGTTTTCATGTTACCAAATTTTCGTCAATATAACTTGTCTTTCTTGTTTAACATTTCAAACATAGCAGTCCAACATTCCATTATCATACTTTCAACTCTCTGATTCGATTTGAAAAACTAACATATTATATAAAAAGTGATGAAGAACATTAGTTTCGTTTCAATCTTATTTCTTGGCTATGTAATCGTATTATGTACTTCAATATGCCGTAAGTAACATACTACTTTATATTGAAATATATAATGCAATTTGTTATGAATTTGCAGTTGCACATCAATTAAACGCTGAATGTATGAAGTGTTCTGAATATTATGATCCAAACTGTAAAGTATATAATAATACATTCACGGGACCAGATAACTTTACACATCTAATTATAAAACTCGAAGAGAATGAAATACAAGATCCAGATCTAGGAAAGTGTCTTCAAGATGGTTATAAAATAGAAGGTAAGCAACTAGATACATATATATACAACAATTTTGTTTATCACTAACAGTTCTTTTTTCATAAGGTAAAATTCAAGAGTATTCGTTTATATGCTCTCTTTCGACAAAGAAAGGTTGTGGTACAATTGTGACTCCAAATTTCGACTGGGGTTTGTTTCCGTCGCTTCCCTGTGCTTTCTGTGGCAAAGCATGTGGTTGTGAAGTTAAATTTTCACTGGGATCATCCATTTATCATTTATCTGAAAGTAATTTTAAACAAATGGCTGTTTGCTTTGGTATGATTTTGAGTATTATGCTTTGGGATTGAGTATTGAATGTGTGAACGTGTCTGTTGATCTGTCTCCAAATATGAATTCTACAACTTGAAATTGTCAATAAATAATTTTGATCGTCTTAAATATATTAAACTGGTAGATGGTTGTTCTTTTCTTGGCTGCCAAATGGTTATTTCAATTTATTTGACCGATTCTAACCGATATGTTCAAAATAATATAATTAACATAGTCATTTCAATCAAGAATTCTTCTATTTTATTGTAGATTTGTTGTCTTCCAAATTTTCTGACTTAGCACTTGATCTTATAGCTGCCACAAAAACAATCGGCTTCAAAATGACAAGCATGATAACCCTTTTTGTCTTTTAATTTAACTATAATAAACTTGTTAAAAAAAATGTCATCAAAATCTGATCTATATCTAATAACTCAATTTCAGTTTAGAATCGATTGAAAAATTAGTTTTCGTTCGTCTTATTTTTCTTGTTTTACTTTTCAAACATAACTTAGCGGTCCCACATTGTATTATCATACTTAATTCTAGCTGTTTACAATTTAAACAATTATTTTATAAATAATGTTGAAGAATATTGGGTTGGTTTCAATACAATTGGTAGACGGTTGTTCGTTTCTTGGCTGCCAAATGGTTAATTGAATTTATCTGAGCGATTCCAATCGTCATTTCAATCAAAAATTCATCTAATTTTTTTTTCGATATTATGTCTTACATTGTCATCAAAACCATTATTTCTTATAGTTGCATTGGAACAATCGGTTGAAAATTTAGATTTTGCTTGAACAACTGTAATGTTTCTCAAGTTATCTACAGGGCATCTGCAAGTCGAGCACTCTCGTTTGTTGCGTTCTCACTAGTTTGTGTTGTTATTTTTATTGTTGTTGTTGCTGTGCAACTTGTTGCGCAGCCATGTTTGCAGAATTGCACAGTCTTTTTTGATTCCGCATGCGATATAGCAACATAGCTAGACACCCCCAACTGTAGAACTTTGGAGAGATCTCTTTGGATCTGAACTGAAGTTTTTGCATATTTTATGAGGCAGAGAAGAAGAAGGAGAAAACCTGCTGCTGCTGCGGCTGCTGCTGCTGCTGCTGTTGTTGGGATGGAGGCCAACCAGGTTGAGATGAAGTGCCAGACAAATTGTTGCCTACAAATCAATTAAATTGCTAATGCACCGCGACAACAAACAAAACGGCAGCAACAACAGTAGCAACAACAGCAACAACAGTAGCGAAAACAACAGCAACAACAAATCGTGTATTAGGCTCACAATTTAATGGAGCCACATTCCAGCGGCTGGCTAAAAGACAAAAAAATAAAAAATACAAAAAGCGCCATTGTCGTATTCAAAAGCCTGGCCAACTTATTCAACGTATCCAATGCCGCCAAAGAAACCACAAGAAATGCATAAACATATTGCAGATTGTTTTTTTGTTTCTTTTTTTTCGGCCTGTCTCGGTAATACTCGTAATAAGGGGCCCCAACTCAAGTGCACCAGCATTGAAATGTACATGGACATTGAACACAACCACAGAGCTGGAAGACGGGAGCACTAACACCAAAATCAAAACAGTAACCAAAACAGAAACTGTAACAAAAACCGAAGCAGAAACAGAAACACAAACTGAAGTCGAAACAGAAGCAACATGCAACAACACCGCGGGGCGACTTTTGACAAAAATGCAATGTTGTTCATAGCAAAAATAATATGAGCTTGAAAATAGTTGCAAATAAATGCAACACAAATAGCAGGTTGTATAAGAGATGGTCAAAGAGAGAGAGAGAGAGAGAGAGAGAGAGAGAGAATGGGAGTAATAAACACTGAAATATTCATAAGAGTAATAATCTAAAGAATCCAAAATACTTTTGAACTGACTCAGTACACGTTTTGAAATAGCGTTTTGATATCCGCCAGCGATTAAACGTTAAATTTCGAAATTTAAATGTTTTCAACATGTGTAGGGAAGGACTGAAGGACGAAATCAATCAAAATTCGATGGCAAAGTTAATTTAGATGACGAAACATAACCATTAAGAAATTCTATTTGTGATGCTTGATGCCACTACTATCGATAGGGTTTTTACGTACCTCGAGTATTTTAGAGTTCTAGTTCTCACATAAGTCTTGAATAGCGCCCAAAGAGCCTCCCACTGTTTATACTGTTGTCGTTGTCACCAGTAGCAGGAGTAAGAGTAGGATCAGGAGGGGGAGCAGCAGGAGGAGGAGCAACTGTAAACTGGTTGTGTAAGTTATGCTGGAGCTGTAGCTGTAGCTGTAGCTGTAGCTGGAGCTACGCCGCTGACTCGCTGTCGAAATTCATTCAATTCAAAACTAATTTCAAGTCCAGTTTCAAGTTACACGAGTGTCTTTTTTATTTATTTATTTATGTGTCGTTCTCCATTTGTCGCCTGGCGCATTTTTAAAAGCCAAACGGCACAGAGAGAGCGAGAGAGAGAGAGAGAGAGAGGGGGTTATAGAAGAGGGGTTGCTGGGGAAGCGTGAGAGATCGCAAGCTACAAACTGCGCCTGGGCACGCGTTCAATTAGCTGCAAATTGCAAATCGTGCGGCGCATGCGGAACGTCCGTTGTCGCCACGTCCAGTGGCAACAACATATTGCTGCTGTTGCCAGTGCCACAGCAATGGCACTGTTGCTGTTTGTATTGCTGTTTGCCAGCAACAGTTGCTAATGTGTTGTCAACAGAACTCGCGTTGACAGCAGAATCGAAAATATTTCATTTCAAATTTGTAGCAACTGCAAATGTGCGTGTGTGTGTGTATGTGTATGTGTGTGTGTGTGTGTGTGTGTGTGTGTGTGTGTGTGTGTGTCTGTGAGAAAGTAAGAAAACATAGATAGAGAAAGAGAAAGGAAGAGTTATCGATTGCACAGCGAGTTTTAATTGTGAGTGAAAACTGAAACTGAGTTGCAATACCATTTGATGAGTTATGGCATAGATCTTAAAAACAGCATCCAGAATTGAAATTATTCAATTTAAAGAATGAGAAATGAATAATGTATGAGACAATAAGAGTTATCGATAACACAACCATTTTTAATTCCCACTATCGATTATCGAGAGAGAGAGAGAGAGACAGATATGAATAGAAATAGAAAGGTAGAGTTATCGATAACACAACCAGTTTTAATTGCGAGTGAAAACAGCAACAGCAACAGGAGCAATGGCAATCGCTGAGTTATGGAATAGACCTTGAGACAACATCCTGTCGACAGTTGTTGTTGTTGCTGTCGCAAATTCTAAGCGAAAGCGCTGCTCGTAACTCAGCAGCAACATTTGCATCTGCAACAGCAACAGTCACAGCAGTAACAGCAACAACGAATTGAATGCCATTTCAAGTTGCAGCGCGCATTCAAGTTGCAATTTTTGTCATTTTGCGTTCTTTGAGTGAATGATAACTGACAGTTAAACAGGCCAAGTTGGATCCGCGGCCTGCGCCTGCGCCTGCCCCTGCCCCTGCCCCTGCCCCTGCCACAACAGCAGCAGTTGCTGTGCTTAACAGCAACATTGCTGCTGTTGGCTCTGTCTTGTCTGTCCCCTGGCTTGGCCAAAGGTAAATGTCAATAAATATTGCCAATGCTCGTCCCAGACGATGTCATTGTCATGGCTGCTGCTGCTGCTGTAGCAACTGTTGCTGCTGCAACTCTTGTGGAATGCTTCAATGAGGTTTTTTTTTTACTTGCAACTTTGCAACTTAAAGTTGTTGCTTGTTACCCAATCCCTGTCCACAAGCATAAATTCTATCAACAAGCAAATGGAAATATTAAGGAAATTAAGTTGTTGCAGCTTTTGTTTTGTTTACGCGCCTCAAAGCAACCGCCGCCAATCTTGCCGAAAGTCAAAGGCTAGTCTTAGTCGATGTCGATGTCGAAGCCCCAGTCTCCAGCTCAGTCTCCATTTTAGTCTTAGTTTTAAGTTTGGGGTCTCTAGCTTCAACTCGAGCTGAATGCAATGCGAAACCAACCGCAGTGTAACATACATCATTTTCACACCGAAACGCAATTGATGATGAGACCACGACAACAACGACGACGACGACGATGGCGTTGAAAGGAAACCTGTGGCAAACCTCAAGGCGAGAATTATGAGCGACAACGGCAACAGTTGCAATAGCAACAACAACCTGGTGGCGCAGCAAATGACTTTGAACTGAGAATTTGCAGCTAATAATTTACACAAAAGCGTTTTTAATCATTCAACCGGCAGCAGCAGCAGCAGTACAAACAGTGAAGGAACCAGCGACCAATAAATATTGCCAGCGTGGCAGCAGCAGCAGCAGCAACAGCAACAAGAAGAAATATTTACAGCAAAGCAATCAATCAGTGCATTGCTCAATACTCGTAGTCAATGATACCGCTTGGAGAAGGCAGCAGGAGTAGGCGCAAAAAAGTAGAGGAGAGGCGAAGGAGTAGTGTATTTTGGAACCACTGTGCTGGGCATTGTGTCGGTCAAGAGTGGATAGAAAGAAATAAGTCTGGACATGGACATTGAAAGAGCAGTGGGAATGCCAATGCCAATGCCAAAACCATTGCCGATGGCCACAAGATCATTGATAATGATCTGGAAGCTGCAACTAGAGTGCAAGCTGCACCGCAACCACCTCCTCGTCTACTGCTGCTACAAGAAAATCAACTGAGCGCCAAAGACCAAAACAGAAAAGTATGCGTAATGGCCCCAGGGAGCTGGATGTTGCTGCTGTTGTTGCTGTTATTGTTGCTATTGCATTGGTGATCTGTGCACGGCCTGCGGTTGTTTGCCTTTTGTCTAGATGCTCGCCAGCGATGAGAAAACGCGTCATAAATGCGTAAAGTTGACGACAGCAACAGACCAACAGCAACAGCAACAGCAACAGCAATAGACGCAACTGATGGACAGCAGCTTGAGCCATTGCTGAGGAGAGTGAAGGAAGTGCCTCGGCAGTCTTCATCATATTTAATGGTTGTGTGATAATATGCCACGTTGCTGTTGCTGCTGCTATTGCTGCTGCTGTTGCTGCTGTTGGGCACGCCAGCAACATGGCCATAAACATTCAGTTGGTAGTTGCAGTTGCTGAAAATGCAGCAACGCAAAACTCAATTAAAGAAACGCATTGCAGCCGCATTGCAGCCAATGATACTTCCAGCCTCAGATCATGATCATGATCATGATCAGCGTAATCATGCTCACCATCATAATGATAATAAACAACTGACATTGAAGTGCCAGATCGACAACTTGGCTGCGTTGTTGCCGCAGTGCACAGTGCTCATAAATATGGCAAATGTTGCTGCTGCTGCTGCTGCTGCTGCTGTTGTTGTTGATGCTGTTGTTGTTGCTGTAGCTGCTGTTGTTGCTGTAGTCATCTACAACTTGGTTATTAGTCGCCCGGAATGTTGGCGATGCGCGTTAATTAACTCATCAATTTTTTGTGCCTTACGCGAGTTGCAGTTGCTGCTGTTGTTGTTTCTGTTGTTGCAGCTGCTGCTGTTGTTGTTGCTGCCTAAAGAGATTTTTTGGCTGCCTACACACAATATATGTATGTGTATCTATAGATATATGTATGCGAAATGTACCAGCTTACTTAACAAATCACAAAAGCATCGCCAATCCAATCAGCGAGGAGAGTAGCCAGAACATGGCAAACTAGTGATGATCAAATATCAAGTTCTTCCTCAATAAAATATCATCATATAGGATCAATTTATGCTTCTTATATTGCTAGCCAAATGCGATATGTTGCATACAACAGTTTTCCGTGAATTTTGCACATTTCCCAATCGAAGTTTCCAAGATTCGGGATTAGTGCTCACTATGGTTTTATGGTTTGGGCCCAGCGTTGATTGCCAATCGCCAATCGCCAGTGAGGACAAACTCTTTTATATATATAGATATATATATTTATATATATATATAAATATCAATATGTATATATCGAATAGCACGTACATAAAATATCGTTAATTTTGGATACAAATAAACGCTTTCTTAGAAACCACGTATGGTAATCGCGGTGGAAATATTTGATATACGTATAAAAGAACATATTGAGGTTTATATAGATTAAGACGGTACACGGAGAGAAATATTAGGCAGTATTCATACTTCAATAAGCAATAATTTAAATTTTGACAGTTGTCTGGCAGTTATGCACTAATTGCATCGATTATGCACAATAAGGCATAAATTATACACTTTAATGCATAGCTACTTATGACTAACTAAAGTTCCTAATTCATAATTGATGCTTGCTTATGCATAATTTTGTATTTCTTATGCACATTATATGATGCATATTAATAATGCATAATTTTGTCATATTTATGCACAATATATTATAAATAAAGCGTATCTTATACATAAAAGGTACAAATTTGACTTTGTCCAACATTTTATATGGTACATACATAGGGGTATGTATTTCAAAATTCATTAATTTGAGCATAAATCATGCCTAGAATGCATTAATGCAGCATAGAGTTATTTCAGTGTAATTTGGCTTATAATTTGCAATGAGTTTTATCGCTTTAGTATTATTTATTATTACTATTATTGTTACTCTCAAACTGTGCATGCTTTGTACAATGTACATATATGAAGTAATATCATATGGATGCCTATCGATATATTTCTCACATCTCTATAAGAAGCGCAGATTCCAAATCGAACTCAAACACAGACACAGAGACAAAGAAGAACACAAGTCGCTGTCTCAATTCTCATTACTGTAGCTCTGTCTGAGTGCGTGTGAGGTGGCATTCCTAGGCCCCTCCTCCACCTCCACCTCCGCCTCCGCACCCGTAACGACCCCTTCAACCCCGTCTGCTTTGCCCCGCCCTTGCGACGTCTGTTGTCTTTCGTTGTTGTTGTTGTTGTTGTTGCTTTTTCTTGTTCATCGAAATTAAGTACCTACTAGAATGTAGTTGAAAATGTCTTTAATAATGACAGCAACTATGTGTGGAACTTGAAAAGCGCGTAAGCATCATCAGACTCAGAACACGTTCATGTGTCGTCGCTCATGTCCATGACAATCCGTGCTACCCCTGCTACCCCGTCGTAGCCATTGTGGCCCCTTCTTTGTTCCCTTCCATGCCTTTGCCTTTGTGTCCAGCCTGAGCTTCTTTAGTTGTTTTAGACTTTGCCAGTTGCCAGTTGCCAGTTGGCTGCTTTGTTGCTGCTCGTCGAGTGCGAGCTGTGCGCAATAATCTGGAACGTCATTTTTATTGCTGCCACTCGCTGGGGCATTCCTCGTGCCGCATCCGCAACCGCGTCCTTCTGCTCCTCCTGCATCATGCCATTCACATTCATTGGGCCAGAGTCTTAGCTACCCAGTTTGAGTTTGAGTTTGAGTCTCAGTCGCAGTCTCAGTCGCAGTTCCAGCCTGCTTGTTGTCATCTTAAGCAATCATCTCATAATCGGCAGTGGCAGTGACTCTGCCTCTTGTGGCAGCAACAGCAACAGCAACACAGCAATAGCAACAGCAACACAGCAACTGTGGCAAGCGGCATCGTCTTCGCTTGCATTTATGAGGCGTCTTCTCTGTCCGCGTCAGCTTCAGCTTCAACTTCAGCGTCAGCAAATCCCGAACGAACAGCAACCCCCGTCAGCTCCAAATCGGTGCTGCAACAGCAACAACAGCAACAGTTGCTGACACATCGTCAAGGCGCTGATATAAATCTACGCATTGGTTCGACTTTGACTCTGCAGCGGATTGGATTGCATCTGGAGCGCGTTTTGATTGATTGCTCTGCGGATTGCCCGGAGGCGGCGACTTTTTCGCTGGTTTTGGTGTTAATAATAATTATCGAGTATTTCAAGCGAATTTCTAACTAGAGAGAACGAGAGGGTCAGTTGGCGAGAGGGTGTCATCAAGAGAGAGATCGTTAAACAAACTAAGATGGGATAATGCTAGGATAGTTAGCAAGTGTAAGTGCTCCTTTGTCGCAGTACCTGAAACATATCCTTTTATTTGGACTTACCATTACGAACGAGATGCTTTGCATCAGTAATGGATTGTCTAACAAACCTTAGCTTATAAGTGAATTCGCGTCCAGAATTTAGTTCAGACTCAATCTTTACTTAATCATGCATGGGCTCATTTTCCTCGTGGATTTGGTCAATTTTTTGGATAACTTTAGGAAAAGAAGTAATTATATTAAATAATTTTAGATGTGTCTTAGAAGGCGACTTTCAGGCCGCCGTCCATGGATCTACAAATCGTTGGGATGGCGCTGCTATAGGCGCCTTCTACTTGTATTTATCTCTAGTCTCCAGGCTAGCGAGTTGGATTGCCTCTGGAGTCATTCTCTATATCGGCTGGTGTACCGATTAATCTCCGAGCATATGGGTTCAACTCGCAGGTCACTATAGAGCAGCAATTTTCTGGACCATCCTAATTTGGGTAAATTAAATGCTCTGTATGGAGTACATGGCAGCACATCCCCAAAGTGAGATGTCATACGCCATTGTAGCCCCCCGGACCATCTTATACACCCGTAGCTTCTTGGCCATTCTGAGGCAGCGGTTTGGCATCAGCATCCAGTCTAGTTTTGGGGCCTTTCTTTGGGAAGCAGCAGCAGCCTGCAGGATATGGAGGATGTGGGCAACTGGAGCCGGCAGGTCCGCTGTGTACAGTGTGTACAGGACAGGTCCAAGGACGCTGCTCTGCGGTACACCTGCTAGAATGCGGCGGAAGCTCGATTTTCAGAGATTTTCATATAAAAACCCATTTCTTATCCGATTTTTCCTATGGCAGCTATTTGTGATAGTGGCGTTATCCGATTTTAGCATATGTAGGTACTACTTGCAACAAAAAGAAGCATCTATGCCAAGTTTCATCAAAACTGAATAAAAAGTTGAAGTTTTATTCAATTCGGTTGCAATTCTCAAACGGTTTAAGCAAACACGGAATGTAGTGGCGCCTGAACGCTTCACCGGACAACGTGGCTTTAGCTTTACCTTTAGCTCAACATTAAAATTCTTAACAGTAAACTGACTCATAAACTTGACAAATGCTTTATTTGTCGCTGGATTTTGTACACTTCTGAGGAGACCATAAATATTTAAAATTGTCCTTCGGACTTGTTTGATTCATTCATCTTATTTTCTTCCTCTTGTTTTTAAATACTAAAATTTAATATCGATTATATCATATTCAAGTTTCTATAGCAATTCACATGCTGCCAGCATTGATGCATTGTATCGGCATCAAAAATAGCAAACCTTTGACTATCAAATATGCTTCCCAGTTATCTTTATTCCATAACGTAATACATTTCGTGCTTCCCTTTTAAATGAAATAGCAACATTTTGCATTTGAAAGTCATTTTAGAATATTTTTCATTTCACTGGCTCAAAAGCAAAACAGTGCACTCTAAATCGTTATGCAGAATTCAGAGCAGTAAAGAATTTATATTTCGACTGAATTGGGAACTGAAAAAGAACCTTTCGTTACAATTTCGAGAGATATTTGACTTTTCTTATTGCATTGTCTGCTTTGCAAAATTTCTACTTTTTATACTCTGCTTTGCAAAATTTCTACTTTTTATACTCTGTTTTCCAAAATGGAAAAAAAGAGTATATTGGGCTTGTGAAATGTCCGTCCGTCCGTCTGTGCGTCCGTCTGTCCGTCCGTCTGTCCGTCCGTCCGTCTGTATGAACGCAGGTTTTTTCCACAGTTTTGAAGCTAGAGCAACCAAACTTGATATACATGTTGGTATATACCATAGTAAGACAAAGTGTCAAGATCACCCCCAAAACCCCCACCCCTTCCCCCACAAACCGCAAAAACCTATATCTTCCACAGTTTTACAGCTAGAGTAACCAAATTTGACATAAAGACTAGTGACCACACCCTTGACCGACCTGCCAAAAAAAAAAATGCCACGCCCACTACCGCCCTCGCAAATGAGGTAAGCCTGTATCTCCTACAGCCTTATAGCTAGAAACCCCAAATTTTGCAGTATGACTCCATTTGAACTCTTCGAAAAATGTTGCCACGCCCACCCCCGCCCCAGTAAACGAGCGATCATTTACGTACAGAAAACAGAGCATATCGCAGTCGGGTGACCCCGACTGCAACGTTCTTACTTGTTTCGAATCGAAGTTAAAAGTGTTGTTTGTTATTTTTAAGTTTTAGGCATCAAAAATATATATATTTGTAATGTTGCTGTTGGGTTATGGTGACAAAAAAGCATAAAAACGATTACAAAGCATTTGGCATTGGCAACGTTGACGTGTGTGGCATGCAACCAAAATTTGTTGCTGCTGTTTTTTTGTTTTGTTGTTTTGTTGGCGGTCAATGCTGGCTGTTGTCATTGCTGAGGGAGCAGCAGCAGCAGCAATGTTACAGCGCTGCAATTTAAATAAGTGCCCAACAGCAGCAGCAGCAGTCGCAGCCGCAGCAGCGGCAACATATACAACAGCAACAACAACAATGAGAGATAATTGCCGCTGGTTTTGCTGTAGTTTCGTTTCTAGCGCTCGTCTTTAATTCTTTTCTTTTGGCGACGCCGGCAACACGTAGGTCAACTCGTACAGCAACAGCAACAATTGCTGATGTGTTCAGCCTGAAGCCTTTGGCCAGCCGCTTACAAGCGTTGTAAATTCCGCGCTGGCTGTCGCCATAATTGTTCCACTGTCCCCCCTTTTTCACTCCCTCCCCCCCTCTCCCCTCCACCTGAGCTGTTTGTTCGTCTGTGGGCAACACTTTTTGAGAGATCAGCAATTGGTTGCCTGTTGGCCTGTTTAATGAGTGCAACAAAATAACATCTGTGGCATGCGAGGTGTCTAAATTAGCTGGGAACGCGTTTTTCGGGTGGAGAGCGCGGCCATCAAAAGCGAAATATTGTCGCCGTCGCATGTAATTAGGAACAGAGCAAATACCAAAAAAGCAGCAGCACCATCAGCAGCAGCAACAGCAACAATGCAGCGCTTGCCAGCAACATTTGTCAGCAGCAGATCGGCAAATAATAAAAATCGGTAGCAATTGCAATTGTTGTCGAATTGTTGTTGTTCTGTCGCCGCGACTGTTGCTGTTGTTGCTGTTGTTGCTGCTGTTGCTGCCGCTGCAGCTGCAACAAAGGGATGCGACGCGACTCCCTGTGCTGCTCTTGTGCTCTGTGTTGGCCATGGCAACATGTTGATCACTGATATCGTCTGCACGATTTGCTAGCAACAGCACAACAGGTAGACTCTGTTGTCCAGAAGAGAAGCTTCTGCTGCTGCCTGCTGTTTTGTGTGGACAGCTTTTTGTGTTGCTGCTGCTGCTGCTGTTGGTTTTTGTTGATCTGGCAACTTCATTACTTGACAGCGCACGACTTTGATATAGAAGCCCAGTCTCAGTCTCCGTCTCCGTCTCAGTTTCCGTCCCAGACTCCGTCGAACTGCAATATACATTTCAAATGACAAACAATAACAGCAGCAACATTTGTTTCTTTTTTCTTGTCAGCTTTAATATATATTGAGCATATTGTTGTAATCAATTTTACAAGTTTTTCATTATTGATGGGTGCCTGCTATTTTTGTGTTTTTGTTGCTGTTGTACGCCACGCCGCATGTGGCAACTGTTTTTAGGTTTGTTCTCCGTTCTCTGCTGTTTACTCTGCACAATGTGGTGTCCTTGAGCCCAGACGACCCACTAAGCTGCCTGCCAGCTCAGCAATTGTCTACGATTAGCACTAAAGCTGGTAACTGATATCGCAGGCACTATCGATAGTATCGATTGCTTATTTTATAATCACTTTCGATACTATCGTAAAGCCATTGATGTTTTAATCTTTTTTAAGAATAGCTATTTTAAGCACACTTTATTTCACCACATTCACCTTAAATAACTTCATCTTCACAATTTACAAGATTTTGTGGATTGAATTCTCGTGCTACAATATGAACGAGGTTAACTTTCAGTGTGTATTCAAAGTCGTACTTCCATGGAATCGTAGACACACTTAATTCCACTTTAAGATTTTGTGAAAGTAAATTAAATTGCTTTCAAGCAAGTGAATTCTGAATGAAAAGAGATTTATTTAAATAAGAATTAAATAAAGTTGCTTTTGAGAAAGGACTCATGAATAATAATGAAAATTTCAACATGCATCGAAAATTTCAATTCCGCAAAATGTTGCCGAAAGTGGAAACCAGAATAGTTCTGTATTAGAGACATTAGATCTCTGTAAAATGTAACTAAATGGTATAATTTTTGTCTATTCTTTTCTTAACTTATTATATAACTTATTTGGAAAATTATTATTATTATTTTTATTTTTGAATAGCTAAAGCTGTACTATCGATTAACAGCATTATCTATAGCTATAGTTTAGCTTTAGTTCACACTCCTTACCCGCTTTTGTAATTTCGCATTCGGCTTGTGCACCGCTATAATCACCGCTCTGTGTGGCAATGTGGCAATGGGCAATGTGGCAACGTGGCAAAGTGGTCGCCACTGACACCTAGACACATTTTTCTGTGGCACAAATCAAAAGGCAAACATTTTCACTTTCAATTACAGCAATTAAAGCGAGCTATGATAATAACTTATTTAAGACTGCTGCTGCTGCGGATCGGTTGATGCCGCTGCTGCTGTTGTTGTTGTTTCTCAATGATTGTTGTTGTTGCTGCGTTCGCCTGGACCTGGCGTGGCGTGGAGCTGGCTGCAGCCACAGGCCAAAACTGGACACGCAGCCAGACACAAAACAACGTGCAGCGTACAACTTGCAACGTGATTGAGGATGCGGTTGTTATTTGTTGCTGTTGCTCGTTTTCATACTCTTTTTTTTTAATTTTTTTGTAAAAAAAAGCAAAAAAGAGTATATTGGGTTTGTGAAATGTCCGTCTGTCCGTTTGTTTGTATGAACGCAGTTTTTTCCACAGTTTTGAAGCTAGAGCAACCAAACTTGGTGTACATATTGGTATATACCATAGACAAACAAAGTGTGAAGATCTACAAACCACCGCCACCCCTTCCCCTTAGAGTGACCAAATCACTTCCTTGATTTATCTGACTAAAACACACCCACCCCCGCCCCCACAAATAAGCAAAGTCTGTATCTCCCACACCCTTTTAGCTAGAATCATCAAATTTTGCAGGTTAAATTCTGTTGCCCTATTAAAAAGATTGGATAAAAATAATTTTGCCACGCCCATTATCTGCCCCACCTGTAAAACTGGATCAACTAAATTTAAATTGATGGCAAAACTTAAAAGATTTAAGCAAAAATACAATTGCCACGCCCACTTCTGACTCTGCAAAGAGGCGAAAAAAAGAGTATAGAGTATATCGCAGTCGGGTGCATCCGACTGCAACGCTCTTTCTTGTTTTTGTGTCTTTTGCTCGTTGAAAAACTAGCTCAGCTTCAGCTTCAGTTTCAGTGTTTCAGTTGCCACGTCCCGCCCGCTTCACCACTGTCACAAATTGAATTTTCGAAAACTATGCAACACTCATACGCCCCGTGGGTCCTTGAACCTCACCCCTTACGCCCTTGCCGCCCCCCTGACTCCCGCTCTTTAGCATCTCTTCAACTCTGCAATTGCAGCATAAACGCTTTTTAATTGAATACGAATTCTGTTACGAGACTCGAACTCGAACTGGGACTGGAATTGGGATTGGGGCTGTGTGGATGCAACTTGGGGCTGAGATGGGACCTGTGCCTGTGCCTGTCCTCGATATGCGATTCGCGATCAATGTTGTTGCTGTTGTTGCCGCTGATGTTGTCGTTGTCGCTCGTTTTGAAGTCATCGCCCAGTGGCTCACTTACAACTGGCCGCCGGGCATCCTTTTTGGTTGCTCTGCTTGTTGATTTTTTTGTGTGTTTATAAACTCTTTTTTATATTAAACACATATATATATATATATATATTTATATATATATATATATATATATATATTGTTAATTTATAGAAGTTTTTTGTGACTGCTGCTGCTGCTGCTGAAATGCCTTTGACTTTGCTCGTTGTCATTAAAACGCGCGATGGGACATCGATTTGTTGCTGCTGTTGTTGTTGCTGCTGTAGCCGCTGCTTCTTTTTATACCCTTTCAACGGGTATTACTAGACTCTCATGAAATGTGTAACGCATTGAAAGAGTCGTTTCTCACATTTTTCGGACCACTACATGATAAAAATCGGTTTAAAGATGAGCTGTGTGAAAAACTTGTTTGTTTCTTAAGATAACTCAACTAAACTTACTTATTCACGTTTTATACGTGTTGAGAAAATGTAATGAATAGCGGACCCCTATACCATATCTTATAGCGACCATAGAAACAATCGGTTAAAAAATTAGTATTTGTATGAAAAACTTTTTTGTTTCCCAAGTAATCTCAACATAGCTCACCAACCTAAGTTTTAGAAGGCTTTTGTCATGCCGACAAAGTTTAATTTAAATCGGACGACTATATGAGATGATGTATGAAAAACTTTTTTGTTTATATAGATATCCTAATCAATCTTGAGCACTTGAAAGCTGTTTTTATACCTTATATAGTTTGATCAAGTTTCACAAAAAATAGGACTTCTATATCTGAAGGCTGCGGAGGAAGAATAGTTCGAAAATGAGTTCCTGTAAAAACAACCATTTTGTCTCTCAAGATAATTCAAGAACCGAAAATGTAAAATAACTGTTAAAAAATTATTTGTTAAATGAAAAACTTGTTCGTTTAAATAAATATCCTTTTTTCCTTATATGGAATAATTCAATTTTTTGTATAAAAAAGCCTATTATGTTTTTACAGATATCTGAACCAAACTCAACTATTGCAAATCTAAATATACTTCGTATGAATTGGTCATATTACATATAGTAGCCCGATTTCTACTATGTATATCATGGCGGTTGAAAAAACAATCGTTTGATATTTGAGCTGTTGTGTCTTAGGAAAACTTATTATAGGGTATTCTAATTTCGGCACTCTAAAGAAATCAATTTATTTTTCGTTTTTTATTGTTGTTGTTGTTGTTGTACTGTTTGTTGTTTCTCGCTGCTCGTTTCTCGTTTTCTTGATGTTGTTGATTTTTGTCGTTTGCCTTTTAAATGAAAATAACAATAAATCAAAGGAGGCTGTCTTCGTCTTCATGTCCACTTACGAATGTCCCCAAACGCGATGAATTTTGAGTGGTTCCTTGCTCTCTTTCTTCATTGTACCCCTCTCTTTCCCTCACCATCACCACCCACCCCCTATGGATTCCATGTAATTTGTTCAGCTTATGGATTTTTAATTGCACACAAAATGAAACTAGGCAGCCAATATGGGTTCGGGCTTAAGTTTCCTGCCCACCCAGTCAACAGGTGGCCGGAGAGATGCGAATGCCAATGCCAATGCCAGGTAGCCACTAACACACTCACACTCACCTACTCTCACCCACAATCACCCACAGCGACCAAAGCGACCTCATTTGCTCCAACCGAATGATGATGATGATGACGATGATGAGGAACGACGATTAGCGAATCCAAATCCAAATCTGGGATACAGCACGAGCCGAAGAACCAAGCTGAGCCGAGCTGAGCTTTCCAATCCAAGTCGAAGTCTGGCGAAAGCGCAGCCCAGTCACCTGCTATATAGAGTTGTTTTCGATAGTTCAGAACTAGTACAAATCTAATGAGCCATCAAAAAGTTTCTTCTATTCGTTTGGATTAGGATTTGGTTTTCGGTTGTTCTCTTAATTTCAACACAATTGTCGCTTATGAGCGAAACTCATGGTTCAAGTCCCTGCTTTGGTGCCATATATTGAAGACCTCCCTTGGCTATAGAATATTGTAATTAAGAATTTATTTCTAATTTAATCTATAAAACTTTTTATTTAAAAAAAGATTAATTTAAGAAAATAATTTTAGTCGACAACTTGACGAAGAATGACTGTACAAACTCTTTCACATTCGACTTCTTACGATTAATCGCTATCGGACATCAAAATTAGTATAGAACGCAATTTTGAAATTTTCATTTCACTCAACTCGGTCGGAATTGAACTTGGCATGATTTGTCATCTGTGTTATATTGAGTATATATTTAAATTGCGATTGATTTAAGAAATTTGTTTAAACTCGAAACCTGCTACGAATAATGACTCTAGCTGTTCGTTCAATTAAACTAGAACACACAGCTCTGAGAATTGAGGTATCGTTTAACGATGCTGCGAATAGGTGGCCTCAGCAAGTATACAAGTTTACCAGACGGATCATGAGAACCTGGTGCAGAGGTTAAGCAATAGACGCGGAGACCAGACCAGAGCAGAGCGATAGCCTCGCAGTTGCACTTGAAGTTGCAAGTTGGAGAGTCGGAGTAGAAGACGGAGATGGGGATGGAGTTGAAGTTGAAGTTGAAGTTGGAGCCTGGTATGTCATTGTGGGGTCCCTAATTAATTACCACGCCGGTGGCTTTCTCTAATGGCTGTCGCTATGTCTCTCTCACTCTCTCTCTCTGTCTCTCTCTCTGTCTCTCTCTCCCTCTAACTGTGTCTTACTGTCTCTCTCTGTCTCTCTATTCTCTATCTCTGCCTGCTCTAATGTAGATATTCCATTTGCCATTAGCCAGAGTTGAGTGATGAGCAGCGACTGGCGATGATCGTTGTCTGACGATGTCATAAGATTTGTGGGTGTTTGAGGGGAGGCATGTGGAAAAGAGGGGACATCTGTGCTGTCGATGCCTGATGTCTGCGCCCGGCTAACTCTCAACTGCTGCACTTAATCTCGGCTAAGACACAACAGCAACAACAACAACAACAATTGCGTTTGGTGTACCCAAGATTATATCTCATCAAAGGAGCACGTTTTTGAAATTACCGTACTAAGTGGGCGTCTAACTGTGCCAGTGTGTGTGTGTGTGCGTGTGTGCGCGTTTGCTATCCTGCTCTAACTACACACCCCCGTCCCTCCCCCACTCTCTTTCTCTCTCTCTCTTACCAACAAGCTTGCGAGCATGGCCAGCGCTTTTTCAAATTTTCCACGCTTGCTTTATGCAATTTGTCTTCTTTGAAGAATTCTGCAAGAGCACTCTCCTACATAATTCTTAAACTTTACTCGTAGAATCCTTTGCTGTACACAATTCATATATCATCTAAAGTTGTAAATGAGTATAAAAATGATCCGTCTTTATCGATAATTTGAACTTTTCCCATCATGTTGTTTTTCGATTTACCGATAACTATTGGTCAGAAGATAATAAGAATTAGGAACTTTAGTTCCTTTGTGCGGATATAGTTAAGTAGTTCTGACAAAAGAACTAATCTTTCTTTTAGTACCTTTCCGGACAATAGAGCAAATCGTTTGTTTAGCATAAAATAACGAAATGTTTCGTTAGCTTTTTTTTTGGACAAAAAAAAGAGAGAGAGAGAGAGAGAGAAAGAGAGAGAGAAAGAGAGAGATACCGACAGAGAGAGAGAGAGAGAGAGAGAAAGAGAGAGAGACAGATAGAGAGAGAGAGAGAGAGAGAAAGAGAGAGAGACAGATAGAGATAGAGAGAGAGAGAGAGAGAGAGAGAGAGAGAGAGAGAGATAGAGAGAGAGGGGAGAGTTAAGAACTGCTTGGAACAAAATAACAAGTAGCATCTATAATAACAGTTACTAAACTTATCTCTAATTCTTACTCTTGTAGCATAGTTTAATTCGGAATAGAGGCAATTTTCGTAGTCGACGTTTGCCGAAATCAAAGTCAAATATGTTTTATTAAAAATATTTTAATGCCATTAAGCATTAAACATCAGCCAAGTGTATTAACCTCTAGAGAGGGGCGAGGGAGGGGTAGGGTAGGGGAGTGGAGGACCACACCGAAACAGCTACCCTCGGCCTGACGACTACCGACGGGGTCATAAGTGCCTTCCATTTGGCTATTGGTCATTGACTTGAAGCTGGAGCTTGCAGCTTGCAGCGTCCAACGTGCAACTTGCAACTTGCAAGTTGGCGGCGTTTCGCATTTCGCACCAGGTTCGGGTCAGGTTCAATTTCAGTGTGCGTTAAAAGGAAGACGCACACAAATTGAGGCGGTGCTTGTTGCAACTTGCAACGTGGCAAGTGTTGCATGTTGCAGCAGCAGCCCACTGACCAACAGCAGCAACATCAGCAGCAGCTGCAGCAGCAACTGTTGCTATTGCCTCCCCACAGAGCTTGGACAATTTCTGGCTAATTTTCCAATGCCTCCGCTTATAATGCAAATCTTCAACGTTGCATCTAAAAATGGGAAAATGTGCCTGCCGAGATTGACAGAGATAGCAAGAGAAAAAGAGAGAGAAAGAGAGAGAAATAGAGAGAAAGAGAGCGAAAGAGAGAGAGGTAGGGAATGCTTATCAGGGGCAAATACAACGGCACAAGAATCACAGCAGACAAGAAAAAATGTCTGCAATGCTTAAATAAATAAAATGAAGAAATTGTAGAATCACGACGAGGCAGCAACAATAACAATAACAACAGCAACAACAACAGCCACAACAACAGCAACTGCACCAGCTTGCCAAATGGAAGAAACCGCTGCATATTCTACACTCAGAGAAACTAAATTGAATAACTATCAACGATAAACCTTATTCAGATTGGCTAATTTTGTTACGAAATGTGGAACGCACTGAAAAAGGCGTCTCCAACCCCATAAAGTATATATATATATAATAAAGTAAAAGTATGTATGTAGTATGTATATATACCTAATATATTTTTGATCAGCCGAGCCGAACAAGCCATGTCTGTCTATCTGACTGTCTGACTGTTTGTCTGTCTGTCTGTGTGAACTTGACTCTCAGTATAGCTATCTTGTTGAAACTTGGCTCAGATGCTTTTTTTTTGCTGCAAGCAGAACATATGTCGAAATCAGTCAGAACGGACCACTATGACATATAGCTGCCATAGTAACGATTTTACGAAAATTTTGTTTTTCAAGATAACTTGACCAAACTTACATATTGTTTAAGCATTATCTTAATATGGTCGCCTAAAACCTTATAGCTGTCATAGGAACAAGCAGTTGAATAATACGTTTTAATATGAAAACTTTTTTTGGTTTCTCAAGCTTTTAATATGTTATAGTTTTGCTAATTAAATTTGATCAAAATCAGGCAGCTATATCTTAAAGCTGTCATTTGGTTCTTTCTGGTTAGAGAGAAACATAGGTTTGTTTTAGAGCTTACGTTTTTCTCCAAGTGTATTCAAATGCAAGGTATATCCAAGACTGCATTGGTTTCATGGCCATGGTTGCATTAGGGCCGAGTTTATGCAAATAAAGTCCCAACAATTGCCGCTGATGAGGCAGCCCTGTGCAGGAAGGCTGCAAGTTGAAAGGAAGGGAGTGAGGAAAGAGGTAGACTTGATTTGTGCCATGAATGAAATTTTAGTTTTGTGGCAACATTTGTTCATAATATGCCGTTAGCTTTAACTTGGCTTTAAAGGCAACATTTGTAAGGTGTCCAATTGGTTAGCCGTGTTCCTTATCAAAGTTAAATGCCTGTCTGTTGACCAGTTGCAGGAGGAGGTGGCGGATGGCACTTGGCAGGTGGTAGATGAAAGACGAGGGAGTGGTAGCTACTCTGCTTTTCCGAATTTTTCTCACACGCCGCGAGGGGAGGTTGAGGAGAGGGAAGGATTCTGGACACTGGATGCATGTTAAATGATCTTATCGCTGCGCTTAGCATTTAATACCAAATTTGTTTTATGCAAATGAACTGAGCTGCAATTGCAACAGCAGCAGCAACAACACCAGCAACCTGCAACAGTTGGTGACAAAGAGGCATATTTCAGTGAGCAGTGCGCAACATTGCAACAGGCGTTAGATTTGATGTTGCTGCCACTGCCACTTTACGGTATTTAATTGATGTTTAACCTTGGAACGTTGCTCGTACCCATTGAAAAACGATACCAACGATGCCAACAACAACAACAACAGATAGCAGCAGCAGCAGCAGCAGCAGCAGCAAATTCAACAACAGCCAGCGACAACATGCAACGCCTGGTTGCAAACTGCAACCCGCTCTGCCCCTTCTCTATCCACAGTTGCCACAGATCGTGTGATTTTAAGCTTGCGATAAGACTTTGGGATTCGAATTCGGATTTGTTGCTGCTGCTGCTGAGGTTTCTGCTGCCGCAGTTGCCAAAATTGCCGGCTTTATTTAATAAATCTTTTTATGAATTCAATTTATTTTTCAATTTTTCAAATGCTGCGACCAGCCCAGAGAGAAACAGAGGGACAGACGGACAGACAGATGCCAGCCTACGATCTCGATGCGATTCGGCTTAAGATTTGTAGACTGGGGCAAGGGGAGTGGGGCTTAGGGGGGCTTAGAGGGGTGTTGGTTTCGCTGCTTGCGTGTTTCATATTTAATCAATTTTTGGCTTGGCTGCAAGTCGCTGTGAGTCGCACGCTCTTTTATCTGATTAGGCTTCAATTTCTCAATTTGGCCCATTGATGCGAACTTGGGTGTGGATTTGGATTGTGGATTGTGAATTTGGTTGTGAATTTCGATTTGGTTGTGTGTGTGTGTTCGTATTCGTATTCAGTGTAGATGTGGAGCAATGTTCGATGTGAGAGATCTTGTTAACATTGAACTTTTCATGTTTCGCCTCTGATTTCCGATGTAAATCGCTGCGAAACACATGCAAAAATTGATAGATTGTGCTGCGTCTTTTTACTACGAGCAGCTCAAAGCGAATGATGCTTTATCTTCTTTCTTTTCCCCGATTACAGTGTACGAATATTATATCGATTAACAGGGTTGCTGAGAGTGCCCAAGTACGGTCACACTCTGTTTTTACGGTTACAGTTAATATTTAAATTAGCTTACAGACTACTCTTATTGCTACAACATTAACATGGAAAATTGATGATTAAACTTTGAGGCGATAAAAACAGTATCGAAACCAAATGTTGCTTGTATCGATTAGCTTGATTATAGACTTTACAAAATAACAATCGACGCTGTTTCGATGATCCGAATGGAATAAAACGATTAATCGATTAATTTATTTACCTATAAAGTATATAAATGCGTGATCAGCATCAACAGCTAAGTCGAAGGAGTCATTTCAGTAGGCTTTCGAGCTGCCATGGGAACAATCAGTTGAAAAATTATTTTATTAATTTTTGATGAGAAAATAATTTTTTTTTCCTCAAGCTATGTTAGTCAAATTTAGCTGTTCTGCGTTTCAAAATGTTGTTGTAATATTGACCAAATTTTTTCAAAATTGAGCGACTATATCTTATAGGAACAATCGGTCGACAAATAATTTTTCATATGAGCAGCTTTTCTGCATTTTAATTTGTATAAAACTGGATTAGTGATTTCTTAGATGCTGCAAAACATGTTTGTATGTTTGTAACAATAAATTCCACAATTTTGAAGGTGTGAAAAAGCAGTCGATAGTATCGATAGTGGCATCGATAGTTTGTTTTTACGAATGTGTTACGGAGCTCTGTCACTCGACTGATGCTTTTCTTTTTGTTGCTGTTGTTTCTTGTACATTCCGTTGCAATGATTGTATTTGTGTTTGTATTTCTGTTTTTCTTTGTGTGTTGTGTTTTCCCATAGCTTCTTTCGAAACTGTTAGGGGCATAGGTATAGGTCTAATGAGCGGATTGAAAGTATCACGCTGTCCTGTCCGGCCGAAAAGTCGTGCTCCCAGAAGCGGAAACAAGACAAATCGAATCCAATCCAATCCAATGCAAGACAATGCCCGCTGCTCTATGCTCAATGCTCATGACTTATGCGCTGAGAGAGTTTTTCCGCGAATTTTCGCCACAATGAAAACACCTCACGCCGCCTGGTCTCTACACCCTCCAACCCCTTCCATTCTTCACTCTGCGACTTCCACCGATCTCTCCTCTATCTGCTCTATTGCATTGATTCAAATGCCAGCTGTAGTCATGCGACATTGTCGTCATTCAAGGCCAAAAATATCTTACAATGAACCTGGACTTGGACTTGGGTTTGGGTTTGGGTTTGGATCTGGTTAAGGTTGACTCTAAGGCCATAAATTAATCAAGCCTCTTGGGCGCTGGTTTGTGTTTGGGTTTTTCCGTTGTCCTCTTTGCATTTGACAATTGTCAGGCAGAAGAAGCAGATGTAGAAGAAGGAGGCATCCTTGTCCCAGGCGCACTTTTGCTTTTGGTCCTCTCGTCTGTGTCCATCTGCAAATCGGACTGTCGCCGAGATTCGGTTATTGACAGGCCAAGCCAGGCGGCTCATCGCTTCTCTTGGGCTCAACTTTAGTCTTACCCTTAGCCTTAGCCTTGGTCCTTGTCTGGATTTCTGATTCTGGCCCTGGCTTTAGCTCTGGATCTGGCTGTGAATCTCTGACTCTGACTCCAACTCTGACTCTGACTTTGGTTCAATTGACAGGCTGCTTTGGCTGTCGACCGTCGATTGTCGTTGGTCTCAGCGCTCAGGTCTCAGGTCTCCGAGTATTTTGTCCGCCGAATGGGCGAAGATAATTTATGTCCTGGTATTTTGCATACGCTCGTAATCGCAAGCGCACTTATTATACCCTCTACACATCCAAGCGCTACAACGGGGGTATTTAAGTTAAAAGCGATTTAGACTCTATCTACGTTCATATACATATTCATTGCCAGACTGACTGATTGATTGACAATACTCGCACAGCCCTAACCACAAGAAGTAGAAAACTGCATTTTTCACAGCAGTTATATTTTATGTGAAAGTGAGTACCAAGTACGGATTTTGGAAAGTTCGGTGAGGAAATGCGGAAAACTCTCGAAAAAATTGTGCTTGCAACCTTTTTTTTTTATCATCCGATCGGGTAAAATCACATTTTCAAAGATCTATATAAAATTTCAACAATAACAGCAGAACAAGTTTTCTTAAAATTTACCTCCTTAATGGAAAATGGGTGGTCAAGGTTGTATGGGTGAAATTTTAGTTTTCTTTCTCATTTTCAAAGATCTGTATGAAAATTCAACAAAGACTGCTTAGTTTTTTCTGGAAAATTCACCCTTCCTCGGTTGAAAATGAGTGATCTCGGTTGTATGTGCGAAATAAAGTATTAATCTATAATCTAGAGATGGTTTTCGAAAGTTTTCAAAGAAAAAAAAAACATTTGCTTGCGAAGCACATCGATAGTGAAGAGAATATAAAACTATTGATCCAAACGCTGTTGGCATCGATGTTTGTCATTTTTAATGGGAACAGGGAGTAAAAACTTTCTGTGAGCGTATCTAGCCTGATTTGTATTATAATATCGGTGATGTGGTAAAAAAAATGATGGAGTTAGGAATAATACCGAAAGGTATTATAGAATAATATAGAGTATATTTTAGTCGAGCAATTTAGACTAGAGCATTAAAATTTATTTTACTTTTACTTTTGAGCACATTTTGTGAGCGGTTGCTTCTGTGTGCTGCTGCTGCTGTTACTGTTGTTGGTGTTGCTTTTGTTGCAGTTGCAGTTGCAGCTACAGCTACTGTTTCTGTTGTTGTTGCTGCTGCCCTTTGTGGTTGCATCACTTGAAGTAGCCGCCGTCGCGGCGACTATGCGCTGTTTGTGTTGTTGTTGTTGTTGCTGTTGCTGCCGCTCCCTTTTTGTTTTTGTTCTTTTGTGAAAAATAACTCCTTTGTCCTGTCAGTCAGAAGACTGAGACGACGCTCGCTTTCGGTTTCCCTAGACTCCCTTGCGTTGCGGCAAACCCTTGTGTTGCAGCAACTAGCTGATGCTTTGCATACATAAATTCATCTGTGCCAGTTGCACTGGCTGTCGCTGTTGCTGCTGTTGTTGTTGTTATTGCTGCTGTTGCTGTTGTCGTGGCAGTGGCAGTGGCATTGGCTGTGGCTCTGTGGCAGTTGCAAGTTGCAAGAACGAACAAACTCCCAATGAACTGCAACTCTCGGCAACTGTTGCAGCATTTTTAGCATCTGTCGCTGTTAGGGTTAATGTCAATTGGCCTGGCTACTGCCTGCCTGCCTGCCAATGCCATAAATACTAAAAGAGTTAAGCGAAAGGGGGGCGGTGAAGGGGGTTAAGTTAGCTGCCCTAGGGGCTGATTGCATTGTCTCCGCATCCTGGCAGAAACAGAGATAGAGACAGTGAGAGAGAGAGAAGAACCCGCCTTCAATTTAATTAGCAGGTTTCATAGAATTCTCTTCGCTTACTTTCTAATTGCCAGCTGGGCGGGCGGGCGATCGAATGTGGCATGATTGGGGGGTTAGAGGGTGGAAGAGGCTAGCTAGTCAAGCAGTCAAATAGTAATCATTGTTGACAATCACGAAAAGCCTTCGCAGCTACTACAACAGCAACAATTGCAACTTGCAGCAGCAGCAGCAGCACAAGCAACAGCAACTTGTTGCTGCCTGCATTTCAATATCGTGCGCGATTCGACGCCGAAAAAACAGAAAAAACAGAAGAAAAAAACAAAACAACATTTATACAAATTCAACTGGAAAACTAACAAAACGCCAATTAATTGCCAAATAGAATGTTTATCTATGAAATCGTACTCGCAGCAACAGCAACATCAGCCGCAACAGCAACAACTTGTGGCATAGCTGAAGGCGTGAAGGAGTTGCAAGAAGTTTGGGGAGGACAGTTACAAAAAGAGCAACAAAGTATTAGTAAAAGTTAAGCATTTGTGACCGTAACACATTTTAGACTTGCTTTGGCCAATTGCCACAGCAACAACAATTGCTGCGGCGGCAACTGCAACTGCAACTGTTGCTGTTGATTATTTGGCAGTTTGTCGAGAAAAGCAAAATAGTCGAAAATAGTGCAGCCAAATGGCAAAAGTGCGACGCTTGTTGTTGTAGCTGTTGCTGTTGTTGCTGTGTTTATTGTTGTCAGGCAAGCAGGCAGCAACAGTCTGCAGCAGCAACATCGAACGACGCCAGCAATGGTGACGATCTAAGCGGCCAACGTGCATCGCAAGCGGCATCTTAGATGCTTATACGACTATATATACACACACACACACACACACACACACATAGACACACACATACAGCTACTATCGTCGTGCAGATTAGATACCTTCATACATATGCAAAAGGCAACTAAAAAGTCGTGTGGTTGTTGTTGCTGTTGCCAATGTTACTGCTGCTGCCATTGTTGTTCTTTGTGTGGTGCGCTTTTTTATCTCTGCCAGAAGAAATGGCTTCGACTTGTGGTTGCCAAAGATCAAAAGTGAATGAGTGAGGGAGAGTTGGGTAGGCAAGTGAAAGAGAGAGAAAGATAAGGAGAGCGAGAGAGAGAGAGAGAGAGAGTGTTGCGAAAGAGAGGTGCGACTTAACTGCAACTTAAATTTTAAATGCCACTTTAATAGCATCATTTGCACGCGGCGAGCTTGTTAACTTAAAGCCGCAAACCGTGGCCTAAGTTTAAGCATTGCGGGTTGCTAGAAGGGTGTAGAGAGGGGGGTCGAGGGAGTACTTGCTGCTGTTGCGGTTGTTACTGTTGTTGTTGCTGTTGTTTGGCAGCTTTGAGTTCCTCAAAGCGTGATCAGCGAATGAAGAACATTTTGAACCAAACAACAAGAACAACAAACACAGTGCAAGCTTAAAAATGCTCTAGTCGAGTGTGCTTGACTTGAACATACCCTTTACTTAGATGGCTGATCACAGTTTGCTTCTTTATACAGTATTTCATGTTAATTTATAGAGTTAAGAGCGTTTTTGATTATTACATACAAAAAGTATTTCAAAGCAATCCCGATAGACAAAATTGACATGAAAGCCCCATAAATATCAAAGGAAGTGAAGTGGAATATTTAAACATATATTCCACTTGAAAGATTTGAGCAAAAATTCAATTGCCACGCCCAATTCTGACTCCGCAAAGAGGCGAAAAAAAGAGTATATCGCAGTCGGGTGCATCCGACTGCAACGTTCTTACTTGTTTTATCTTATTTAGAAATTATTAAACTAATTTATTCATTAATTTATTATTTTAAAATTGAATTTTATTACAAAACACCAATTGGTATTATTACCTTTACTTTGATTTCGATTCATAACGAGTTAATTGATAAAGTTGAACAATTTAAAGCTTTTTCTTCTGTGATGATGCTGACCTTTGTTAATATGTTCGCATCCGCATCGGATTGATCTGGAAAATCATCATGAAGAGAAAAAATGCTCAATTAGGAGCTTGTTTTGGGCAAAGAAAAAATTCTCTAGTGGTTTCAGCTTTTGCTCCACCTCCGGGCAGGTTTCACACTTGAAATCGGTGGATTGACTGCCAGAGGCACGCTCAAAGCGACACTTTCCATGTGCAGCAAATAGAAGCATTTGTGCCAAGTCTCATTAAGATAGCTTTAAAACTGAGAGACAAGTTCGCATATAAACAGACAAGTTGAATCGGCTGTTGATGCTGATCAGGAATATATATACTTTATGGGGTTGGCATAATAAGAATACTCTCTGTAAGAGTATAAAAGGTATAAATACCAAATCCTTAACAAGTCCTTGTTTTATAGCCTGGGCTATAAGAATATAAACATTTCGTGTTTTTGTTTTTGCTTTCGAAACAAAGTGTGAAAAATAAAATAAATATTAACAAGAGCTTTTATTTTACTAAATGATTATGCCTAGGCTTGGTTATGAGAATTGGATGTGAATTGAAATCGATTTGAATAACACATAAGTCCATACATTTATAATAATAGTTGTTATTTGTGCTTTTTGGAAACTTGATCTTTGTTATTTATATTAAGTATATCAAAATTGATGTTTCTAGCTAATATGAAGTCTGTTTGACAATATTGACTCTGCTTTTAATGCTGTCTAAAACTTTGTTGAGTTGGAAATGGCAACTTGATGGCAACTTAATGATATATAGTACTGTATTTTACTTAAGTACAGGGTATAGAGAATAAAAGTCAGTTAGACGGGGCAATGCGCATTCCTCTTAATATGCAGTTGCATTTATTGAAAATGGAAACACGACTCGCATGTTACTGCTGTCGGGTGTTTTTATCCGGCATTGTGGACAGAATTTGCGCCACTTACAAAACTTTATTTGCTCGTTTCAACTCAGTTAAAGTCACTGCAAAAATAAATCAAAATCACGCAAATTGCTCAATCAAAATTACTCAACATTTGGCGGCTGCTGCTGCTGCTGGTGCTGCTGCTGCTTGTGTTGTTGCTGATGTTAGTGTTAGTGTTGCTGCTGTTGTTGCTTAACGCTGGGAAATTAGCATTTGAATAATGAATAACAAGCTGAATGGGCTACGTCTGGACTCGGCGAGTTGAGTCGAGTTGAGTTTAAGCCTTGGCAACAAAATGCTGTCATGTAAGCGACTAATTAATATGTCAGTCAGCAGCAGCAACAACAACAGCAACAAGAACAACAACAGCGGCTATGTTGCACCCTCACACCTTGAGCCACCCCTCAACTAAACATTTTACAGTTACGCATTTAAAATCTACTTAAAATTTGAACTGTAAATTGGAATAGAAGCAATCCCAAATTCAACTCACTGCAACAGCAATAGTAACAGCAAGAGCAACCTGTTGCTGTTGTCGTCGTCGTCGTCGTCGCCATCGTTGAACTAAACAAATCTCTCACGAGTTTCAAATTTGCCAAGGCAGCAAACGACGAAAATCGCCAAAAACGTTTAAAATTTTTGAATTTATTAGCCAAAAAATACTTGGCGGAGTGAGGCAGACAGACAGACAGAGGGTGTTGCAGTCAGTCAGCAACTGTTGCTGTTGCTGTTAATGTTGCTGTTGCTCTGTCTGTGTCTCAGTCTGTGCCTTTTGCTGGTGCCTTCCTGGCAATCTCTTGGCTGTCGTTGCACGGCGCTAATTATCGCTGCTAATGATGCTTTAAAAGGCAGTCGTCGACGACAGGCGGTCGCTCGCCAGCAACAGCAACAACAGCAACAACAGCAACAACAACAGAAGCAGCAACTGCGCCTCCAGTTGGGCAACTGATGGCTGGCCAGTTGCTGATGTTTCCTCCGCCTGTTGCTGCTGCCTCTTCCTCCTGTTGCTGTTGTTGGTGCTGCTCCTTTCGCTCATCGCATGAGTAATTGACAATTTGCTGAAGTCAGCGTGTCTCCTGCGTCCTCTTTAGACCCTCGTTTCGGGCCCCTTTGTCTGTCTGTGTGTGTATGTGCATGTGCATGTGCCTGTGCATGTGTGTGTGTGTGTGTATGTGTGTGTGTGTGTTCGTATGTGTGTGTGTTCGTATGTGTGTGTATGTGTGTTGCCAATTTTATTTTTGCTCCCACCAAATCTGGCGTTTTTATGAATTTGATTTAAAGCCATGTTTTTAATTCAACTTTCTTTTGAAAAGTAAAATATTTTGGGGTTCTGAATTCTACGTGGAACTCTTTCGTACCAATATCGATTAATCAAACTGGAAAATAGTTGTTGAAAACAAGAATTAATCATAAAAATTTATCAAAAATTACTTTTTTTTTTCAAAACCGCTAAAGTTGTTTGTTTTCGGTTTCCAGAACACTATGCAACAATTTCAGGCTTTTCGCGTGCTGTTGGGCCGATATTGAAAATAATGGTTCATTAGAGGTTTCTTATCGTGAAAATAATATTTTTTTTCCATGGTAGACTTTTTTTTTAATTTTTTAAAGCTTTTTTTTCCAACTAGGATTTTTTCGAAGTGAGTTCAAATATTATTGAACATGGAGATTCATTCATAAGGTTTTCCCATTGCATTTTGACTGTTGCACAGTGTTATTAGTTTCACTTTCTATCTCATTTTTCAAATTATAATTGTTTTGTCTGGAATTTCAAATCCGCGTTTGACATGATTTTGCGGTTTGTATTCACTTATATTTTATCAAAGATGAAATTACTTTGATATTGAGTTGGGTTTCAAATCACATAAGTATATGTTTAGGAATTAAAAAAATTTCAATTTCGCAAGATGTTTTTCATAACCTTTTTTTAGTCGCAATTGAGAGTTGGCAACACTGTTGAGAAGTACACGATATATGAGCGATGCAACGACATCTCCAGACTCCAGACTCCAACTCCAAACTCCAACTCGAATTCAGACAGAGACTTTGACTTTGACTTTAACTTCAATCTTGGAACAGGCTCTCCACACTCGGTTCTCCCGTTTCCCGATGCCCGATTCTCTATCCCCAATTCGATTCTCGCTGCTCAGTTTGCTTCTCGGGTTCGCTTCCTGCAATGTTTGTATATGTTAATTGTGTGACTAATGACAGCCAACTTGTCATATTTTTATCAACATGTGAAGTTAACATTTTTGTTTCCTTCGTTTGTTGTTTGTCGTTTGTCGTTTGGCGTTGCTGTTGCTGCCGTTGCTAGTGAGGTAAGTTCGTGTTCTAACTTATTCATTTCGTTTCATTTCGTTACGTTTCCGGCCTCCTCCTTTGCCGTTTAATCGGGTCACTTGAGTCAAATTAACGCTTTTAGCGTATGCGCCGCAGATAACGATACGAAACAAACCAAAACAAAATGAAAAACCTCCCACACACATATACACAAATGTGTATACACACATACACACCCACAGACATATACAACAAAGTCGAGGCTGGCAAAAAATTCGTTAGTACGAAAACTCAATCAAATGTCGAAACTTGAAAATCGTGATCATGGTCCTGGCTGGCTTGGAAGTCTTCCCTTCAGTCTGCCTGTCTCTTTGTCCCCCCTCCTCATCTGTCTCTCAGTCTATGCAGGCGTAATGGCTGTTGCTTTAGGATACAACAACAGTATCTACAACAACAACAACAACAACAAGAAAACAGCAAACGGTAGCTGCAAACAAGACAAAAGACAAACTTATCGTTTGAATTATCGGCATTTATTTGCATTTTGAAACCCTTCTGCCTTCCAACCTCCCCTTCCATTCTTGCTGCTGCTGTTGCTGATGCTGCTGCTGTTGCTGTTGCTGTTGTTGCTGCTGCTTTAGCTATGTCTTTAATTCACTAAAACTTAAGAAACAAACTGCAAAATGCTCTACTCGAGATTGCTTGTCGAATAGATACCCTAGATCTACTCTTTATCTATTATAATTAATTTCGCATGCTAGCTAGACTTTAAAATACCTATAAAGATAAGTAATAGATCGTCTGAGATACAAAAAAGTGTTTGTCCTACAAAACACTAAGATCTAGAAAAAATCTTGAAACAGCTTAGGTTCTTCTACAGCTATTTGACTTAAAATTCTCAAATGAACATTTATGAAATTATGAAATTTAGAAATTTAAAATAAGTATTATAATATCACTAAATAAGGCTAAAGAAAAAATAATAAAAATACAAATTTGTTCAGTTCAGCTTTCAGTATTTTTATGGGGCTGACAAATTGAATTATAATATTATTAATAATTAGATTTTATAAGTTTTCTCAAACTTTATTAAACCCTTTTCTATTTGTTGTTTGACTGCAGGGCATAAAAAAAGAGTGAGCAAGGAAGAGTCTCAATGCAATGACAATATATGCTTTGGTGCAAGAGGAAAGCGGTTGCAGCAAAAATCACACATATGCGTTTGCGAACAGCATTCGTATTTGTTTTTGTTGTTGTTATTGTTGCTATTGTTGTCGTTGATTTCATGCTTCATGGCTCACTTGCTCAGCTAGACGCTCATGTTCATTTTACAGTTAGGGCCCAGAGGTTCCGGCAGTCCTAGGCTTTGAAGATATGTGTAGTATACATACATATGCACTAGCATATACCAACGGCTTCGCCCGCCATTCCAAATCTTTGAACTTTATCAATATTTCCCGACCGTGTGTGTCCATTTTCCTCACTCTGACTTATACGCGCAAAGATTTTTAGACAGACCCTGAAATCTGAGTTTGAAGTAGAAATGAAAACGGGAAAAAAAATTCGCAACAGTTTTCCGACTATGTTCCGACACTTCGAGCGGATTTTCGAAAATTTGAAAACAACGTTCTTTATATTTGTGTACGCGTGGCTTTTAAATCAAGCTTGAAGCAAATCACACGAAATCTAAACTTTGGCCAATACAACCTTGACCACCCATTTTCCACCCAGGTGGCCGAATTTTCCGGAAAATTGAGATGCAGCTTAAACTGCATTTTTATATAGATCTTGAAATTGAATTTGAAACAAATCGGACAAGAACTCAACTTTCTACCATCCACTATCCACCCAGCGGGTTGAATTTTTCGGAAAATTGGTATGCAGCTTATAACGAATTTTCATATAGATCTTTGAAAACTAATTTGAAGCAAATCGCACAAAAACTCAACTTTCGCCCTGTTTATCACCCATTACCACCCAGCCATAACCCAGGGTTAAATTGAAATCTCAATTTTCGAAAAAAAATCGACACAAAATTATTTATTTTCATTTTTTTAGTTAATCAAAATCTTAAATAAAATCAGTCTAGATTTTAAATATAAACAAAAAACATTCCGTAGTGATCGGTCGAGTTTTGACAAACTTATTTAAGTTACAAATTTTTAAAGTTTTCAGTCAAATTTTGATAACACATTGGCTTGTTTTTTAACTCCCCGTTCACATTAAAAATGGGAAAAAGGGAGTTATAAAGTACTGTGTGTAACAGACAGAAGGAGGCATTTCCGACTAAATAAACTATAAAAATGTAAAAATGTCTTACAATTTTTTTAAAATTGTTGTAGATGCTCTGAAGACGGTTACCGAAGTGTAACCGAAATATATTGGTGAAAAAACATGTCCGTCTGTCTGTCCGTCTGTCTGTCCGTCTATCTGTATGTCCGTCTGTCTGTCTGTCCGTCTGTCCGTCTGTCCGGCCGTCCGTATGAACACACAGATCTCGGAGACTATAAGAGCTAGAGACACCAAACTTGGCATGCAGGTTCCTGTATACCATACGCAGATCAAGTTTATTTCAAATTTCGGATGCACCCCCCCCCCCCCCGCACCCCCGCAAATCGCAAAAGACTCCCACAGCCACAATTTTAAAGATAAAGCTTTGATTTTTGGTACACATATTATATATGTTTAATCAATGTTGATCGGATGCGTAAATTTCATTACGATCGGATAAATAGCACCAAAGTTGTGGAAGAATCTTTTACCCCCGTCTCAGCAGGCAGAAACAACAGTTTGAAATGCACTAGCCAAGTTAAGTGCGCTGCTTGCTTGTGTTGCCGCTGAACTGCTTGAAATGCAAGTTGGGAGCAGGGAGTCTCGTAGTCGGGCACACTCGACTAGAGTATTCTTACTTGTTTCACTTTGAATGCGTACGAATGTCTAGTTCGACATTGTGAAAATATGCCCATATGCATTTTAAAACTCTAATTAAAAATATGTTTTTAATATTTCAACTTATTAGCTGGAAAAGTTTTGACATCAAGAGAAAGTATCTTTTCGATATTTTGAACTCTTTAAAGTTTGTTAAAATCTTATAAGATTACATAGAGAAAAACTTCATGAACTTGGATCATATATGTACATATATGTACTTATATATATTTCTGGGTACATATTTAAACGCTGGGCAGCGCACATAGCGTAAAAAAATTAGCATGCGCGAAGGTAACAGCAGCAACAGTTGCCGCCACAACATCTCTTGGAATGTCAACAGCAGCCGCAGCTGAGATTGTGTTTTTTTTTTTTTTTTTGTTTAAGGATTTTTCCGCTGCTGTTTTGTAGCTGGAAAACGGAAAACGTGATCACTTTAACATTTTTGCTTGTTGCTGCCGCTGGTGCTGCTGCTGTTGCTGTTGTTGTTGTTGCTGCTGCTGTCGGTGATTTTGAGTGGTTTTAGCAATTCTAATGCTGTTGTTGTTGTTGTCGTTGTTGCTGCTGTTGCTGCTGCTATTGGTGCTGCTGTTGCAGCTGCAGTTCGAGAGTCAGAGGTTCTCATATCGATGGGATAGACACATGCCCCAATAGCCGGCAATACCGTACGATGAGCGGTTCTCTGACGGTTACACTTGAATTCTGTTCCATGTTGCTGACACACAGCTTACCATCTCCCTCTCTCTCTCTCTCTCTCTCTCTCTCACTCTCTCTTCTCTCTTCTCTCTCACTCTGCTTCTCTGTCGCTTACTGTCACTCCGGAAATGTCGGCACTTCATTTTAGGCTATTCACAATGAAATGTTGTCGCTGAAATTAAAAACAATTGCAATGTCAGACAACAGCAGTTACAACACTGCAACCACAGCAAGCACAACAGCAACCATTGCAAGCACAACAGCAAAAAAGCAACAACAACAACAACAATAACAACAACAACAATAACAACAACACATTGCCTTGTTTGTGGGCTGTGTTCTCAGCTTGAGAGACTGTCATGAGCCATAGAATTGTTCTATTTATGCAGAAAAACGACAGGTAGGGGCAATGCAGGACGAGCAACAGACATCAGCGTCATATTCTCCACCCACATGACAACAGCAACAACAACAACAACATCAACAACAACACGGAAACAGCAAAGACAGTAAAGACAACAAAGCCATCATCGTAATCCTCGTTGTTTCTTTTCTAATGTCTGTTGGCGGCACGGCAATTAAAAGGCGCGCACTCTTCTTGTTGTTTTTGTTGTTGTTGTTGCTGTTGTTGCTGCGGCAGATGAAACATTGAAATCAACGTTGTTGTCGGCAACAAGACGCGTCCTCAAACTCAAACTCAGCTTCATCCGCATCCGCAACTGCGACTACATCTGCGTCTGTCCCTCCCTCTGTATCTGTCTTTAAGTTCATCTTACAATCAGAGAAACGAGAATGAGAACGCGCACGATTGCGATTAGAAGGCGAGTCGACTCGCGAACAACGCGTCTCCTCTTCTGCCTATCTAATGCCCAGATCTATGTACCGTAGCAATGTCTATGACGACAGCGCCACCTACATGTGAGAACCCTGTCTGGGGAACGAAGGGCAACCAAGGCAAACTACGGACGGAGACGCGGACAGAGAAACTTGCAGGGTGGGAGAGGCAGCTTTGTAACTGCCGCCACAATCCGCATGCATCTCAAAGTTCTTACACTGCAAAAAACCAAAAACCTTAACTGACGCTACACATTTCTAATTTGGCAAACCGCAATCAAGTGCTGTATAATTCTTATTGGTCCCATCGATAATTTGTTATTGATATGACTTAACAGTTGATAAATCTAGTTCGAAAATAATCCGCTAGTGAAACACCAGTTCCAGAACTAGTAAACTATCTATTTATCATTTATATGTATGCTTTGGTATGATCTTGGCCATTATGTTTTGGTATTAAATATTGAATGAACGTGGCATTTGATTTGCCTCCAAATTGATCTGATTTATAAATTGTATGTTCTTCAGATCGTGTTAAAATAGAAAATAAAAATTCGTTTCTTGGCTGCCAAATAATTCATTGAAATTATCTGACTGATTCCAACTGATGTCGATGTGATTATAATATTATTAATAACAACGCCATTTCAATCAATTGTTTATCTCTTTTATTGTTGATCTATTGTCTCACAAAGGCGTCAAAGACCTGCCAACTTATACATTCGGATTAATTCGAATCTCTCTTTGAAATGATTAGTACTATTCCTATACCCGTACTGTAGGTTCATTCTCATATTGCTTTAATTTTTTCTCCCAACCTGAGCTACAGGGTTTTTAGTAGGCACTCGACTCTTGACTCAAGCAATCCATCCGGCTTGTTTAATGTGCGTCCGTTCATCTCACTTTTTCTAAGTTCTAAGTTTCAAGCATTTCAAGCAGTTCAGCGGCAACACAAGCAAGCAGCGTACTCAACTTGCACAGTGCATGTCAAACTGTTGTTTCTGCCTGCTTAGACAGGGTAAATAGATTCTTCCATAACTTTGGTGCTATCGTGTTGAAATTTACACATCCGAAAGACATTGATTAAACATACATGTGTACCAAAAATTAAAGCTTTATCTTTAAAATTGTGGCTGTGGGAGTCTTTTGCGATTTGCGGGGGTGCGGGGGTGTGCATCCGAAATTTGAAATAAACTTGATCTGCGTATGGTATACAGGAACCTGCATGCATAGTTTGGTGTCTCTAGCTCTTATAGTCTCTGAGATCGACGCGTTCATACAGACAGACGGACAGACAGACCGACATGGCTAGTTCGTCTCGGCTGTTGATCCTGATCAAGAATATATATAGTTTATATAGTCGGAAATGCCTCCTTCTGTCTGTTACACACATTTGCAGTACTGTCTGACTCCCTTTTTCCCATTTTCAATGAGAACAGGGAGTAAAAATGAACAAAATCGGGCGACTATATCTTGGCATCGGACCAATTTCTGCAAGGGTATTTATGTATCAAAGATAAATGTTCTTATTTTTTATTTGTTTGTTAATTAACATCCAAGCTAGACTAATATAACAAAATTTTATTTTTGATTTTATCTAGGATATTTATGGATATTTTATTGATATATTTTTATATGTTTTTAACTAATTTGATTTATTTAATATTCTTATTGAATAGAATTTATTTATGGAAGCAATTCTGTATGCATTTCTGGCAGTGTAATTTTGCTACGACGGAGGAAGTTGTCTCTAGACTTTGTTCATATGCAGCGCATAATTGTGCATAATTTGTTGATCAGTCAACCCCCCTTTACCTCTCTTACCCAGCCAGCTAAGTCAATGAATTGATCGCACACAATTTCTGATTAGCTGCCTTCTCCTCTGATGCTTTCTCGAAAAGCGTTGGGCGGGGGGATGGGGGTTCTCTGTTGGGATTTGCTTTGGGCGTTGATTGGCGTCTATTTTGCTGTAGAATTTTGTTGTATTGAATGCTAATTTGCTAGGCTAAATCAAAGCGCCGTTAGAGAGCCACTCCAGTGATTGAGACGGGGACTGCAACTGCGACAGAGACTTGAGACTGAAGACTGCGACTGAAACTGAGCTGCTGCAGACAATGGGCGCTCCATTAATAACTGACAGGAGTAGGCAGAGACGAGAGGACGAAGACGAGGACTTGCATTCAAAGCGACCGACAGGCAACAGACAGGCAGGAAGAAAAAAGGGGAAGGGTAGTGAAGAAGGCAAGAAGGGGAACAAGGGTAAGAAGCTGCGAAGTGGGCGCATTAGTTGGCTTTTGTTTTGGGCATCGGCAAACCCTTTTCGGGCCCACAATAATAAATAATGAAAAGTTGACACGACAACGTCATAACCTTTGAACGTGAAATCCAAGCCATGTTGCCCTCAGCTCTGATAGAGCCCAGTCGAGAATGCAAATGGAGCTCAAGTTGGAGTTGGAGCGTAGAAGGATGCGTGGGTTGTGCTGCCAACACCCCCACAAATGCATTCAATTAGTCGCTGTCTATCTTCTGTTTGTGTTTCTCTCTCTGTTTCCCTTTGGCTTCAACATTATTCCAATTGCTCCATTGTCGACCTTCAAGCCATCTAAGTTATGGTCAATTGGTGCTGACTACTTTGACATGCTGTTGACTGCTTGCTCCTATCGCGGCATCTTTCACACACACATACAGCAGCCACAAGACAATAGCAGCAGGTGGCAAGCCAATTACCAATTGCCCATTGCCAAGTATCAACTGCCAATAGTCAATAGTCAATAGCCAACAGTTAAAAGCCAATACTCAATACTCAATTGCCAATAGTTGGCCATTGGCTATGTCGCACGTCGCTCATTACATGGTCTCACACACAGCACTGCAGATCCGAATGTTTCTTTCTTAATCGCAATTGAAATCGAAATTTACAAAGTGCAAGAAACGAAACGAAAACCCCCTTTTGATTGCCCCCCCCACCCCAACCAGTCGCATACACAAAAACTTGGCTTCAAATCAATTTAAAATCCAAATTGTGTATTGGTTAGAGGTGTGACAGCCATGTATCGATTACAATATTGGATTGATCAATAACAAATAAATACACAATGCAAACACTTGATTCCATAGAGAATGCTCTATCTTAATGTTTAGCTCCCATACCTTTGTCAAATCTTATCCGAATTCTCATGAAAATTCAAAATAAAACTGTCACTTTGGGGCTTGCACCGATTTGGAGTTTGAAAACGTTTCGCAGCTTTGGATAATAAGCCAACACTACTCGTGACAATCTAAAATATATATTATCCAACACTAACATTCTAAAATATATAATTTTAAGCAAATAGTAGAGCAAAAAGGCTAAATATTTTCTACGACTCTTTAAAATTTGAAGGCTAAAGTTATAGCATACGGAGAAGAACAATGTTAGACAGTAATAATTTATCTTAATCATGCATATATTTATATATATCTTAACACTTTGTTTGTCTTTGGTATATATCAACATGTATACCAAGTTTGGTTGCTCTAGCTTCAAAACTGTGGAAAAAACCTGCGTTCATACAGACGGACCGACGGACAGACGGACATTTCACAAGCCCAAGATACTCTTTTATTTTTTTCTTTCAAAAAAATCAAAAAAAAGAGTATAAAAACAGATCTTTTGCATATTTATGCACAATATTACAATTAATGCATAGCTTTCGAATATTTGTGCATAATTTTAACATTTCAGTGCATATTTTATGTAAGCTTATTCATAGATTACAGCTATAAAATTATAAATTACTCCTAAATTCAAAACTCACGATTAGTTATTCTAGCTTCATGCGTAAAATACATGAATTCTCTCAGTGCATAAATAAAGTTATCAACACTCCAAAAATAAAATCGATGCTTGTCAGAAAAACATTTCAATTCGATAGTATCAATATAGTTATCGATATATTGAACGGCCAGCTCTAGTTGGAGCTTGTGTGTGTTTGTGTTTGTGGCTTGTCTGTCTACATTTTGGGGGGCTGGGTTTGATTTTTAGTTCGATTTAAGCTGGCATTTTCAAGTTTAGTTTTAGTTTTTTGTCTTAATTGGTTGCCTGATAAGATGTGTTGTTGTTGTTGTTCATGTTGTTGGCCATTTTGCCCGCGTACTCTTTGATAGCCGTTGCTGTTGTTGCTGCTGTTGCCCAGACCCCGATTTGGGTCTGCCATTCACCAGTCGCAAGCCGAATGCTTAAGTAAACCCCAACGCGATTAGCCACCACACAGCACCACAAAGCAGCACAAGCACCACAAAGCAGCACAAGCACCACATAAGCACCACATAAGTACCACCAGTGGGGCTAATGAGCCGCTTTTTTGCCTCCTGTCGCGCATACGCAGCGTTGCTCCCAGCCTCTCTCCTCCTCTTACGCCCCCTCCTCTCCCTCTCTCGCTCTCTCTCTCTCTCTCTCTCTCTGTATCTTTTTGCTGCCATTCGGGCATCGCGACCGTTCTATCTTTTGCATAATTCTCTCATTAGTCAGCCGTACCATGTTGTTGTTGTTGTTGATGTGGTTGTTGTAGCTGTCGTTACGGCTTTTCGAAAGTCGAAGTTCAAGTTTTGGCTCATGCGCGGGTGCAGCAAACCTCCACATAAACACATCAACAGCGGGACACCAGCAACTACAACAACAACAAACACAAAAACAACAACATCAACAACAACAGCAATAACAAACACAAAAACAACAACAGCGACACTCAAACAATCGGACACTCAGACGGTGCTGACTAAAATCAAATGACATTGGCTTTAAATGTTACAAATTTTAATTAACCTAGCCGAAGAACACGACAATGTAAAAACAAATCTGCTAAATTTATCTGATATTATCATTTATTGGGGGTGTTCACTGTTAAACGGCTTAACTGATATAATGGGTTAAGTAGGCAAGCATGTAGACGTCTTCTTCTTTGCAGCGGAAAAACTTTTCTCATAGCACATAACAAAAAAAGGGCAAAAAATAAAATTGGTACCATTGATGCATTTTTGTGTAAATTTTGCTTAAGTAGATATTATTTGCTTACCGTTGGTCTCAGAGAATAATCTTTGGACATTGGTTCCTAACCATGAAGTTTCGGGCTTGTATCCTATTCAAGAAATACATCTTTGTAAGTCAGTTTCAAACCAAGTCTGGCGTTTTGTTTGAACGAAAAAAAAAACATAAAAATATGAAGAAAATACAAAAATGAAAATAAGCATACATTTTATTTTTTGAGAGATGAAAATGTATTTTTCAGCATTAAGCAGATGAATCAATTAAACAGATTAACCCGCATTCAAAATGAATCTAGCATTTCATTAACAATTATATTTCAATTAGCTGAAGACGATAATTGTAATAGTTATGCAACTTTGCTGCAACCAGAGTTCAGCTATGATTAATCCTAATTTAATCAGCCACTTAAAGCTAGTGTCATTAGAGCACAAAACAATTTGGTTGCTAGCTAAATATGAGATACACACGATTACTATATGCCACATTTTGGCATCAAATTAAGGGGCACAAATCGATCAGACGCAGAACAATGTGTGTGGTGTGTGTGTGTTCGACTGTGTGTGGGCTGCGCAAAAAAACACAACTTTCAACGCTGCTGCAACTGCAACTGCAACTGCGCTGACGGCGGCGACGTCGACGTCGACTGCGCAATGTGTCAACGCAACTAGCCAAATGCCAAAATGGCTGCCAGCTAAGATATTAAGTAGGGGGTATCTATTTAAAGGGGGGAGGGGGGGGGGGGTGGTTGGATGAGAGGGGGTTTGGTTGTTTACTCGCCTGCAGGCGCCAAGTCTTGCGCCTTTGTTATGCAAATGCTGCGCGTTCCTGCCAAAAAATACAAATCCAAAAAAAACAAAAAAAACAAAAATCTGCATTACTCTCGTATGTTGTGTGCGCATTTGTGGCAACACTCTGCGCCTGCCCCAACCAACCCCCTTTGCCTGGCCATGCCCCATGCTTCATGGCTCATGAGGCACGAGAATTGCTCGCATTGGCTTGGGCCAGTTTTTACTACGATGCGAATGCAAATTTTTTTGCTGCTTGCCTCAAATATTTTGGCATTTGCGCATTCATTTTAATTTTTCCCAATCGCTACAGCTCAGACTCAGACTCTGACTCTAGCTATGAGTCTGGGTTTCGTATACCCTTTTTGAGGGTATTATAATCTTAATATGATGTGTGTGACGCAGCAGACCTTTAAGATCATTTTCTATGCAATCTCGTCACTCAGTCTAAAGGACGATGCAACTCTTGCTTGAAATAAACTTGCCTGCGAGATTTTTCTTGAAAATATGTCATCTTTTGAACAGTTCTTGCGAGAAACAACACTTATATTTGCCATTTGAAACACTAGTTCAATATAATACTGTGACAATATTTGCAGCTCTGTTAATTTACGGCATTGTTTGAAAAGGTTCACAAAAGGAAATAAAAACAAGTAAGAACGTTGCCGTCGGATGCACCCGACTGCCATATACTCTTTTTTTCGCCTCTTTGCGGAGCCAGAAGTGAGCGTGGCAATCGTATTTTTGCTCAAATCTTTCAAGTTTTACCATCAATATAAATTTGGTTGGGCAATAGAACTAAACCTGCAAAATTTGGTGACTCTAGGTAAAGGGGTGTGGGAGATACAAACTTTGCTTATTTGTGGAGGCGGGCGTGGGCGTGGTCAAACTTTTTTTAGTCAGATCAATCAAGGATATGATAAGTAGCCCTTGTGCAAAATTTGCTTACTCTAGCTTTAAAACTGTGGAAGATATAGGCTCTTGCGGTTTGTTTTTTTAACAATTGTAAGAGTTTGTAATAATATATACCGTTAAATATGAAATGTTAAAGTTAATATCTTTGACCAATTAGTAATTTCACCCATGAGTTGTATTCTTCTAGCATGGTAGCTCATGCGCTGTGTAATTGTAATTGTCAATTTTTTTAATCTTTTTTTAGACTTCTGACTATACTGTTCCTTGCCTATAGTTTTTTCATGAAAATTTCGAAACATTCAGACAATAATTCTGACCTGAGGCCTCAGCCCCAATTTCTTGGGATATTCAGGCAAGATAGTGGCCCTAACGGCAGAAGGCATTCTGTTAGTAGGATATCCCATACAAAAAGGAAAGCAAGCAGTATTGTATACACTCAGGCCTGAGTATTACTTTTCAGGCCTGAAACAATATATTGATTCAGGCCTGAACTAACCACTGGGTTATTACATGAAAAAACATTATTTGTTTTTTGAAATAAAATTAACTTTGGCAAGATTTTAGCTATCTACTCTACTTACTTTTATCGAGTTTTATCAAAATCAGATTACCATATCATTGAGCTGCAATAGAATGTTTTTTTTTTTTTTTTTGTCTCTGCAAGAGTATTAAATCATTGGCACCCTGAAAATAGCTTTTTTTTGCTTGTTGGGGTTAAGTTTGATATTTTGGGGTTGGGGGCTTGTGTTTTTTTGGTTAGTTGGCTAACCGGTCGCTTGTGGGCCGTCTCATAATTTGTGCTGTTTTGGTTACTGTTGTTGTTGTTGTTGTTGTTGTTATTGCTGCTGCTGTTGCTGTGGTACGATCAGCTTTGCTTAATACGTGACTATCATGTCATAATAGTCGAATTATTAGAATTTAATGCGAGCCACGCTGCCAGGGCAACCGTTGTATGGTTATATCTATCCATAGCACAGCACAGCACCACTGAACCACTGCACCACTGCAATAGTGCACCACAGTTCCATATTTATTCAAGCCTAAACAGCGATCCAGAAACTAGGTCAGCAAATTTGCGATTTTCGTGCGGGGATTCCACGAGTACTCTCAACTGAGGATGAAGACGAGGACGAGGAGTTACTCTCAAATATACTTATTGAATATTGTTTTGGTTTTTGTTGCTGTTTGCCAAATGAAGCATCTGTTTTGTATCTGATAGATGCGTTTAGGTGTGAAACAATTGCCTCTGGATACATCTCTTACACAATTTGTCTTTTGCAATTCATCTTGATTGCTTTTCAACTAGAGATGAGCACGTGAGCGGGAACAGCCTTTACATCCTAAGCATTCAGTGTCTATACGATATATCGATTTTGATATTTCCCAAAATTGTAGTTATCAATTACTCATTATTGGGAACAGGGTTCAAAATTAATTTAATAAACCAATATTGAATTTTTGGCTGATGAACATTGAAAATATATCCCTGTCGATAGTTACTTAAATAAAAGCATATCAATACTTGAAAGAATAAACAATCGATACTATCATTATCGATAGTTGAGCAGCTCTATTTCCTAGTTGAAAGTAGCTCATTGGGCGTCGCAACGCTTTCGCCAGCAATCGACTGCGTATCTCTAGTTATCGATTGCTAAACGGGCGCAGCTGATTAACGGCTTCAATAGATCTTGGTTAGCTTAGATATTGTTGAAAGATCAGATCAGCTGCAGCTGCTGCGTGGTCTAATCATGGTAATCATGGGATTGTGCCAGATGCTGAGATTAGATCCGTCTACTAACAGAGAGGCTCTTGTTGTCGTTGTGATTTGCTGATTTACCGATTTGCCGATTTGATGATTTGGGCGAGCGTTATGTCTTGATTAAGTATACGCCGCGTGCTTATTGATTTCGTTTCACCTGAATTGCGCGTTTCACGCTTTACTCCAACTACAGTTGGACAGAAGACTGAAGACAGAGGACAGTTGAACAGTGGGTCACTTTGGAGTAGAGACGAATGAATAGTTAGAAAAAGTCAGCTATTTGCCATGCGCTGTTTTGGGTTTGGGGAACACCTGCAACCTGGTCTCAGGTTGCCGAAAGCGATTGCGAATGCTTCAGCCACGACTCGACTCGATTCATCTCGTCTCGACTCAACTCGGTTCAACGCGACTCGACTTGGCTTGGCAAGATTGGATTAGATGGAGTGACGTTTACATGTTCACACTTTATGTTTTGCTTTTTATACCCTATGCACATAAAATGGTGATAAAAGGGTATCATAAAGCTCTGCTAATTTATGTTAGTCAAGTCAGACAATTCTCTGATTTGAGCAATAACCAAACTGACGTCTTTTCTTCTAAGCTATCATTTTGCTTTTCATCAGATATTGGCAACTTAGTGCTTTAAATTTATGTTCGCCAATTAAATACAAGTTTCGAAAATATCTATGAGGGCTAACATCCCTTAAAAAAAACTCCCACTTGGCTTGAAATCTTTGGAGCATGTGCCAAATAAACTCAGCAAGAACACATGCATAAGATTTCAGTTTTGAAAATTTCAGTTTTCTTTAATTTGAGACTTTTAGATCTAAGACAGATCAGGTTCTTCGAGTCTTGAAGGTAGCTAACATCTTGAAGTTATCTATCGATTCTTGAAGATACACAAAATCTTTTATATTTTGTATTTTCTGGACTTTATTAGGATATGTTAGAATAGTTTTCAGCCCTTAAAGCTTAAAGCTTTTAAAATCGTTTTCGGAATAATTTGATCGAAACTGAAATTGAGAGCAATTTGATGTCATCTAACTTTTTCTATATACTTTCCCTTATTCGATATACTTTTTTGATAAAAGGAACTGTGGCTCGAAATTCCGAACACAAGAATGAAACAGAGTATCTTCCAGCTGAGCATGCTTCGCAAAAGTTCAATATTTGTGGCATTCCTTTTGTTGTTGGTTTTTACAATTCTATATTTCATTTGGGTGCATTTTTGAGTGTGACAACTGTTGCCTGCAGTTGTCTCCCCATATTTGGACGCTGAGGGGAAGGGGGGGAGAGAGAGTAGAGGGGAGGGTGTCTCTGCTGGACTCACTTGTAACGACTTGGAGCTACGGGAATTTTGAAAGGCGTTAAATTTCATGTAGGTATTGATTTCCATTTTCATTTGATTTGCCTTCGTGCTGTTTGCTTCCCACAACAACAACAGCAATAATAAAAACATCAACAACAATAAAAACAACAACAACAATAAAAACAATATTAACAACAAGAACATCAACAGTCGCGACAATATTTCACAACATTTCACCTCATTAATCAAACAAAATGCAAGGGCCGCGTTTTCAGTTTCAGTACGAATTCAGATTTTTTTTTTTTTTTCAATTTTTGTTGGCATATTTTTGGCAAGTGTCAGCGATTTACAGTTAGCTGAGGAGTTCGCGAAATCGGGAACGGGTATCAAAAGAATCGAGAATCAAGAAAATCTCCACGTCCGTTGACTTTTTAATTGATTAAAATGAGAAATCGTTACGATTTGTGTGCGCTGATTGTGCGAATGATTCTACAAAGGATCTGATTTCAAATATACGACTATATGGTCAGCAGCAAGGGACAGAGACTGGGCAAAAAAGAGTGAGAGAGGAAGAGCGTCTGAGAAGAGGTCACTGCAAATTTCCCATTGTTCAGGAATTATAATGACAAGTGAACGAGCCTTTCTTTCTATACGCGACCTGAACACAGGAAATGAAATTCGATACTTTTGTGTTGCTTTTGTTGCTTTTATTGTTATTATACCCTTGCTGAGGGTATTACCATTACGCCACGACATGTGTAATGTATTAAAAGCAACTTTTCCGATCACATCAAGTACATATACATATTAATTAATATTAATATTAATTCTTGATTGCCAATCCATCGATCGGTTTCTATGCCAGCTCTTAGTTTTTAAGTAAGCTTAATAAAGTTTTTTTTTTTACTGCAGAGAGTTTAATCTATTTTTTTTTTTTAATTTGATCATAATCTTACAGCTGTATCGAATATTGCTTTTATATGAAAAAGGGTATATTTCTTCGGTGTTTCAAAGAGAGCTGTTTCAATATTGTTGCTGTTTTTTTGTTAGCTGCCTTTCTTGGTTCTGCGAAATGTGTGAAATGCAGGTTTTAAGATCAGTTCAGTTGGTAAACTTGCAATAATAAGCAATAAAAATTCCGCGTGGATTTTGTTTATGTCTCGTAAAGATTTATAGGCGGCTTAGCCGCTTTGATGAGTCGCCCAAAAATTAATTCTGGAAGCGGAGAGGCCAAAGCCTAATTGTGTCCTTTGATGCAACTGTTTGGCATATTTGTAATGCATTTTAATAGAAGATATCTGAAAGGCGCTTTTTGTCTCTTTTGTCCTGGATAAAGCAACCTCTAGCTGCACTTCTCCAATACTCAATCTTCAGCTGTTCCCCCCTTGCCCCGCATCAATTCTCGCGCAGCGCTGACAACTTTTGTAAATTTCTCGCTAAATTAACTGAATATCTGACCCAGCGCTGCAGGACGAAGACAACTGGCTAAATAAAAAGAAAAAGAAAAAATAACAGCAACAGACAAAATATAAAGAAGAGACCCCAATAACAACAAAGGCGAATCGTTAAGAGTCCAAAGATCGCATAACTCGCACGCTGCGCCCCCTTCCTGTCCAAGCAGCCAACCCCGCCAACCCCGCCACTGTAGCAAGTCTCAACTGTAAATTTCGGAAAGAGCCAAAGCCGAAACTTGGCCCCGAAGTCGTCTCTCTTGACAGTGCCTCTGCCTCTGCAACAGACTCTGCAGCTGCCACAGAGCCAACTGGCAGTGTGGTGCTGAAGTGGGGTGCTGAACTGGGGGTTGTGTGAAACGGTAGAGGGGGGAAGAGGGAGGAAGGAGAGAAATATGCGCAAACTGCTTGATGTCCACTTAAAAGTGTCAACGTGAAATTCTTGGCTGCCCAGTGCAAAAAAAAAATGAGTGTTGCCTCAGCTCCTCACGAGCTGCCGCAAGGGAGTAGAAGCAGGAGGATTTTCCAGTTGTTGTTGTTATTGTTGTTGTTGCTTCAGTCGTTATTGTTGTTGTTGCTGTCGTGGTTGTGGTCGACTTCTGTTTTGGGCTTCCACTTGGAGCAAGCAATCTGCCAGCGCCAAAAACCTTCCAATGAACTACAGCTGTAAGTGAGAAAAACCTTGAGATGCAAGGAATACCCTGCCTACCTTGCAGGACCTATTTATTATTACAATAAATTAAACTAGAAAATTTACAAATGGTTCAAATTAAATTTAATGCTCAAAAACTAAATGGTCTCAAAGGTTGTCTTTTGTCGACTGACTTGTTGTTATCGATGTTTTCGATACTTAATACTATCGGTACTGCTGATTTTTACATACGCTGTTCTTTAAGGCAAACAGCAACACTGGAAAACTGATAATTAATCGCTAGATATTTTTTATGAGCAAACTTTCTTTCTGCTTTACATTTTTCTTTGGTGCACATTCTTTGGTACTGCTTGTATGTTAGATACCATATATGAATTAAATGGTTATATAATTCAGTATTTCCTTTTTTAATTTTTTCATATAATGATCGATACTTAAACGTTTTTATGAATAATATTTTGATGCACTAATGTTTTTACCTTCAAATTAGGAAAACATATCAGAAGTAAGAAAACCATCGATAGTGACAATAGAGATTAAATTTCGATGCACTATATTTTATACACTGAGAGAACTATGAGCTGAATTCATTATTATTCCCAAACAGAGAGCAGCTCTGAATTCATGAGCTTGGGAGTAATTTATATATAAAATAGTCAAAATGTGTGCACAATTAATCAGAAAATGTATATGAACTTTGCAGAAATATGCATAAACTATGAATTAATATGTACAATTTATGCTTTATGAATAAGATATTGGTCATGAATATGCGAAAATTATGCATTATGAATCGCATATTATGTATAGAATATGCAAAAGTTAGGCATTATTAATCATAGATTTTGCATAAAACATACATTTGCAAAAATGTCTAAGCTAAGCATGAATGCAGGCTAAATTATAGAGTATAATTATAAATAGTATCAAAAGTGCCTTCTATTGTAGAAATAGAGTATTAAGTTGGAGTACAATCAAAAGTTCCAATGATTGCATTAAACTTGTAGTTCCCTTCGACTGCGACTGGGACTGGGACTGCGACTGAGACTGCTGTAGGGCATTAATGAATCGTCATTGCAGACACAGCTCAGAACGCTCTGCTCAGCTTTTGGTTCTTATTGCCTTCCATTTTTTTTTTTGTGTGCTTGGCTTTTTTTGGCTTTTGTTATTTTGGCAGTTGAATTGCGCCTTTCGCCAAACCATTCTGCTCATTTATCTGAAACTTTTCTTCTTTCATTTCGGCTGCAGTTTTGTGAACAGAGCCAGACAGTGGCTGGGGGAGTGGGGTGGGGGGAGGAGCTTTGGTTGCGGCGGGGGCAGCGGCTGGGGGTTTGTAATTTTTTTTGTATTTTTGTTTTTTTTTTTCGTTTAGTTTTTTGCTGCTTTACTCGCGGGCCAAAGTTGCAGCATTTCGAGAATTTGGGTTGCTCCTTTTTGTGCTGCTTATGTGTGTGTATGTATGTGTGTGTGTGTGTGCTTTGGCATTTTGTTGTTTTGTTTTGTGGGGAACAAAAATATCACACGAGTATAATTGAGTTTGACACAATAAATTGCTCATCGTGGACAAGAGCTGGCCAATCCTCCAGTGTTGCTCGTTGCTGTTGCTGCTGCTGCTGCTGCTGCTGCTGCTGCTGATGCTGTTGTTGTTATCGCTGACCTTTAAAGCCGCGCAGTGCGCTGATTTATAAATTGATTCTGTTTAACTTTGTGGCACAGCGGGTAGCTCCTTGCGGCTGCTGCTTGTTGTCCTCTGAGCTCTCTGTTGCAGTCGCCCAGTCTCCCAGTCTCTCAGTTTTTGAAACCAACAACCAGCAACCACATTCACATCCACATCCACATCCACATTTACTGACAACTGCTGCATCGTTTCATTTGGCACATTAACACGTTTTGTGTTTGATCACCGCCTTAGTTGGAGCTGGATGCTGGAGAGCTTGGAGCTTGGTGTTTGGAGCTGGCCATGCAAATTTCGTTGTTCGATTCCTAAGCGAAGCTTTAATGAGTACCCACAGCGACACTGACATTGATGATGATGATGATGATGATGACAACGACGACGCTGCTGGCACGAATATTTCAATTAACTGACAGGTCGCCGAAAATGACTGAGCATCCGCCAGCTTTAGCTTCAGTTTCAGCTCCTGCCTCGTTTCATCTCCTGCTCCTTAGCAGTTTCAATCTGAGCAACTGTCCGACTGTCAGCAGGCATCAAAGAGCGACAACGACAACGACAACGCTGCTGCTGCTGTTGCTGCCTGTTGATTTTGTTATTTCCGCTGGCGAATCGCAATGCGATAAAATGCAAATCTCCTTTGATGCTAAAAGGACAACAACAACAATAACAGCAGGAACAGCAACAGCAACAGCAAAAGCAATAGCAATAGCTGCAACAACAACCTGGCGAATCATTCAAAGAAGCGTCGAAACAATGGCTGCTAAAATGGCTGCATGTTGCTGCTGACATTGATGTGCCACCAACAGCAACAGCAGCAGCAGCAGAAGCAGCAAAAGCAACGGCAGCAGCAGCAGCAGCAACAACAGCAAGTTAGAAGGGGGCTAAGCGGGGCAAGGCTAATCTTCATCAGCCGCCGTTTGTAGTCGGATTTGCGGATTGTGCAAAGTGTAAGCTCAACACAAATCCCTAGACACACACGCAGGCAACAGGGGCAGCTTTATCTGCTCAATAGATGGACATTTGGATAGATTGTTCTTGTTTAGCTCTGACGTTCCATCTCGTTACTCTCTCTCTCTCGCTCTTTCTATCCCTATCTCTCGCTCTCTCTGTCCAACACCCCCACCTGCCACGCATCTACTGCATTATGAGATTCGATCATCGCAGATGTTGCTGCTGCTGTTGTTGTTCCTTGGATTGCTTGGATTGCTTGGTTTCCTTTGGCTTCCTTTGGTGTGTCATGTTCAAATTGTTTGGCCACAGTAGCTGTGGCTGTTGTTGCTGTTGTTGCTGCTGCTGTGAAAAGCAGCAACATTTGCAGCTATGGCAGCTATTATTATATTTTAATGGCTGCCTTTGTGCGCGGAATTGAGTTTGAGTTGAAGTTTGGAGTTTGGGACTCGTCTCGTGCTTTTGCTTTATAGATGGATGGCTGGGATGATTCTATTGGCAACAACATTTGCCATTATGGCCAGATTGCGCGTGTTTCATTATGCGGCGTTGTTGCTGTTGTTGCCGTTGCTTGTCAGCCTCTAATGGATTCCTGGTTGGTTGCCCTGCATCGGGATTGGAATTGGGATTGGGATCGCTTGAAATACAAGCTTTTCGCAGACGAACTCACAACTCGCACAACTCATCTCTCAGCTCTTGATGGGTTGGGGTATAGCTAGCAAGCAACGTAGAGGGTGTGCAGGGGGGAAAGGGAGGCAGCGGGGCAGCGGCGCCAGTGCAGTCCACAAACGTATCGAATTACATTTGGCGGCGGCGTCACAACTTTGCTTTGATGCACTCCAAGGCTGTTCTCTCTGGCTCTCTGCCGCTGTATGTCTCTCTCTGTCTCTCTTTGCGTATGTGTGTGGATTGAGCTTCAAGAGCGGCGCTTGAGCTGCCCAATTTGAAACCCCCCACTAAAGGTTGAGGTTCTCTGTCGCTGCAGACAGCAACGGAACCGGAAATGACCAGTGCCAAACAAAAGACTTAGGCAACGAACTCGAGCCTGGGTAATCATAAAAAGAAAATCTCTTTTTATTGCCGAGTGTATCGCGTAGTTCTTGATGGCCCGTGGGATGCTACGCTGCGCCAATCAGGTCGGCAATTAGCAATCGCCTGCAGTGCCTTCCCCTTCCCCCTTTTTCCCTTTCCCTGTTCTTTCTCCTTTACCTGCTCCCCCCTTTCATCTTAGTCTTACTTTCAACGCATTTTTCGTGGTAGCAATTATATTCGCATTTGATGGCCACTTGAATGCTAATGTCCCTGTACAGGGGTAGGGCGGGATGTTGATGGGTGAGGGGTGAGAAGAGAGGAGTTGGAAGAGCAGTCAGAGCTGGGAACGAGCTTATTAGTGCATTCATTGCAATAAATTTGGACAATAATCAAGCGTGCGCTATAATAAAAAGCGCAGCCAAGCTGAGGCTCAACTTCAAAGGATTTCGTAGAGTTGTTTCGCCAAAGTGTTAAACTGACATGCAAGACGTCGCGTTGAATCGTTGCAGCCCCAGCTTTTAAGAGCAAAAGAGGGATAGAGGGATGGATGCAGGGGATGAGGGGTTGCAAGCAAGAAAGACCATAATTCTGCTCTTGGGCAGGTTCGTTTGCCAATTGAGTTTTAGCAAACTTAACGCTGCTGATGTCGCGACCAACAACAAGGGGCAACAAGTGGCAGACGGGCCAAGAGACGTTGCAACGCACAGTGGAAGAAAATTTTAGTAAAATAGCTTTATGAATCACTTAATATAAAGTATACCTACTAAAAAGTAAACTGACAATGCTATTTTCTAGTTAAAGCAATGTAAAAACAAGTAAGAACGTTGCAGTCGGATGCATCCGACTGCGATATACTCTTTTTTTCGCCTCTTTGCGGAGTCAGAAGTGGGTGTGGCAATTGTATTTTTGATCAAATCATTCAAGTTTTGCTATCAATTTGAATTTGGTTGGGCCCGTTCTACAAGTTTGGGAGAAACAAATTTTGGCCGATTGCAAGGGCGGGGGTGGGAGTGTCAAAAATATTTTTATCCAATCTATTCAATAGGGCAACAGAATTCAACCTGCAAAATTTGGTGATTCTAGCTAAAGAGGTGTGGGAGATAAGGACTTTACTAATCTTGACACTGTGTCTGCCTATGGTATGTACCAATTCTAAATTCAAAGCTGTGGAAAAAAACAGCGTTCATTCGGACAAACAGACGGACGGACGGACGGACAGACGGACATTTTACAAACCCAATATACTCTTTTTTATTTTTTTTTTCAAAAAAATTAAAAAAAGGAGTATAAAAAACAAATACACTTACAGAAATGTTGTTCATAAGAAAACTTAACTATCGACACACAGCTATAAGATATAGCCGCCGAATTGATCAAACTGAGACAGCATGATAAGTACATACTAAAACACAGAATATGCAAAATTTGGTCAAGATGGCTTCAGAAACAAAAAAGTTTTTGATACAAAAACTAATTTTTCAACCGATTGTTAATATGCGCCTTAATATGTATGTATAAATATATATACATATATAGTGGTCCAATGTGATGACAGTTTGTCAACATGTATAAAACGTGATTAGACTTAATAAAAGTAAGTTTCGTTGAGTTAGTTTAAAAGACAAAAAGGTTTTTCATGCGTCATTTGGAAACAGATTGTTTTAGCATCTATTAGATATAGTGCTAAAGCGCTGAATTGTCAAGGAATGTGTAAGACATTATATATATACAATAAAGTAGACGATGTTAATAATAATATTCTAAATATATCGGTTAGAATCGGTTGGATATATTGAATTAACGATTTGGCAGCCAAGAAACGAAAAAAAGTCAACTAGTTTTTTGTTTTAACATGATCAGAAATATTTATTGACAAATTTAGGTACTACAATTTATATTAAGTACTGAAATATTTGGAGATTGATCAAAAGCTACGTTTATTCAATATTCAATATCAAAACATAATAGCCAATATCATACCAAAGAATAAAGTCATTGGCTGGAATTTTCTTGCATATAGCTTATATATAGAAGAGCCAACTGATGTTTTGACCTCACAACCGCATTGGGAGGCACAGAACTTACAGAACTTACCCCTCAACATAATCACCAACTGTTAATTTTTGATTTACAATTGTTCCACAACCTCTTTTTTACTGAAAGAGCACATATAGAATTGTTAGTGATAAATAAAATACTTGTATGTAACATATATCTAGTAGCTTACCAACTACTGTATGACCATCTGCAAGACACTTTGCTAGTTGTGGAGGTTGTGTTCACCATCGGGTAATCTTTGAACTTGCTGTGCAAGGCTATTCTCTGATCCGACGATTGCAATCTCATTGACTTTACATTCTGGGTCATAATATTTTGAACAGTCGCTACACTCAACTGGTTCTTCATCTGCAACTGTAATGTATTTTTGTATAATAATTTGCAATATATAAGATTCTCAACTGTCATAGACTTATAAGATATAGTTTCGATTTTGATCAAATTTATTCAACATGTTCAGAACGTGCTTGAAATTAGAAAAAGTGAGTTTTGCTGGATTATAATATAAGACAAACAATATTGTACTTAATGCCCACTGTGCGATGTAGGCAGTGCTGGGCAGTCAGTTTAGCGTCAACCGCCATGAATAACAGTGGCGGGCGAAAAGGGGATGTGGGGGGATGTAGGAAAGGGGTTATGTGTCTCTCTGTTCTCGCTGTTTCTCGAACAGCGCCCCCATAACTGACACTTGCAATGAAGACATTAACCGCTAATGGAATTGTTATTAAGCCGCTGTCGCTGCTGCGGTCGCAGTCGCTGCCACTGTCTCTGCCAGTGGCACTGGTACTGGTACTGCCTCTGCTGGAGTCTCAGTCAAAGCGCGCGTCTTGAGTCAATCTTTGAAGGCTTAAGCTGTGCTCAGGCTCAAGTTGATGGCTTCAGCTTCAGCTTCATCTTGAGCTCTTGGCGGCTTTAAATTGCTCATCAGTCGACCATTTGAGTTGAAATAAAATTATTATTGTATTTTAGTCGCAGTCGCTGTTGCAGCCACAGTCGCAGTCACATCGCTGCCCCGAGCAATCCTAGTGAATTTAACATCCTGGCAAGCAATGCAGCTGGCAATCCTTATGTTTGCCCCAGATACAGATACAAATATAGCTACAAATACAGATACAGCTACAGATTGAGAGCTTACAGGCTTGCCTTTATGGGATTTGCTTGCCAACTTGACGGCTTGCCACTGTTAATTGTCATTGTAATCGACATAGTCATCGTCATCGTCTTGTTCTTTATATTCTTAATCGTAATCGTAATCGCTTTATTGTGCGCTTGATGTATTGACAAATTATATAGGCATCGTCTGGAAGAAGAAACCCAGTTCCACAAACTGATTGCATCTTATCACGCAGCCGACTCGCAAATCACTTATTTTGCAATCAGCCGTGTTAAATCGGAGTGCAGTTACAAATTCATTTACCAGTTTAGTCCCAAACCCAAAGCTAAAGTCAGACCAAAAACCTAAATCCACTTCCAAGCCCAGTTTCAATGCCTTCAACATTGCTGTGAAAAATTATGCACAGAAAGACACACAATCTGAATCGGGTGAGGATCAGAATCGGAATCTGAATCCGAATCAGCTTCAGCGTGGGGCATGCCACGTTCTGTTGCACGCTGTCAGTGGTGGCGCTGCCCTGTCGAAGCCCCAATTTGACAGCAAAAGTGAAAAATGTCCATCTGTCCCAAACGCATAGAACAATGTAAGGCTCTCCGAATCCGAATACGAGTACGTGCACATAGTTATGTTACTTGCTACAACATGCACACACATACACATCTTTAGACACCACACCACACAGCACCACGCAACCACACAGCCACTTTAATAGCTTTAAAAATACACCCAACAAGCCCATGAGGATCTTCTCTGTTGTTATGGCTCTTTACGCATACCCTGTACCTACTTTTAAAAATTGGAGATCTTGACACTTTGTCTGCCTATGGTATATATCAACATGTATACCAAGTTTGGTTGCTCTAGCTTCAAAACTGTTGAAAAAACTGCGTTCATACGGACAGACGGACAGACAGACGGACGGACAGACGGACAGATGGACATTTCACAAACCCAATATACTCTATTTTCTTTTTTTTTTCATACAAAAAAAGAGTGTAAATAACATTAACATAATTGAATTTCTAATGATTATAACTTTGTCAAAACTGCACCGATTTTCAGTTCGTAGCAAACTTGTGAAGTTGTAAGGCATGCTCCTGTTCACTTATTTTACGATACTTACCAACACTGGAAAACTATCGCAACTTCATATTCAATATTTTATTATCAGTTTCAGTACAAAATTCGCATATTGGCCATTGATTTTATTTAAAATAAAGATGAAATAAAAATCTAAAGAAAAGCGCAATGTGTAATAAAACATGTGTGTTAATGTACTGTAGAGGTTGATAAAGAAAGTGCAGGGGGTTGAAAAGGTACTGCAGAGGTTGCTAAAGGGTATTATCTAGTTGAGTATGTTTTAGTAGTTTTAGTAGTATTTACTTGTAATTTTTCGTTGTTGTTTTCTGTTGTTGTCTATAACAAATTAAGGCTTTTCACTTTCCGTCGTTGTCTGCGTACACACCCCAAAAACAAAAACAAAAACCAAAGTAAAAACAAAGGCAAAAACAAAAATAAGAAGAAGAGGAAGAATGCTGCGTGGCCCAAATGAATACCTAAGCAAGCAAAACCCATAATCATCATCATCATCGCAGCTTCAAGTTGTATTTTGTATTTTGTATGTTGTATGTTGTACGAATAGTTGGCATCCTATACACTATTCGTAGTTGGAATACGAGTTGAGGATGTAGTTGGAGTCAATGGCATCGTCATGCAGGATAGCTTGGCTGATCTCCCAGTTAAAGCCCTTTACGACGTGTAACTGACCAGGTGGCTGGACAGGCTGTGTTGATATTTGTGTTTACTGTAATGTGAATTGACTGCAACTAATAATAACCACAAGCATTAAGACAGAGACGATGAAGCCAGAAGCGGCCTGTGTTGCCATAGGTGTTGCCTTAGCTATCGTTTCGAATCGATAGTATCGATGACAGAAGTTAGAAATATAAGTACTTAATTTCAAATATAACAAAAATTTATAAAAATTTTAAAAATGTAAATAGTATTTTAAAAATATTTGAATTTGTCGATGGCATCAATCAGTATAATCGATGGGGCTAAAATTTATAGTTTTCATGTATTCATAAGTATCAATTTGCTATCGTTTCGATAGTATCGATGACATCGTGAGGTATCTAATTTATTTCAAATATGACAGCATTCTAAAAGTCTACAAACCTTCTTAAAAATATTTTAATTTATCAATTGTATCGATCAACATCGATAGTTTTTATGTGTTCTACTTACAGTTATCAATCAAAATTGAAAGTTTTCATTTGCCACACTTAAACTTGGATATATGTATCTATGTTATTCATTTCACATGTACAAGTTAAAAGCTTTACTTGACTATCGATATTATAATCGAATATAGAAACTATCTAGTGTAGCTACTATCATTGGTTTCTGCAACACTATTCGCACTGTGACCCAATACCAAAACAAATATCTGCAGTTCTCGCCATGATCTGCTGCATTTGATACCAAGAGCAACATTAACATCAAAAGCAGGAGGATTAGGAGGAGCGGCAGCATTAGCAGAAGGAGCAGCAGCAGGAGAAGGAGCGGGAACTTTACTCGAGTCCAGATGAATGCGAATGGGTTCAATGTGAAAAAGTGCAACTCAAAGTCGAACGTTGCAAATGGAAATAACTAAACTGGGCAAAAGGAGTGTGCAGCAAATAATGATAATGACGACAGCTTTAAACTGGCCAACTGTGGGGTTAAAAGGGGGGACATTCGGAGGGTTAAGGTTGGAGGCTGAGGTGAGGAGGTGTGGTGCTGGCCAGAAATCAGAAACAAATAAATGAGTTCATGCAACGGCTTTGAAATGAAGACAAAGTGGATGTCGAGTGGAGTCGAGTCGAGTCGCTCGTGTTGTCTTCTTGCTTCTGCCTCCTGTTGCCTGCTGCCTCCTATTGCCTGTTGCCTTGTCTAAAAATTGTTTGTTAACCTTCAAGTACAACAACAACAGCAGCTGTGGCGCGAAGGAGGCCAACGCCTATCATCACGTCAGATGGGAAAGCGGAGACAAGGAGACAGGAGTCGAATCCAGGGCTAGAGACTAAGAGTCGAGAGTTGAGAGTCGATTGCGTATGTGGCATGCCAGTTCAAGAGTTCAGCTACGTTTTTTGCCACCTACAATATGCAACATGCAACAGACACAGTTGCAGCCACAGTTGCCACAGCCATTGCAGTTATTTAAGACGCTATGCAACGAACGCCATCTCACTCGCACAAAGGCGTGGCTGCCACTTTTGCTTTTGCCCAAAAAATATAACAAAAAAATCAAAAAACCTTGCAGTCGTATGTTCACAACAGCTTTATACTCTGTTTCTCAATAGCTCTTTTGTCTACCGCTGGTAATTCTTAAAATACATTTTATTATTATAGCTGTTAAGATGTGGAGGAGAAGTATTCTTGATTTAATTTTCTTAAAAATTTTGCGGAATGGAAATTTGCTTCAATGTTTGATATTTAAAACGTCAAAATTAGCACATTTAACAGAAGTTCTCTATCGACAAGTCTTACCAGAATAAGCCTGACAAATGTTGCTAGTTTTTGTATCCAACCGTATACCAAATTTTTTGTTTCTAGTCAATATTTTGTGGAATAGAATTTTCTCAAAAATTAAGTCAAGAAACCTAAAATTGCTTTAACTTCTTAAGAAATCGTTATATTAAAAAAAGCAGTACAACATCTCTTTCAAAATTTTGTTAACCATTTTTAATTTATAATAATGGATGTTTAAACGTTTAATGTGATGGGCTTAAATTTAGTACTCAAAGGAAATCTTGGAATCGTTTCCGGAAGTAAAAATCAATTATGCCAAAAATAACTTGAATAATGTTGTTAACTTTTGAGCTTATACATTTGAAGATACAAACCAATATACTTACTCCTTTAGCATTTGTGAACAGAGTATGATAAATACGAAAAATACAATAATAATAATATAGGCGTTTTGCCGGCAATCCATTTTCAGGTCTCACCCAACGATCCACGCGACGCGAGGCGACGCTTGCTTTGCCACAGATCTCAGAAACTGAAGTCCTTTTAGATGGTTGCTGTTTGCTGTTTGCTGTTTGGAAGTTGCCCGAGGGCCGAAACCTTAATGGAAATTAATCACAAGCTGAAGAGCAATTTGTATTGCTGCGAATGTGGTAAGAAAACCAAAAATATACTTAACAAAAAAAAGAAAGAAAAAGAACTCAACTCTCGGAACATATTTTAGTTTATTTGATATTTATTCTTTATTTTCGTTTGTCGATTTCTTTCGCTATTACAAACTAAAACTTATCGTTTTAAACTATTATATAGGTTTGCCTAAATTTAACGTTCAATACATACGATATATATATATATACGATATTTTTACAGCTTTGCTAGATCGTAAACAATTACACAATTAGCATCACACACAAAGTGAAAAATAGCTTTAAAAAAAAAAAATACCTTAAGATCTAGATACAAAATACTTAAACATATACTTAAAAGTACGCATCGTGCTACGGATAAACATTTACAAAGGGGCGCTCCCAAAATGATTACTAAAAACAACTTTTTACAATTCTTATCCTTCACTTTAATAATGCGTTATTATGGAATGTGTTTGGGGTATGGGATATGTGTTATGGGCTATGGGCTTATGGGTTTGAGAATATGCGAATGGAGGCAGACATGCGAGCGATTCTTTTTTCGATTTATTTCGATAATGATAATGTTTCTTTTCGTGTTTGCTACAAACTAGTTTAGTTCCTAGTTTTTAACTCTATGTATATTTTATATATGTATATATGTGTTTTAAGAAAAAAAAAAAAAAAAAAGAAATGCTTATAACTTATGGCTGGCTTGGTTTTGTTTGTTGTTCTGTTTCTGTTGGCTCGTCTGTTGGCCCATCCTTATCCTCAATCCTCATTCTCCAAAAAGAAGAAGAAGTCTAGTTGGCCAACCAAGCGACATTTCAGAGAGTCTTTGTTGGCTTTGTGGTCGTTTTTACTATGTTACTACAGTCCTAAATATATACATACTCGTACAATTAACATTTTACATACAACAATCTATGCGTGCCTAACTGTCTGTCTAACTATCAGTGTGTTGTGTTAGTGTTTGCGTGTATGTGTGTCTGTGTGTGTTGTGTATGTTTCGTTGTGAGTGCCTAATGAGAATCCCAGCAAAACATTTCGATACTTGGGAAAGATTTGAAAGCCCAGCGAAACAGAAACAATCGCATAGTTCCACTGAATTAGCTATTTTAAAAAAAATTTATATTTTAATATTTTTGTTTGAAAATCTATTGTAAACTTAAAATCGATTGTTTGAAATCTCTAAACTTTCTTCCTGGCGACAAAATTGTCTTCAAATTGTTCAAAATGTTTGCTAGGATTGTGTGTATGGTTGCGAGTGTGTGTTGAATGTAGGGTATAGGGTGTTGTGTGTTGGGTTTTGTGTGGTGTATGTTGATGGTTGGTGTTGGCGATCGGGTGGGTGGTGCAAGTAATACTATGCATGTACAGCTCTGCGCTCCATTCTCGAATTCAAGTCTCTGGCACTAACTACTTCTAAATATCTAGGCTACTCTCTAAAAGTGATCACACGGATGATTGAAGGGGGCGTGGGAAGGGGCGGTACCGTTAAAGGGGGCGGGGGCGTTTCTTCACATGCGTGTGCCCACATTGGCACGCTGGCTGGGCTGAGGGGCGTGGCGTGGCAGGGAGACATGCGACATGTGGGTGGGCGGGCCGCCCAGCGGTGAAATCGAAGGGGAGCGGGTGGCGAGCGGCGAAAGCGATGGTGAAAACGAAGGCGACATGGCAGATGAGGTGCTGAATCCACCGCTCGCCTCGTGCCCAATGGGTGAGCGTGGCAGGTTGGACATGCTGAGATGAGGGGGCAGACGCATGCCGGAGCAGGCCGAGTTGCCCATGCCGGGCAGATTGATGGCGCGAGGGGCGACATTCGTCAGCAGCGGGGGTGGTATGTGCGTGGAGTGTGTGGGTGGCTTCAGGACGACGCTACCCGTGGAGGAGTGGGCCAAAGATTGTTTGCTTTTGGCGCTGGACGAGGCGCCGCTGCCGCTGTGACCGCTATGCTCCGACATTGTGTCGTCCTTCAGTCTTGCTATCTCGGAGAAAACATGCGCCAGCGGCTGATACTGTGGTCCCCAATCCAGCAGGTAATCCCAGTTGTAGCTGCCCGTCAGCTCCTCCTCGCTGTGCACAATGGAGCTAAGCGAGCCACCAACATTACTTCCCCCAACTACAACGGGGACCGGCACAGGTACTTCACCATAGCTGGCCATCACACCATGTCCATGGCCATGTCCCACGGTGCCAATGCTGCCCGCTGTTGTCGCCGCATCATCCGCGCTGCTGCCCCGCTCCGAGCCGGGTCCGCCTGCCACATCGTTTAGCTTGGCATAGATGAGATTTGTGATGTCGGAGCGTGTCGTTGCATCTTCATCGAACATGTGCAGCGTAGGCATGGGCATGGGCATTGGCATGGTCATGGGCATGGGCATGGGATGGCTGGAACCGGCCATGCTGGAAGCACCACCGCCACCGCTGCCACTGGGATCATGATCCACAATGCCCAGTCGTGCAAGATACTCCTGCGTATTCTGTACGGAGATATCCGAGATACGTCCATCGTCGCTGCCAACGCCGCCGGCGCCAGCGCGATGACTGAGCGGTCCTTCGTTGATCATGCGTATCTCCTCATCCTCGCCGTCATCTTCCGCTGAACCGCGTCCACTCGAGCCGGACTGCTCCGAGCCGGATAGCTCTGATGTTGTAGCTGCACCCGAACTGCCAGCATGTGGACCAAATGGCGGTATCTCATCATATTTGGGTGGTGCGAATTGTCCCGAGGCGACCGCACCCGCTGCTCCACGTATGGGCATCGTATCAAAGGCACTGGGATCCACATAGCTGTTTGAGTTGCCCACACCAACGGTCTCGCTACTGAGATGTGGTTTGGCCGCGTTGCGGGGCCGACGACTGCGCATGTGGACGAAGAGAAAGATGCCCGCGGCGGCGCAAAGAATGAGAAGTAGAGAGACGAGCAGACCCACAATCCAATCGGAGAGGCTGCCAGAAGAAGTGGCACTGCTTGCACCGCCAGAGCCAGAGCCACCGCCTGGTATGCCAATCGAGGCCAGATTCGTGTTGAGATGTGCCAAAGGATCGAGGGCAATCTCCACGACGGTCATGTTCGTCAGCGAGTTGTGGCGACCCGAGCTGGCCGAGATTAGCAAACTGATATCATCGCTAAGACTGTCATCGAGCTTTCTTTTGATGAGGACCGCACCGCTGCTGCGGTTCACCTTGAAGTGGCTATGCGAAGTGCTTAATTGGTAAACCACGCGACCATCCGCACCGCTATCGGCATCTGTTGCCGTCACCTGGCCCACGACAAAGCCCAGCGGCAGCGCAGCCGACGCTGGCAGCACAAAACGATATGTGCGCTCCGTGAACTGTGGCGTGAACTCATCCCGCGATTCAACCTCAATGCGGACCGCCACCCGCGCACTCCTTCCACCCATATCACTTGCCCGCAGCTGCAGATTATAGCGTTGCCTCTGCTCATAGTCGAACACTGCCGCCGAGCTAACCACACCCGACTGTGCGTCCACGCGGAACAGACGCCAGCTGCTGTCATCCTCAGTGGTGGCTATCAGACTATAGTTCAACTGGCCAAAGGCACCGCGATCCAGATCACTCGCATGAGCACGAAACACGGAGCTCCCCAAAGGTTCATTCTCGCCCAGGAAGTGAACATACTCCGCCAGAGGAAACTGTGGTGCATTATCATTCTCATCGTGGAGCGACAAATGGAACGCTTGCAAACTGCAGAGTGGGCGTGGCTGATGACTGTCACAGGCGCGTATGATGAGCTCATATTTGATGGCACCACTATCATAATCCAGACGATTATTCACAAACAGCACACCGCTGACGAGATCAATGGTGAACATGTGCTCGTCATTGCCAGAGCTAATATCATAGACAACCTCCGAGTTGGGCGTGTTCTCCTGATCTGCATCCAGTGCCAAAAGCTGCGCAATCGAATAACGCAGTGGAGCCAGTTCGCTAATCTCTGCCTCGTATTTGGCGCTGGGCTCAAAGATGGGGGCATTATCATTGGCATCTATCACGCTAACAAAGACTGTTATGCCGCTCGAGTTGAGATGGGTGTGGGAATGGGAGTTGGAGCTGGTCTGGCTGAGCTGCAATTGCAGCTTGTAAAGATCGTTGCGTTCCCGATCAAGCGGCTTTACCAGAACAATCGCTTTGGTGGGCAGCAGCTCAAAGGCCAGCTCCTCGTTGCCCGCTGCTATGCTGAACGCCTGATCCTTGACATCCTGGCCCAGCTGCAGCACCACCGAACCCACTGGTGCCGCCTCGCTAATCTGTGCTCTGTACTGTGTCTGCATGAACTGCAAACGTCCGGAACCACTGTCACCCGGCTGCACACGCACCACTGTTGACCCACTCAGTTTAGGCTTGCCCCCATCGCTGGCCACAATGCGCACAAAGTAATCGCCGCTGCTCGAGTTTGGCGCAGGCAGGCGACTCATGTTCACATTCAGCACACCCAATGTTGAGTGCACATTGAAGCCTTCCAAAGCAGGATCAATGGTGTAGCTTATCAGCGAGTTGCGTCCTTCTGCATCCGCATCCGTTGCATTCACTGTCAGCAGCTCCACATCCATAAAAGAACCACCCTCTGCCAGTTCTGTTAACGCAGGCAACATGGCAAAGTATGCCGGCGGCTTCTTTGCAAGAAACATGGGCGCATTGTCATTCTCATCCATCACACGTACGGTTAATGTGGTTCGTGCCTCGTGTGCCGCATCGGAGGCAATCACCTCCAGCTGATACTCCTGCTGCAGTTCGTAGTCCAAGCGACGCTTCAGCACCAGCTTGCCACTGTAGCGATCTAGGCCAAATAACGCCAGGTTATCCATTTCCACAGCTGAATCTCTGCCCAGGCGATAGGTCAACGTTGGATAGGTGTCCACATCATTTGCCGACACTGAGGCAATGACAGCACCCAGCTCGGTAGCTATGAATGAGTAGAGAAAGAGAGTGGGAAGAGAGTGAGGTAAGTTGGGATGTTCTCTCGCTTTAAATGGGATCTTGAAAAGATTATTAAAGATTATTTCAATGGAGCTGTTTACGGGCGCACTAAACGGGTTAACGGATTAATTAGTTGATGTGCTAAATCAGGTTACTTGAGATGTTCTCTCTTTAAATGGGATCTTTAAAGGTTATAAAAGATTATTTCATTGGGGTGTTCACGGATCTTGAATAAAAGTATCACGATCACTTAATCAACAAGGCGACAAGTTGACAAATTTTAAGTTGTTTCACTTTCGTTTACATATTGCAAAGATGTATTTGCCCTGACTATTCTCATTTTCAATTTTGTCAAGATTTTGTGGATTGAATTCATTTGATCATGGATTGAATTTGATTTTGAGATAGATTTAAAGATGCAAATCGGTCACTGCTTATCGATATTGCCTTCAAAATCAACATCGTCAAAATTCTAAAGTTGAATTGCATTTTCAATTAAAAAAGTCTGCTGATTTTGAATTAAATTTATAATCAATTCAAAAGATCAACAATACGGAAATATCAAAAATTTAAGTACACTTTAATCCGCATAATGTTTTATAAAGTGAAAACCGTAACAAATCTGATTTAAATGTTTTTCTTCAATAATAAGATAATCCAATTAAGTAGTTACCATGAATTCAAGTGTTATTTTTTAGCTTCTTAAAGATATATGAGAACCATTATTGAAAAGTAGGCAAAGTCCCTAATTAGTCGGAGTGAATTCTTGCATCTAAGTAGTTCGTTAATAATAAGGACAAAATGATATATGAGGACAATTATTGAAAAGTAGGCAAATTCCCCAGTTAGTCGGAATGAATTCTTTCATCCAAGTAGATCGTTTATAATAAGGACAAATGAAAATAGCAGGAAGAACCCTTGAATTCATTCATCTGAGTAGATCGTTTTGTATCTAATAAGAACAAATGAAAAGTATAATTTAAAAACTTACCCTCACTAACGCTGACAACGTTGTTCGGTGGAAAGGTGGGCTGGTTGTCGTTGACATCCACGATGTGAACGCGTATGGTGGAGGTACCTGTCATCTGCGGTACTCCCTCATCGGTGGCAATGATCTTTAAGTTGTAGACATCGCGGATTTCACGATCGAGCACAATGTTAGTCCGGACAATACCGCTGAAGGCGGGCTCAATGACAAAGGCGTTGTCATGATTCCCATCCACGATGTGGTAACGTAGTCTCGCATTGGCACCCTCATCCGCATCGAAGGCCTGCACCTGAGCGACAAAGGTGCCCTTCGTATTGCCCTCCCAGGCGGTAGCCACAAACTGACGTTGAGTGAACTGTGGACTATTATCGTTCTCATCCTCCAGCTCGACGAGTAGCTCCGCATAGCTGGACAGAAGTGGTGACTCCGTTGTTCGTGCGATCAGCACCAAGCGTAGTTCATGAGGTTGGGTTGTCGCCAGGGCGAAGGAGGAGCTTGGCAGGGCACGTTGACTTCGTGAACTATTGCCATTTTTATCGGTTGCCTGGTCCTCCAGCGGTTTCTCTTGCAACAGAGATGATGTCTCCTCGTAGTGCATGGCACGTCCACGACTAAAGGGCGCCAGCGTGGGCGTTGCAAAGCGATCATAGTCGAGCAGCTTGGGATTATTCACCCTAATCTCACCAGTTATTGCGTCCAGCGCAAAGATGCCATCCTCATTACCTGCCCCAAAGGAGAAGCTCACTCTCTGCCGGCGTCCGTCGCTGCGTACGGCGGCCACATGGAGCAGCCTGGTGCCCGCTGGGGAGTTCTCCCGCAGCTTGCTGCGATAGGTTTCGTTTTGAAAGTGGAGCACAGGTTGACTGGGACTCGCCTCACCCACCAGCAGCTCGATGAGACCCACGCTGCTCTGTGCCGGATTGCCCTTGTCCCGAGCAATCACCTCCAGCTGCAACAGATTGCCCGTCTCGCTGGCCAGGCTCTGTGTAGCACTCAAGGCGCCAGTGTTGGGATTGATGCGGAACTTACTTCTCATGGCGGCAGTACCCAATGTGCTGTCCGCTTTCAGCGCATAGAGCAGCTCTCCATTGGCGCCCTGATCTGCATCATGGGCTTGAACCTTGATCAAAGTCTGTCCTGGCTGTATCAAGGCGGGCACCTGACCGCTAAAGGGATACCGCTCGAAGATGGGTTTGTTGTCGTTAATGTCCAGCACATTGATCTGTACCGCCACGCTGCCGGAACGCACCTCGTAACGCCCACAATCCGTAGCCAGGACCATAAAGTTATAACTAGACTGCAGTTCCCGATCCAGTTTCCTATTTCAAATTAAAGTTTAAGTTTGGGAAATGAAGTAATTAGTGGGCTGCATCTTTAACAGGGTTTCGGTTTCTACTTATGTCGAAAACTATTCTGGCAGAGACTCAGCTCTCTCTAGTGACACTAATTAGTCTCCCGCTGCTGATCCTAGCCACAATTAGCTACACGAAATGATGTGGAATTAATCCAAAGACTGTTTGTTGTAACCAAGCCAAAAGAAGAAGCGACTGCGGGGGCAGCTGGTCGAGTAATTAAGTCATTTGTGCTGCATGCAGCTGAAATGATCCACTCGGCTAATCTGGCTATGGCTACATTCGTTCTCTTTTTCCCTACCAATTCTTGCCCTTGCGTTATCCCCTTATTTCTAGCTTCGACATATAATAAACCAAAACAAGAACAACAAGATAAGTAAACTTTGTATTGTTGAAAATTCAATACTCTTGCAGAAATGCTTATTAGATGATTTACTCGTAATAATTATGAAACAACAATATTTCTCATACAAAAATTTCGATAGACTTTTCCTTTAGCAACCTTATAATATTGTGATCCGATATAGATAAAATGTAATCAAACTATATGAAATATATAATAAATAGATTTTATGAGTTTGTGTTCAATATCTGTAAAGTCAAAACAAGTTGATCAGACAACAATTCAGTTTTCTACCGATTGTTCATATGATATATAAATATGATATAGAATAGATGATATAGGTAGAAGTCAAATTTTGAATATATATAAAAGTAAAAATTTAGTCATTCTAAAACTGAATCATTAAAAAAGTTAAAAGTTCCGAGACTCGACTGTTAGCGTTGATCAAGAATCAAGAATATATTGTATATAGTATGTACATACATATGTAGTTAAAGTAGTCGAAATGATCTCTTTCGATTTCTTTGCGTTACATATTTAAAGACAAAATGTAGATTACCATCTTTCTGCAAAAAGGGTATAATGACTAGAATCTTCAGCTATATAACATAGTCAAGTCAAGTCAGCAAAGTCAGCAAGGGTTTAAGCTTGCATGTCGGCCAATAAAACGAATTTAGCAAATTACAAGCTCATCCAACTTCAGTTACAGCTCCAACTCATGTTGACGTTGAATGTCGAGGCTCATTTTATGAATTGAATCAGTCAAAGTGAAGCGAAGGAACGCCACAAAACATTCCAAATGTAATTCTGGACAGATTCTCTGTAGCTGTAGCTGTAGCTGTTGTTGTTGTTGTTCTTGTTATTGTTGTTGTTGCTGAAGTTGGAGTTTAAGTTGCGAGTCTGTTGTGTTGTCTATTTAAAACAACAGCATAAAATGCTTTCAAGGGTCAGTCTACAGGCTCTTGTTGTTGTTGCTTTTGTTGCTGTTGTCATTGTCGGCTGCGCTTGCTGATCATCAGACAGACAGAAAGAGGAACAAGCGAGCGAAACAGCCTCAAACTGCGCCTAGTCTTGTCCAGCGTCGGCTTCTCAGCCAGCTTCTCAGTCAGCTTCTCAGTCAGCTTCTTAGTCAGCTTCGCAGTCAGCTTCTCAGTCAGCTTCTCAGTCAACTGCTCAGTCAGCTTCTCAGTCAGATCCTCGTTCAGTTCGTCAGTCAGCTAGCAAAAAAGCAGCAAGACTGCTCTTATCGAGAACGATCGAATATCTGGACACCCTGTACATACTATTATTTTAGAACAACAATTTGTATTTTTTTCTTGTTTTAAAATCATTTTAAGACAAGCTGGTTCTAACCACCAAATAACTATTTTCAAAATTGTTTTTGATTAACTATTTTTGGAAATCAATGGAAATTGTTTATACTTTTTGAGCAGTTTTCATTGCACTGATTTAAATATAAATCTTTTTCAATTGAATCAATCTTTTTCAGGTATTTTTCCAGCATAGTTAATAACTTTAATTTCGAATGATATTTACTAATTCTAAAATAAAATAGCATAAAAAAAAGAAGAGTATATTGGGTTTGTGAAATGTCCGTCTGTCCGTCTGTCCGTCCGTCCGTCCGTCCGTCCGTCCGTCCGTCCGTCCGTCCGTCCGTCCGTCCGTCCGTCTGTATGAAAGCCGTTTTCTTTCCACAGTTAGAGCAACCAAACTTGGTATACATGTTGGTATATACCTTAGTAAGACAAAGTCTCAAAGTGTTGCAATCGAGCAACGTTTGTTCCTCATATGCATGTAGAAATGGCCCAACCAAATTTAAATTGATTACAAAACTTGCAAGATTTGAGCAAAAATACAATTGCCACGCTCACTTCTGACTCTGCAAAGGCACGAAAAAAAGAGTGTATCGCAGGCAGGTGCATCCGACTGCAACGTTCTTACTTGTTTTTTCGTTTCCATTTTACTATGCTCCATTTTGCACATTTTAATACACAGGGTATATTTATAGAGAAGCTAAGAACAAGCACAGCTTGGACAAGCGGCAGCAACATTTTTTTTGTTTTTTGTTTTTTTTTTTTTTTGCTTTTCTTTTTTCGATCAAGACCGCGAAAGCGCCTAAGCGGCCAAGCGACTAACAACAACGTCACGAATTGTCTCTCTGTCTGTCTGTCCCGTCTCTCCTGTCTCTGCTGTCCTGTCTGTCTGTCGCTCTACAATTCTTTGCTGTGCCATTACCTCTCCATGTGGTGCTCTGTTCTTCTGTTCTGTTCTGTTCTGTTTTCCCATTCCCGTTCCTGTTCTGCTTTTTTTGTGCATTTGTTGGCGGGATTTCGTTTTTATTGTTGTGCCGACAATCAGCGCAAGATAAAAATTGGTACATGACAGCGGATCGCGTTTGTATAAATGGCAAACACTGACGCTACTGTCATTCCAAGTGGCCCCCAGCTCAACCTAAACTCAAAACTGAAAGCTGAAAACTGAAAACTGAAATCCTAAACCCAAACCCAATCCTGAAGCTAAAACTGAAGCTGAAGCTGACAATGCATCTCTCGTCTGTCAGCACTTGTTGAGAGCTTGGGTAGCAGGAGGAGAGCTGGAGCAGTCCCTGGCCGGAACTGAGCGCTAGTAACGCAATTGCCTTGCCCCCTGCCAGCTGACCCCCCTCACTGCCATATCAGACGGAACAAGCAATTGTTGTCATCATTGATTGTCAATAAGCATAAATTTTCACCAGAGGGGGCCCCACAACAAAACCGAACAGACCTAAACAGAACCCGGACTTGAGACTTGGGACTTCCAATCCAAGGAGTAGCAAAAAAGTAGGACCAATCCTTGTTGTGCGTATGCGTTGAATACAGACACACACACACAGATATACTCGGCTATTTATAGCAGTCACTGCGTGGACTAAGAAAAGAAAGAAGGAGGAGGAGTCGTTGGAAACGAATTCGGATTGTGGCTGCGTAGGATGCCAGTTACTTGTACTACTTGAGTAGAAGAAATTATTTCAATGTTTTGCGGTGTCCTTGCGACGAGATGTGGCACGCAGATAAGATGTGGCATTGCATTGACCCTACCACAAAATACTCTTACACTTTTGACTAGCCCTACTTCCCTTGGATGCCTGTGCAATCTGAATGGCAACGCAATCAATAGTTATGTTTGTTTCCTTTGCCAAAAATTGGGAAAATGGTATACAAGGTTTGTGCAATTTCCATCTTTTTGTCGGCCTCTAAGGGCTAAATATGTGTGTCTTAACTGAAACAACTTGTCGTTTTCTATTTAAATATCACACATGTGTCCAGCAGTATTATCATTTCTTTTTCATTGGCCAAAAAGAAAGCATTTATTTTTGAAATTTGAAAAAAATAAACATATAAGAAAGTTGCAGGCGGATACACCCGAGTGTGATATTCTCTTAACATCTTAATATTTTGTCTGCCTGTGGTATATACCAACAAGTATACCAAGTTTGGTTGCTTAGTGATAAGATTATATGTTTCTAACCCATCTCATATAAATGCTCTAAGTCTTTAGCTAGAGTCACCAAATTTTGGAGGTTGAATTCTATTGCCCTATTAAATAGATTGGATACAAATAATTTTGCCACGCCCACCCCTGCCCTTGCAATCGACCAAAGTTTGTTTCTCCCAAACCTTTAGAACGGGCCTAACCAAACTTAAATTGATGGTAAAACTTGAAAGATTTGAGCAAAAATACAATTGCCTCACCCACTTCTGACTCCGCAAAGAGGTTAAAAAAGAGTATATCGCAGTCGGGTGCATCCGACTGCAACGTTCTTACTTGTTTTTTTAAATATTACTATAGCAGCTTTTGATCAGTAAACCTACCTATCGATGTATATGCAAAACTTACCCAACAGTCGTAATGAGTCCACTTTTACCATCAATAGCAAACTGCCATTGGGTCTCGTTGGCCAAGGAGTAGACGAGTCTCGCATTAACGCCCAGATCCGCATCAGAAGCCTTGAGTCGCAGGACGCTGCTACCAATGGAGGCATCCTCCTGGACGTTGGCCACATACTTGGATAGCTCGAAGCGCGGCTCATTGTCGTTCTGATCCTCGACAAAGACACTAATGTTGCAATGACCCTGATGAGTTATGGGCTGGCCACGATCCGAAGCCTGCAGCTGCAGCGTATAGCGGGAATGCTGCTCGCGATCCAAAGGACGTGCACTCAGCTCTCCGGTGCGTGCATCAATGCTGAACTTGTTGCCTGGATTGCCGCCTATTTCGAGAAGAAGGAAAAGAGACAGGTAATGGGGTTAGTTCTGTGAGGAAGATCTTAAGATCGTTAGAGATAAATCAAACTTACCAATAATGCTGTAAACTATCTCCGCATTTGGACCCTCGTCCTGATCACTGGCCACCACCGTGTGTATGATCGCCGTTTCGCTATTCTCCGGCACCGAAAGACCATAGCAGGCACCGGGCCGGAACTCGGGCGCATTATCATTGACATCACCAATGCTAATGATCATTGTTGCCACATCAAAATGTTGCCCACTTGCCAACTCCGAGCTGCTTTCCGAGCTCCGCTGCTTCCGTATGGCAGACGCAGGCGTCGCTGCCATCCGATTCACATCCCTTACATAGACGGGGAGTATATAGCGGGCCTGGGATTCCCGATCAAACTGCCCACGTGTGGTTACAATGCCACGTTGCCAGTCTATGTGGAAATTATCATTAGCGATGCCAGTTGGTATCTCGTAAGTAAGATTGGCTGTTGAAAAATGGATAGACAGTTGTGTTTCAAGTGAGTTATAGTTTTTTTTAATATGTTGATGAGCGTTACTTATAGATATTAACAGTTAAAATTAGTAGTAATAATTAAGCTTGTTTTTATTTAAATATTGATCCATACATTTTTTAATTTTTCTCTCATATTTTTAGTTTCCTTTTATCTCTCGAAGGAACTGTTTGACTTACTGTGATTATTCATCCTTGTCTTGGATCGATACGACAAAAAATGATTCACCTACTACCACGTATTTTTACTTTTAATAATAGAATCACCTATGTAAAACATTTGATTATGTAAATATTGGCAATTAAAACCATAAATAAAACAAGATTAATTTTTTTTTTTTCGCACACTTTCTTAAATATCGAGTCCTAAGTCCTTGCAAAATTGAAAAGGATGCATTTTGTTTACTCACTAGATACAGTACTTTCGATTGGCATTTAAAGATTTTCAGGATTTCAAAAAAAATATGCCTCAAATTTTATCAAGGGGGTGGCACGGAAAAAAGAACCTAAAAACACTAAATCGCTTGTAACTCGGTCATTTGAAAGACGATTTAGATGTCCTTTGGCATAAAGATAGTTCTTATCATGCCCAATCTGAATATGTAACCAAAAGGACGAAAGTCCTTCAAGGAGCCGAGAAATAAGGACTTTTCTGTATACAGAAAATAGGAAATATCTCAGCCATATCCTTGCGGATCCTTATACAACATATGTCAAAGAACGTAGTTTGATCAGGACTATCTACTGGCCAAAGGACATCCGATTCGTCCTTGTAGTTTCGGAGCTATCAAGGATTTGCTGGTTTTGATTCGTTTTCGTTCGCCCCAGAATAACTCCTGAAAGTATGCAACAAAATTGGCAGGCACAACTGGTTTCGGTTTCAAGTTTTAGCAAAATCTGGGCAAAGAACAGGCGAACAGAAATAGCAGAAGGTTGCTTCACTAATTTTTTGCATTAAACTAACATTTTTGCAAGTGGGTATTGTTAGAAAAGTTGTACTAACATTTTTGCACAGGGGTTTCACAAAAAAAAAAACCAAAAAATCAGAAAAATCTTGGCAAAGTACCAGGCGAACAGAAATAGCAGAAGGTTGCTGCACTAATTTTTTGCATTGAACTAACATTTTCCAAAGGGGTATTGTTAGAAAAGTTGTACAAACATTTTTGCAATGGGGTAGCTAAAAGAACAAAGACCTATATACAAAAATTGACTGTAACTCGGCCATTCTAAGGACGATTTTGATATCCTTTAATTCAAAAATAGTATTTATTTTGCCAAGTCGGAAAATGTAGTCTAGGGGATGAAAGTCCTGCGAGGATTTAAGTTACAAGGAGTTGTTTTGTAAACAAATATCTGTGCATATATCAGCCTATCCTTGCGAATCCTTGGTAACCAGACGTCAAACGCTGCATTATAAGAAAATTGCAATGCCTACGAAGTATGAAGTATTTTATTGAAACCAGCAACCAAAAATTTACAAAATTTATAATGTCCAAAGTCCTTTTCAAAAAAAAAATATACAATGACTTTCTGGTACACAAAAAGTTTGTAATATAGAGATTAAACAGTTAAGAAATTAAACAAAATAAAACGATTGACACCAGTCACCAAATATCTAAGAATCTTAATGCATAAATGATAAGTTTAACAATTAAGAAATGAAATAAAATAATATGATTGATACCAATAGCCAAAAATCTTAAAATCTAAATGCATAAATAATAAGTTTTGCAATTAAATAAATTAATATGATTGACTCCAGTCACCAAATATCTTAGAATCTAATTGCATAAATGATAAGTTTTAGAATAATTTTGAATATTTGTTAGATATCTCAAAAGAAGAAGAAGATAGCAAGCTCTTATGAATATCTGGATATTGTTGTTGTTCAAACCATTGTCGGCACCGTGGAATGCTTTGGCTGCCACTTGGAGGACAAAGCTGCCACTGGGCACGTTCTCCAGAATGGTGGCATGGTAAAGAGCCTGCAGGAATCTGGGCGGATTGCTGTGGCTGCCTTGGACCAGGAGCTGAAGGCTGAGCGTGGTCTGCATTGGAGCAGGAAGACCATGATCGCTGGCACGGATGGTGAGTGTAAATCGGGCAGTCTTCTCCAGCTGCTCTGAGGCGGGTGGCAGCGTCTTGACCAGTTCGATGATGCCCGATTGAGGCTTGATCCTGAAGCGTCCCTCACCGTTGCCGCTGACAATGTCATAGCTGATGCGACCATTCTCGCCTGCATCCTGATCGACGGCCACCAGATGGGTTACCACTTCGCCAATACGCGTCGCATCGCTGAGATAAACGGTTGCAGCACTAGCTCCAGCTCCAGTTGTGCTTACCACGCTGGGCACCACAAACTGGGGTGCATTGTCATTGGCATCTAGGACACGCAGCCGCACTGTGACTGAGGTCTGCAGGCGCTCGGTTATATTCGAGGATTGATCCAGAGCCTGCACAATGAGCAGATATTCCTTAAGCAACTCGTAGTCCAAGGCTGCCTGCAGGCTTAGTGATCCTGTCAGCGAGTCCACTGCAAAAACTGGAGCAGCCTGCTCCTGACTTTCATTCAGCTGCGGACTATAGCGCAGCAGGCGGTACTGCAGCTCACCATTAGTGCCCGAGTCCGCATCCGTGGCTGTGAAATTGTAGAGGATGGCGCCAATGGGCGTGGATTCGCTGAACTGCAGCTCGATTGGATCTATGGACCAGTGGGGTGCATTGTCATTGACATCCGCCACCTCAATCTTGACGGTGACAGCGCTGCTCTGCGGATTATTGCTGGCAGAGGTGTCCAAGGCGCGAATCTCCAGACGAAACTCAGCTTGAAGTTCGCGATCGAGTTGGCGAGCAACAACTAGGTTGCCCGTGTTGCGATCTATGTCGAAGGCGCCTTCAATGCGATCCTTGGTCAAAGGATTAAGCGTATAGGTAATGCACAGCTGTTCTCTCAACTCATCCAGCTCCACACGCTCGTTGGGATCAATCGAACCCACCACATGGCCTACGACAGCATCCTCGCGTACCTGCGAAAGAAACAAAGCAAAGCCAAATGGCAAACGGCAATGAAGCCAAAAGAAGGCAATTATAGATTATATTTTGTATTTTATATTTTATTTTTTGTAGTTTGTAGTTTGTATTTTGTGTGTGGTTTAAGAAGAGGGTATGTCTGTCCGTCTTATGGTCTCTACAGTCCGCGTTGGGGTCGCTCTACTTGGCCAAGTCTCTCAGTGTCTGTGTCTGAGTCTGTCCGCGGCGTATCTTAATCTCAACAACAGTGTTGAAAATCCAATCTTAAAGCAATAATTCATACTTCAAGATTACGAAGGCAGCAGACATTTAAAAATTTCATTCGTTGCTCCCGACGCTCCACTCTACTCTTTAACTGCATCTTATTCCCAGGCGTTTGTTCTTGTTGCTTTGCGAATGAAGCAGCAAAAGGTGAAGCAGCAGCAGAGGTAGCCAGCGCACCACCGCACCACAGAACCACCGAACATTGTGGCATTGGCAATGGCATTAAAAAGAAATTATGCATTCCGACCAAGTTGGCGGCCCCAAAAATCACTGAAGAAAAATGTGAGCCATTGCTGCAACAGCAGTGAGAAAGAGAGAGAGAGGGAGAGGTTGAGTTGGAGAGGCAGCAGTGTGGCGGAGGGGTGAAGCTGAGACCTCTTCACATATTGCAGCAGCAGCAGCGAAGAATTTAATATGCAAAACCGCAAAAACAGTTTTGAGCAAAAGAAAAAAAAAAACATGAAAAGGTTTTGCTTTCGTACTTTTTTTTTGTTATTTGCCTCTCACTCTAAAAAGGCCGCTGTGTCTGTGTGTGCGTGTGCGTATGTGTGTGTGCGTGTGTGTGCTATGTGTGTGAGTATCTTTTTTCATAAAATAAAAACATTGAAAATATTGTTTGGGTCGCCAAAATGGAGACACAAAAATGACAGTCACGAGATTTATGCCCCGCCAAGATTACGCAGCAAGGTACGAACAGGACAGGACTGGACAGAACAGAAAAGGACGGGACTTGAACCTTAAGAGCTGAAGCTGGAGCTGAACCTGGTAGTGTAGCTCAATCTGGGTACTAACGACTACTGGCTGCGGTTTCATTTCGGTAACCACCAAATTATGCACGGAATTGCTACAAAAATGGACACTGCCAAAATGGCGCATGATTTGTTATGTACGTTTTAAGAGGAGGTATAGAAGGGGGAGAAGGCAGCAGGCAACATGCAGCAGGAGGAGGTAGATGCAACAACTGTCAGCTGCATCAACTTTAATCTCCACAGCAGCAGCAGTCTTTGGTCAGTCGGCAATGGATCATTTGCTTGCCGGGAATTGCTTAATTACAATGAGGCATTATGCTACTATCGCAGATTTATATGTGGCTACATTGTTGGAACGCCTGATACTCCAGCTGGCAAGCAGAGCAGACTGAGGTCAACGCCAACGCAAAGAACAAAGACCAAACAGTGCACAAAGCACAGTACGGAGCAAGAATGCAGATCCAGTTGAGGACAAAGAGCCGAATCAAAGGCAACCGCCAGCGAAACGCAACGAAATGTGTCAATTTTAATTGTTGCCGCAGCGGATTTAAGGGCCTCAAGAATTGCAGGGGAGACGGTAAGGAAAAGGAGAGGGGGGGGCTGGATGAGACACTGACTGACAGACTGGACAGAGTAGCTGAAACCGGGCCGTGCGCTCGCGAGAGGCAATTAAATGCATGTCAAAGCGTCGCAGCCATCAGCGGCTTTCGTCCTCGGCAGAAGACAGTGTCGGAAATGCAGCAACAAGTGGGATGAGGATGAGAATGAGGATGAGGTTGGAAGCCGGGAGCCGGGAACTGGGCAACTGAACTGGATTGCGGATAGGCATTCATGCAACGATGGTGTGCAAAACATGTGCGAATCGAACGTGATAAAAATGTTAAAGGCGCAACGGTGCAGCATGCCAAAATCTAAGCAGAGAGGAGCACAGTACCCAGTTCGAGGGTTACGAATCGCATTTAATGGACGGAAGGGACAAAGGTCGAGCAGCGGGGTCACAGGGTGACAATTACGCGTGCTTCATGATACAACAAACAAAAGTGTCTTTAACATGCCTTATTTCATTTGCTTCTCTCCTGGTATGCCTTATATGCAATGCCAAATCTTTCAGCCAAGGGTAACGGCGGGGTCACAGAGTTCACAGAGTGACAAGTACGCGTGCGTCATGATACAACAAAGTTGTTGCTGCTCCTCCTTTCCACTTCCACTCCCACTCCCAGTTGCACTCCCACTTGAATGCAAATCGGTAAAGACGTCTGATGTCTGTTTCCGAGCTGAGCTGAGAATGAGAATGAAGCTGAAGCCGGCGAAGAATCGTGTTCTTGGCCATTGTCACGTGACGCTGATGCTACAAATCATCCAGCACAAAAGGCAGGCGACAAACGCGCAGCTCACGACTGCAAGTCGAAGAGGAGACGGAAGGCATGGGGAAGGAGCAAAGGCAGCAGGAAAGCAAGAAGGTAACAACTAGCCAAAAGGAGCGTCGTGTAAAACTAGAAGCGTCAAATAGACAAAAAGTTTTCCTGGAAACGCCTGGTGTTCGTCTACGTTTTGGTCGTTGTCTTCGTCTTGGTCGTTGTGATTGTCATTGACCCTCCCATAAATCTCTGGCTTGTACTCACCCTGAAGACGAGACTGGAGCTGGTAAACGTTGGACGATTGTCATTCAGATCGAGCACCTCGACGCGGAGCATTCGAAGCGTTTGCTTGGGCGGATTGCCGCCATCGGTGGCAGCCACCGCGAGACGATAGATGCTGCGCTCCTCATGGTCCAACATGACGCGGGTGCGAATCAAGCCCGAGTTGGCATCGATGCTGAAGAGGCCATGGCCATCGGAGTCACGACCCTTGAGCAGGGAATAGGTGATGGATGCATTCTGGCCATGATCACGATCGATGGCACGTATGCGCACCACCTCAGTGCCGGGTGGCTGCTCTTCACGCACACTAACAACATCCTCCTGGGGATCGGCTATCTCTGGCGCATTGTCATTGACATCTGTGACATAGACACGCACTGGAGCGCGTGCGCTGCGTTGTGGTGTGCCCTGATCCCTGGCCTCCACAACCAGATCATATAGTTCACGCAGCTCTCGATCGAGTGGTTCGCGTGTGGTAATCTCGCCTGCAAAGAGAGAGGGAGAGAGAGAGAGGAGAAATGAAGAGAAGCAGGCGGTTAATCAAGAGTTAAAACAGAGGAGACTGCCATTGTTTAGCCTGAAAAAATGTTGCTTGGAACTGGGTCGCAAATGATTAATGCCAATGATGCTGCCACTGGTGGTGCTGGTGGTGCCTCCACCGCCTGCCATCAAAATTGTATGCCTTGCAGCCAAAAGAAAATCATGTCAGGAAAAACGAGTTTGGCGTCGAATGGAGTACTGGTTGGATGCCAGGATTAGCTGCACGCGATTTCCATATTTAATTTAAATGAACCAAGAGCTGGAGCCGTGCTGGAGCTGGAGCTGGAGCTGAAGCTGGAAGCAGGCCCCCAAGCGGACACGCAGAAGCAGAGCAGCACATAGCATAGAGAGCACACACAGTGGTCGTACCGAATGTCAACCCAATGATATTCCATTGACGGATGAGCTGACAGCGTTAAAACTGTTGTTGCTCAAACACTAATGGTCATGCTGCGTCTCCCGCTCCTCAGTCTGCTACTTCATCTCATCTCTTCAGTTCAGTTTCAGCTGCAGCTTCAGCTTTACCTCTTGGTCCAATCTCTGCATCTACCATATCGCAAACAGATCGCATTTTATCGCCTGCCTCAGTCGCAGTCGCAGTCGCAGTCTTAGCCTTGAACACTGAACAGTGAACAGTGAACAGGAACAGGTTTGTTTCAGCTCGTTCAGCTCGTGCGCGTTTGATCTATGGGCGACGTGGGCAATGGCAATGCAGGAGCTAGTGCAGGAGCGACAGCCAAGTGGAGCAGTAATGAATGACCATGGGTCATGGCTGCAGCTTGCTATTGCTATTGCTATTGCTATTGCTCTTGCTCTTGATCTCGTACTCGGACTTCGACTCAAACTGAGAAACTCAGACTCCAACTCTAACGGGTTAAGCGTTGAGTGAGTTGTTGCAATGGACATAAGATTGGCTACCAAGCGACACTAATTTATGGCAAGAGGAAACTTCGTTGGAACAACACTCACCTGTGACGGGATGCACCTGAAAGCTCGAGTTCGCTGGCAGCAGACTGTAGCGTATGGCCGCATTCTCCCCCAGATCCAGATCACTGGCCGTCACCACGCCCACCACAGCCCCTCGTCGCAGATTCTCCTCAATTCTGAGCTCGTAGCTATCACGCTGAAACTTGGGATCATTATCATTGGCATCCAGGACACGCACCAGCACACGTGCTCTTGCATGAGCCGCCGGCGTGCCATTGTCCGTTGCCAGCACAGTCAGCTCGTAGCGATCCCGACTCTCTCTGTCTAAGGCAGCACGCAGGTAGATCCACCCAGAGTTGGGAAAGATGCCAAAGTGTTGGGCCAGATCCGCGTCGGGTACTCCATTAAAGCTGGCCGGGCTCTGGCTTTGACTCTGACTAAGAGTCTGACTGGCATTGTCAGCACCAGCATCAACGATGCGATATGTAATCCGAGCATTGTTGCCCGTATCCAGATCGCTGGCATTCACTTGGATAATCTGTAACAATGAGAGCAAAGCGAAGATTGTGTTCATTTGGGGCAGCAATAAAGCAACTGGGAATGCATTTTGGATTGAGTTGAATTGGATTGGATTGGATTGGATGGTATAGCAAAGTATACACTACTAGAAACTATGCTTCAATTCTTCGCGATACATGCGTTTTCAAAAGAAATGGATTTGTAATTCAATAAACAGAGGAATGTTCCTTCAAATTAAACATTTTTGCACTGAAAATATTTAAAAAAATCTTTTTCCCTTCTAGAATCTATGTTTCAATTTCTCACAATATATATTATTTTTAAGGATAATGATTTGTAAGCAAATTTACTGATTTGCTTAAATAATTTAAAGTATTTCTTGATTTCTGTAATTATAAATTAAGTAGAATTAGAAAAATCTTGAATTCAAAATAAAACATTCTACGTATTTAACAAGTAAGAATGCTCTAGTCGAGTGTGCCCGACTACGAGACTCCCTGCTCAGACTTTGCATTTCAAGCAGTTCAGCGGCAACTCAAGCAAGCAGTGCACTTAACTGGTAAACTGAACCTGCATGCCAAGTTTGGTGTCTCTAACTCTTATAGTCTCCGACATCTGTGTGAAAATACAATCAGAAATAGTTGTAGGCAGTTCAAAGTTCATTCATATTACGAATATTGACATTCAAAATATTCTAAACATTTGTTTGCACTCAAACAAAGAAATTTGGAACTTGATCTAGTTTTCACAACTATGCTGTTACGTATTGAATCTAGTTGATTTCTCCAAGTGTAGGAGTGAGCCAGATCTACATGCCAAACTAGGCTGGCGGTCATCAATCAAGCGCTGAAGCGGCTTGGCCAACTGCAGCAGCAGCCGTATGTGCAGCATGGGTAGCAGCATCAACATCGGCAGCAGCATAGGAATCTGTGATGCATGTCTGAAGGAAATCTCTAGAGGAATCCCTAGAACTGTGCGATGTGCGATGCGCAACTCGTTTCCACACAGAGCCAAGAGAGATGCCAAAGATATAAAGTGATTTTATGATCAAAACTAGTTCAGGCCAGGCCAGAGTAGGTAAACGTGCAACCTGCAACTGGAAACGGACAACCTGCAACGTGCAACGTGCAGCAGCAGCATCTTCTCTGGGGTGTTGAGATATTTTAAAAAAGATATGACGCCTGCCTGACAAAAGCGTGACTTTTACTGGCTGTTAATCAAATTTATGTTGCGCATTTAGTTTGCATTACAAAAATTTATTTTTCAATAAAAACTGCAGGCAGCTAGACTACAGAATGGAGCTGGAGAATTAAGAATGGAGGAGGAAGTGGGGGAATGGGGGAGCGAAAGAGAGATGGAGGAGGGTTTAACCTGTTTTTGGACTTACCTGCGCATTGATGGCCCGCGATTCGGACACATTCACCGCATACTCGTCGCGCTCGAACACAGGCGAATTGTCATTGACATCCTGGACATCGACGATGATGGTGAGATCGGCGGAGAGCGGAGGTGTTCCACCATCGGTGGCTGTTACTATTAACGAGTGCCTTTGCAAGGTCTCATAGTCGAGATGCCGTGATAGCACCAGGTGGCCAGAACGTGCATCGATAGCAAACAATTGGGTGGCATTCCCCGAGAGACCATAGCTCACCTGCCCACTGCTACCCGAATCCTTGTCATGCGCATGGGCAGCAAAGAGCGGTGTGCCCAACTCTGCATTCTCCGGCACTGAGATACGCACCCACAATGTCTCGAATTCGGGCGCATTGTCATTGACATCCTCCACCTCGATGTTCACCTGCGTGTGGCCATAAACCGGAGGCTCTCCACTGGTGGCTTGTATATTGAGCAGAACCTGTGCCTTGGCCTCATGATCCAGCGAATGGGCAATGCGTATGTTGCCCGAGGCGGGCTCAATGCTGAAGTAGCCATCGGGATCACCCGAGTAGATGGAGTAGCGCACCGGACTGCGTTGTGCTATAAAAGAGAAAGAGAAGCAAGAGAATTGAATTGATCAGTTGAAGCACGAAAAATGTTGAAAGGGTTCTTTAAAGGGCTCCTCATTAAAGGCAATTCAAATGCCAGCAGGGCAAACAAAGGATGCAGGAACAATAGAATCAACAGATTGACACATGACCAGGTCGCAGGGGTAATGCCAAAGGTAAACGTAAAGCTAAAGCTAAAGATATTCGAAAGAAGGAGAAATGGAATGAGCAATAAAAGGAAGTGCACAGCGAAAGCAGCAAATTAAAGCTCAAAAGCATTTTGCATAGCCAGACTCCAACTCCAACTTCAACTTCAGATTTCAGCTTCAACTCTTGAGCCCCCCTCCCTTCACCCTTGTGCCAACAAACCGAACTGGGTTCGGGACTGGAACCAGCTGAAACTCTGCTCTTGGCTTTTGTATCATCGAACGATGACGAGAACGTCGCTGAATCGCTTGATGGGTGCAGATTTCTGCCGAAATTTGCGTTTGAAGTGTTTTTTGTGTGCCTGCCCCTGCCTCTGTTCCTGTTCCGTTCCCCTCCTTCTCCTCTTGCCCTTGCTTCAATTGTGGCTCTGGCTCTTGTTCTTGCTCTTTTGGCCCATTTGGTTGCAAGCGCTGCAAGCTTTTTTGCTTGTACAAATTTTATTTTAATTTTCTTTGGCTTGATTTTGCTGTTGTTGTTGTTGTTGTTGTGGTCCCAACCATTCGACCATTTGATCATTCAACCATTCAACCAGTCTACCAGCCCAACAGTCCACCAGTCGGCCATCCGATCGTCCGTTCGTCCGCTCCTTCCTCTGTCCATCATATGCGCATATTTTGTTTTCCAGCTCACTGAACTAATGAATGCAATCCAATACAAAGACGAAATACCAAAGACGAAGACCAAAGACGAGCAACGGGAGTCGGGAGACTAAAGACCAAAGACGTCGCGACGGTGGCCGCCAACTCGGGTAGCCAAGGGGCCTGAAGCCTGGCCAGCGGTATATACAATACTATACTACTCCAATACCTCCTTGGGTATATAATTTGGCCAAACAATTGAGCATTACGCAGTGGATAAAGTTCTCAATTTGGTGGCACAAGTCAAAGGATTTCCACGCAGAATCTCATTTTGCTCATGATTTTCTATCTAAATTCATTTTGCATTGGATTCGAATTTTTTACTTTTAATCGATTAGTATAAAACACGATTTCAAAGCTTTTTCTTAGCTGGTTCCCTTTTCGGTCAAATATAATGCCAAAAGGAAAAACCTTTTGTACTTATAAGCATCTATGTATTGTATCTCTTCAACATTTTTTAACTGAAAAGCATTTCAAAACTGAACCGATTGCCATGCAGAATGTGTTATTGTTCATGCTTTGCTATTTAGCATTTCGCATTTTTAATTTGATTACATTTCGAAAATATAAAAAACCAAAATTTCAATTTTAATCTATTGCGGACGTTCTGAGTCCGATTTTTATGTGGAATGTCTTTTTGGTCATTATAAATTGAATTTGCATTTGTCTCATATTTTTGACATTACCCCCACTTATACATAATCAAAAGAAACAAGTAAGAACGTTGCAGTCAGATGCACCCGACTGCGAGTCAGAAGTGGGCGTGGCAATTGTAGTTTTGCTCAAATCATTCAAGTTTTGCCATCAATTTAAAGTTGGTTGAGCCAGTTCTACAGGTTTGAGAGAAACAAACTTTGCTCGATTGCAAGGGCGGGGGTGGGCGTGGCAAAATTATTTTTATCCAGTCTATTTAAAAGGGCAACAGAATTCGACTTGCAAAATTTGGTTATTCTAGCTAAAGGGGTATGGGAGATACAGACTTCGCACATTTGTGGGGAGTAAAAATCTGTTAAGAAATGATATTTCATCCAAAATCGCTACTACTCAACATTATTATGTTCCACACATTAAAAATGGGAAACAGGGAGTTATAAAATACTGCAAATGTATGTAAAAGGCATAAGAAGGCATTTCCGAATTCATAAACTATATATATTCTTGATCAGCATCAACAGCCGAGTCGATATAGCCATGTCCGTCTGTCCGACTGTCCGTATGAACGCGTCGATCTCAGAGATTATAAGAGCTAGGTACACCAAACTTGGCATGGTACTGTATACCATACGCAGATCAAGTTTATTTCAAATTTCAGATGCACCCCTCCACACACCTTAATCGAAAATAACTCCCACAGCCACAATTTTAAATATAAAGCTTTGATTTTTGGTACACATAATTTTTTATCAATGTTGATCGGTTGCGTAAATTTCATAACGATCGGATAAATAGCACCAAAGTTATGGAAGAATCTATTACCCCCGTCTCAGCAGGCAGAAACAATAGTTTGACATGCACTGGCCAAGTTAAGTGCGCTGCTTGCTTGTGTTGCCGCTGATCTGCTTGAAGTGCAAGTTGGGAGCAGGGAGTCTCGTAGTTGGGCGCACTCGACTAGAGCATTCTTACTTGTTTTTATTGCTATGGCTTCATATTGTGAAGCATCATCTCAAATTAACAAAATTGTTTGCATCAAAATAAACCAGTCAACTTTAATCAAAATCAAGCAAGCAAAAGATATTTTTAGAGTGTCACTTGTAATTCTCAAACAGTTAAAGAATACACAGAGAGAGTAATGCCCGCTGTAATCGCTTTTTTAAGTAATATCTTCTTTGTTAGTTGTTATTTTATTTTATTGGATCGACTCCATAGAATTATCTGGAAGTCAGTTTTCCGAAGTCAATCAGAGCCAATTCTGTGAGTGTTTTCTCTTTCTGAGAAACTGTTTGTGAGCTGGTATGCTTGAACTGCAGAAATTGAACATTCTGTTTTTGTGAAGCATCTAAAAAAAAAATAAAATTATGAACAAAGCTTGTGTTTGCTAAGCGCAACAAAAAATTTATAGCATTTGCTAGAAATAACATAATATTTTCACAAAACACTCTCAAACTTTCTCAAAAACACTCTCTAGAGTTATTTGAAAACTTATTCGAAGCACTAGTTCCGAAAATCTCGCTTAGTCTGTGAGTTATTAATTTTGGCCAAAAAAAGTGGTCATTTGACCTATGGTGCATTGTCCTGTCAGGAGACTTGTGAATGTTCTGACTCTGTTTTCTCAAATTAAGTATTATGAGTTAAAATTTATATGTTTTTGTTATGTTAGTATTATTATTTGAACATATGCATAAAGATTATGAACTTTGCCCCACTGTATTGCTTGCTTGATATGAAAACATACTATTCGCGAGTTGGAGCTGAGGTTAAAGTTGTAGTTAGAGTTGGAGTTGCAGTCTGAATTGTAGTTGCAGTTGTATGGTAGTTGTTGTACTCACCAGTATCGCTGCTGGTGGCTATCACCGAGCCAACCACTGTGCCGCGTGGCACATCCTCCTTGACGTAGTAATTGTAGCGGGCCTTCTCGAAAATTGGAGGACGCTGTTGGGCGTCGATGATGCTGAGGAAGACGACGGCGTCGGTGCTGGTGCGAAGACCACCACCATCCGTAGCGGAGATGTTGAGCATGTGCATCGGCTGGGTGCGCACGGAGAGCATATCCGGGCGCACGACAAAGATCTCGCCGCTGGCACGGTCAATGCGAAAGATGGTACCCTCGTTGCCTGCGACAATGCGATAGGACACTTGACCGAAGGTGCCCGCATCGGGATCGGTGGCCACAACGGCGACAATTGGCATGGGAGTGCTTGAGGCCTGAGCTGGGCCAGATTCACGCAAGGAAACATTGTATTCGCGTGGATAGAAAACGGGTCGATTGTCATTGACATCTGTTAGCTGCATCTTGATCATGGCCGTGGTGCTAAGTCCGCCTCGGTCCGTGGCCAGCACGGGAAACTCATAGCTGCTGCGTCGCTCAAAGTCCAGTTCGCCAGCAATGCAGATTTCGCCCGAGGCAGAACGCACCTCGAACTCCGTGAGATGCTTGAAACCCTCACCGAGCGTATAGTTGACCATTGCATTGACGCCGCAATCGGGATCGCTGGCAGAGACCTGGAGGCGAGAAAAGAATGAAACATAATTATGATTACGCTTGTTTAAACGGTTGCTCTTCCCAATTACAAATGAAGTTGTCAAAATTTTAATTTGATTTAAAGGCACCGCCTTGCGTTGAGGGGCTTATCCCCGGATTCCCCGATTCCCTCTGCTCTTCGCCCCTGCTTCAATTTGCTACACACCCGCGGAGCAATTTGTTCTGGTCATGCTTTGCGCGTTTTAAGAAGCCTCAGGGCGGAAGGCAGCCTCAGCTGCAGCCTCAGCAAACAGCAGACAGCAGGCAAGACACAGAAAGTGCCGTCTCCAGCGAGTGTCAACTTAAATATTTTTTGTTGGCCAGAACCGCCCGCAACTGCAACTGGGAGCCACCCCTCCCCTCTTTGCTCCCCTCCTCTTTGTCTTTCTGTGCTCCACTAAATCACAATTCCAATCACATTTGGCACATAAACAGGAGCAACGACCTCGCTTAATGGCTGCCAATTAGTTGGCATTTGCGTAATCAACATTTACATTCGCCTCCGTTCCTAAAAATAGCTTCGGGTGGCTCAGGGCAGAGGAGGGCTGGAGAGACTAGAGCAACTAGAGGCCCTGGCATTTTGACGCCAACGAACAAGAGCTAAATCAGCAATTAAAACTGTCATTATTTCACTTTAAATAGTGGAATCCCAGGCCGAACCTGAACCCGAACCCGAACCCAAAGCCCCCCAGGTCTACCGCCTGTTTCCATGCTGCTGCTGTTGCTGCTCTGCTGCTGCTGCAGTAGTCTGATATGCATTTAAAGCGAAACGTGTCCAAGTCCCGGCGATTCCTCACGGCGGCGACTACGACAATGACGACGACGACGACGACGACGACGACGACGACGACGACGACGACGACGACGACGACGACGACGACGACGACGACGACGACGACGACGACGACGCCGACGACGACGACGACGACTCCTCACCTTCAATTTCTGCGCTAATTACACTTTTTGTAAGCCAAAGGCATCGAACTGAACTGAGCTGCTCCGCCTGGCGGAGATCTGCTTAGATTGTCTCAGAGCTGGCTGCTGTGCTGCTGCTGTTGTTGCTGCTGTTGTTGCTGTTGTTGTTGCTGTCTGCTGGTTGCGACTAAAGACTTTCATTAAGCTTAGTTGGCAGAAGTTTAAACCCGTTTAACCCAAGCGAAATTGTCGCCAAATGGCCGGGAACGATGTCGTCAACAGCCAACAGATTGGCAATTTTATCTGTCAACAACATGGAACTGTTGAGAAACACGGCCTGTAAGACAAAGAAGAAGAAGAAGAAGAACCACCAGAGACATGGCCCTCAATCGCTCCTTCAGTCTCTTCTCTTCGGTTTTAAGATCAAACCCTGCTGTAAATGTATAATACACCCACACGAAGTTGGCCAAATGATGAGTCGCATTGAGTTGAGCAGGCAACGCCTGGGACAACGACTCAGACTGAGATTCAGACAGAGGCTGAGACTGACAGACGACTCGTGGGTTGGAGTTTTGGGATTGGGCAGCGGGATTTGGGTCCACTGATAACTGTCACCAGCTACAGTCTTATGTCAACAGCAACAACAGCGGTAAAAGGCGCATCAAATGGGCAATTGTCCAAGTGTTCAAAATAAGTACGAGCACAATACGACAATATGCGATTCAAGTTCGTTGCCTAAGTCTTTCGTTTTGCTAGCTCAGTTAGGCAATGCACTAACAGGCACCGTTATATTTATAACTGATATTTGTAAGGATATTATATAAAATAAACAGAAACAGAACAGAAGTTCTCAGGCAATGGACTTTCGTTTTTTATCAAAAGTAATATGTATTTTCAAAAAATCATATTAAATACTGAAGGTTTTTCAAGTAGACAATAAACAGAAGCAAACGTCCAGTTCATTGCCTCAGTCATAATTAACAGAGAGCGTCCAAATCATTAATAATAATATTTAATAACAATTTTTAGAACAGATTTTTAGATAATATTTCTGAAATATAAAATAAACAAAAGCAGTGCTGAAGTTCTTTGAGAGAATTGTCGTCAAGTCAATTTGAGTCTCGTCTCGTCTTGCCTTGTCTTGTCTTGTCTTGTCTTGCCTTGTCTCGTCTCGTTTAGACTCGACTCGAAAAATATTCATCTTTTTGTCAGCACGCACTTCTCACACTCACACTACACCCCCTTCCGATTTCTGGGGTTCGTTGGGTTAGCAGCAAGAAGGGTAGTGTTGGGGGAGGCGGGGAGGAGAGTGGAGTTGGGCATTCAATAACCAATTATGGCCTAACAAGACCTCGACCCCATTTCCATCTTCATCTCCATCTCAAGATTCAACTCTCAGCAGTTACTGCGACGACGACGACGACGACTGCTGCTGTTGCTGTTGATGTATGCAAATAAGCTGTCAAAAGTAATTTCATTCAATTACCTTATTTATCGTAGTATACGAAAAAGCTGAAAAACCAAAGAGAAATTCTGTCATGGCCAAAACCAAACAGCCAACAGGCTTGCAACAACAACAAAACGAAGCCAACAACAATGCGGTCGAGTCTTTCATACTCATTGTCAGATGATTGCCCCGCTTCTTGTGCTTCTTCATCCTCTTCGTCGCCTTCTTCATGGCTAACCGGCGTGTGAGGCTGAGGGGCTGAGAAACAATTCGAGCCATGCTCCCCATGCAGCAACACCAACAGCAACAACAACAGCAACAGCCACATCCTGAGCAAAGAGCCAACAGCCAAGTGGCAAGATTGTTGCAATTGGCGGATGCATTGCCATTGCATTGCCATTGCCATCGTGGTCTGGGTCTCTTGATTAACACCTCGGCAACAGCAACAGCAAGAGCAACAGCGAGCGAGCGGCGGCAACACCAGCACATTTGGGCTAATAGAAGTTGGCCAAATGTCGGTCGTGTCTCTGCCGGGGTTTATCATGCAGCGCAGCGCGTTTTGATAAGACTCGGACATGTCTCTGGGCCCGTGGCTTACTGTAGTTACCAACTCCTTCTGCTTCACCTGAGAGTGCAGCATGTGGCATGTTGTTGCTGTTGTTGCGGTTGTTGTTGCTGTTACCTAGGCCAACATTGAAGTGAACGCAGCCTTGCATATTTTTATGCAATTTCCGGCAGATGTGGATGATTTACCTCTGCGCCGCATCGCGCCTGATGAGAAATGGCTACGTGCCACAGAAGAGTGCCAAGTGCCAAGTGGCAAGTACCATGTGGCAACTACAGAGTATCGCATACAATATGAACTACACAGTGAAGTTAGAGCGAGAGAGAGAGTGCTGATTGTCGAATACTTTGTGGTTAGGCGAAACTATTTAAACAACATTCGAACATTCGAACATTCATTGGCAGATTTCTAACTCCGGGCTCTTGACTTTTCAAAGCATTACATATGGATCAATCAGACACCGATATCGCACTTTGGCACTTTCCAACTATATTCGTGTCAAAATCTATTTGCGTTTAATACAACAAATTAAAAGTAACAAATGGAGCATTTTTATGAAAAATATATTACAAGTCTGTTCTGGTTAACACTTTCGGTAAGAGAATTTCCATTATCAGTTTAAACAATATTTTATGGGTTGAAGACAATTGCATTTCATAAAGCCTTGAATAAACTTGCCATTGTGAAAGGATTGAATTAAGAAAACGAACAGCAATAAGGAAGTTTTCAACATTGAAAGTAATTTCAGTTGTGCAAAATGTTGTCGAACGTGGAAACAGGGAAACAGTTGGAAGTTTATTATATAAATATTTTCTGCAAATAGTTTTAGTAATTTTAAAGCGACAAAGTTAAATTAAATATGATGAGGAATGTTTCCACTTCTGACTCAGATGATCAAACTTTGTTGACATATTTAGGGCAGAGAGCCCATAGTGCGCAGAGACGCACTATGAAATCCAATCTGAATCTGAATCTGACTCTGACTGGTAATGAAAGTGTTTATGGTTGTGGCTGATGTGTGGGCGACACGACACATTCAATGTGGCTTCCATTTCCAACTTCATGCTGTGGGATGCAGATGTTGTTGAAGTCGTATCACTTTCTATAGTTTTGAGCAGCAATCGAATTAGTTATAAAGACATTAAGCTTTGTTCGCTTTTGTAAAGCATTCGCCACAGTTGAAAAGCGGACAACGCTGCGGCGTGTGAAGATTTTCACACTTTTACATTGATTAGTCACAGGTCGAACAGGGCCTTGTTCGCAATCCCAGTCCCAATACCAAACCCAAGCCCAGTCTCCAATATTCCGCTATGTCTGGTTGGGTTCTTTGGCTGCTTTGGCTGATTTAGCTGCTTCTTCTTCGGCATCTTCTACATGGCACCTGATTTATGTTGACGCCTTATCAGCGCCTCTCAATATTTATTGCAATTTTTATAAATTATTTTTTATTCGAACAAAAATTCAGTGCTTCGGCACCCTTTGCTTTTGGACAAGATTTATATGTGAGCAGATGTGAGCTTTTGATGAAGCAGGCATTCTCTCACTGCCTGTCTTCCCATCTCTCTCTCTCTGCCTTTCTCTCTCTCTCTCTCTCTTTCTTTTTCTCTCTCACTCTAAGTCTTCTTCTACTAGCACAACTATTTGCGATTGCAATTTAAAGCGTTGAACTACATTCACATTCTGTTCTTTGTCGCTTGGTTTGGTTAAAAGTTAAAAGAGTCCTACACCGAAAAGCAATTCTAACAGTTGTTGCAACCACCGCACCGCCGCACCACCGCGTTGCAACCATCAAATGGCCACGCAGCTTGTCGTGTTATTAACAATTTTTAATTTTCCGGTATAGATTTCTGAGCCACAAGTGCGACGTGTCCGTGTCTGAGTTGCTAAGCGCTCCACCTTGTCGCTGACTGTGGTTCAGACTATGACTCGATGTGGATGTGGATGGGATGTGGATATGGTTGTAGTTGTAGTTGTGTTGGTAGCTGTGTCTGTAGCTATAGATTCAGCTTCAGCTGCACTTCTACAGCTGGAGTCCCAAGCAAGAGCCAGTCTAAGACTCAGACTGGTTGCATCATCAAAATGCATCTAACAAGGTTGTTTGGTGTTAAATAAGTGTGCTTAAAAATTTATCTTGTACATTTTCCTTCATTTGATTTATGTTTGCTCGCCCCGCCAGTAGAAGTCAAATGAGCAGCCAGATGAAAGCAGCAGCTGGAGAAGGAGCAGGAGAAGTATCGAGAGAAGGAGCAGAAGCAGGGGTGGAGTACAGACAACGGACAACGGACAGTTGTTTAATGCTAGTCAAGAGGAGACGGGGCTACTTGCAGCTGTCTTGTGGCAACAACCACGTTTCAACTTTGAGCCAATCGCCTTTCCCTCAACAAACTAAACTTTTGCTTTCGCCAGTCACAAAACTTGCAACTTTAACTCGCAACTTGGACTACGACTACGACTCCAACTACGTTTCCAACTGCAACTCCAATTCGAACTCATTGGGCGCCCACTTCCATCTATTGATAAATCAAAATTCCAATACATGCGTGAGGGGCGTAAGATTTGCATTTGGCCGCCAGCTTGGACTTGGGACATGAACGTTGAACCTGGACGGTGACGGCAACTTCGACTTCAACAAATGACCAAAAACATGCGATGCAATGCGATGCGAACCTAACCGAAGCGAACCGAACCCCAAGTGCACAAGCTCCGCTCCACTCCGAACAGCTCAGTGCGCAGCATGGCCAAAACATAAGACAACAACACAGCACAAACAATAATAATAACAACAACAAACTATCCTTGGCTTGCCGAAAATTTAATGCCCTTGCAAAGATGCAGATATATCAGGCCTGTTAACGTTTTCAACAACTTTTTATTCCGAACCGCAATCATTCATACTTTTTAAAGATAATTTCGAAAACTTCTCATTTCACTGTCTCAAAAGAAACATTTCTATACTCATTTTTTAATTTTTTTGAAAAAACAGAAAAAAGAGTATATTGGCATTGTGAAATGTCCGTCTGTCCGTCCGTCTGTCCATCCGTATGAACCCAGTTTTTTTCCACAAAGATCTCCCCCCACTCACACCCCTTCCCCCACAAACCGCAAAAACCTATATCTTCCACAGTTGTACAGCTACAGTAACCAAATTTAGCACAAGGGCTACTAATCACTTCCTTGATTGATGTGACCAAATTTAAATTGATGGTAAAACTTGAAAGATTTTACCACAAATACAATTGCCACACCCACTTGTGACTCCGCAAAGAGGCGAAAAGATGAGTGTATCGCAGTCGGGTGCATCCCACTACAACGTTCTTCCCCATTGATATCCCAAATTCAGTACAATTCAATACCTAGTTCAAAAAATTTGATCGTAATCGGAAGTTGAAACAAGCGTGATAAATCCTTCTTAATTTTTAAAATAAAGCTCGAATACTTTTCGTTCCATTGCCTCAAAAGCAATAATTTTTAGATCGCAGGTTTGATCAGTATTCGGAATTTGGAAGAGTCAAGAGTCAAATCGAATCGAAGTCAAAAATGGGAATAGCCCTAAATAAAACAAAACAAATTTTTCACATAAGGACTCAACTTTCAACTGATCGTTCTTAGATCAGCTATAAGATATGGCGAACCGATCTTGATAAAACTATATAAAGGATAACGAGTTTCACAATTTCTGCCTTTAGCTAAAAGTAGCAGCTAGAGTAAATATTTTGAAAAATTGTTCCAGAACGAGAATAACATAATAAGAAAGATATATTTTATTGAATCGAGAAGGCTTATTTTAAAGTGTTACAAACATCCTGACAATGTGTTAATATCTTTTCCAAGAGTATGACAAGCACAAGCAGAAATCCAGGAGGGAGAGGGAAACCTCAAGCTTGCCACTGCAGCAACAACAACAACAATAACAACAAGAGCCACAACAACTGCGAATGTGAATGCGTTTCTTGTGTTTGGCGCGTTGGTAAAATATGCCTTTTTGCTGTTTGTGCCTCTTGTTGTTGTTGCTGTTGTTGCAGTTGCAGCTGCCACCCGCCGTAGTCCGTCCCAAAACAAAAAAAAAAAAAAGTAGAAAAAACCTGGCCTTAGATGATGGATCGTTGCATAAACTCGTGAATGTTGCCCGTTCCCGTGGCCCGTTGGCTTTTGTCTGTTGCAACTTGCAAGTTGCAAGTTGGCCGTGTCCCATGGAATGTGCACGTCTTCACATTGCAACGTCGCTTTTAAATGTGCGTCGTAGCTGGAGCAGCAGCTGCTTGGATTAGGATTAGCCCAGGCAAAAAAAAAAGTGTCTTTGACTAAGTTCATGAACTTGCGAACAACAACAACAACAACAACCAAATCGACAATCGAGCTTATCGCTTATCAATGCGGCAAGCAGCAGAGGCAGGCAATAGCTTTCCTCATTAAACTGCAGTTCCTCTCGCAGTCAGCGCTAATTAAGTTGGACGCACGCTTCACTGATCAGCTCTTCCCCTCTTCCGCCTCTTTTCATCTACCTCTCCATTCCCTTCCTCCATCCTGCAGCCTAGCCTCCATTCCAGCCTACGCTGCGCATTTCTCAATGAAATCAAGAGCCGCAGGAAGTGTTGTCGTCATGGCTGCCTCAAATCAGAGTCAGCAACCGTTGCAGCATGCGGGTGCACTCTTGCCACTGAGAGAGAAAGATAGCAAGAAAGAGAGAGAGAGAGACGGAGGTAATGCGGCATCAGGGCCCTGAAGTGTCGTCCGTCTGTCGTCATAAAGCATTCTAATTGGCAGGCAGCGTGGGGCCACAGCCTCTCGAGTCAACTACAGTCCAACTTCTCTTTAACAAATCCTACCGAATATCTTTATTGTTCCCATTAAAAATGGGAAAAAGGGAGTTATAAAGTACTGCAAATGTGTGTAACAGGCAGAAGGAGGTATTTCCTACCATATAAGCTATATATATTCTTGATCAGCATCCATAGCTGATACGAACTAGCCTTGTCAGTTTGTCCATCTGTCTGACTCTCGATGTGACCTGGAGGATTTTTTTTTTTGCCTTAAGCAGTACATATCTCAGAGTCGACCGAAGCGGACCACTATAACATATAGCTGCCATAGGAAGAATCGGTTGAAAATTTGGTTTTCATGATAACTCGACTAAGCTTATCAATTCTAAGTTTTAGGAATATCTAAGTATTTTCATAAAATGTTAAACACATTTTAAAGCAACTTTATTACTATATCTTTCAGCTGCCATAGGAACATAGCGACAACGTATATATTATTTTCGGTACGCTGAAGTCAACTGTTCTTTAATTAAACGTTTGTCCTAAAGTTACCTTTGGGTTTGTCAAACACAAGTTAGACTTTACATTTTAGTTAGACTTTTAAACTGGCACCCGCTTTTGTTGTTGTTCGCTGCATGCGTTTATAACGGAAAGCGCGTTGTAAGACAGGGGAAGGTGGGATCACTTTGGATAACTGGAGCAGCAATTAATCAAACAATTTTAAATGGCACTCCGCTCAAACAAGAACAACAACAATAACAGCAGCAGCAACAGCAACAACGAGCACATCAATTAAAGTCGTGTGGGAAATATTGTTTGGAGTTTAGAGATTTTCCGATCAGCTGGCGTTCGATTTAGCGCGTTTGGCGCTTGGCAAACTGCAATTTGCTTCCGCCCCAAAAAAAGAGGCAACAACAAATGCGTCGTTGCATTGGCTTACCGATTGTGGCAACAACAACAACTCAAACAAACAACAACAACCGATAACAAGTCTGGGAAACTGCAGTTATGTTCAAAATAAAACTGTCTGCGCTATGGCTGGGCTTTTGCTGTGCATCTCTTTTTCTCCATGAACAACAGCAACAGCAACACCAACAACAACAACAACGACAACAGCAACAACAACAACAGTTGACCAATTTTCCTGTTAGGTTTTAATAAAGCATTTTTAATGGCCAGCATTTTGCCGATGTTGCTGTTGTTGTTGTGTTTTTAGTTTGTTTTGACTTTCGCCGTTTTCCACAATCACTAAAGTCGCACCAAACTGGGCAAAAACTAGGAAATTGATCAATGAGTTTGTCTGTTGTAGTTTTTGTTGTTGTTGTCGCACTTGCCAATTGCTGATGTTGCTGATGACCATAACAACAGTTGCGTCTGCGTCTGCAACAGCAGCAACAACTCTTTTTCTCTTTTTTTTTCTGTCTCCAACTTCAACTCCATCTTCTTTGCAGTTAAAGTCAAAGTAGAGCAAGTAGGCCACACACAACGCACAACACAACACAACACAACACAACGCTTAGTCAGCTGGCACAGATCTCAACTTGTATGGTATACATGTATATATAGAGACTATAAAGCTGGGCCTTTAACTAAAAGACTAGCGATAAAAATCACAGCAGCCCTTCCTTGGTTCGAGTTCCAGAGTCTAAGCCGGAGCCGGATTAGGTCTCCTTCTTTTCGTTCCTGCTAGCTTAAGCTTCAACTTCAAACCACGCATTCAATTTCGTCCGCCCACATTGGACTCAACTCATGTTTGGATCTGCGATCGCCTGATCTTCGATCGTTCCTGATCGTTCTCTAGGCCAATAACAATCACAATCACAATCACAGTCAGAGCCAGAGTTTGTATTTTTGCATAAATTCTTAATGCAGAAAGAGCGAAAGAGCGAGAGACAGAGAGAGAGACTCGTTCGATCCTCACAATGCAAAATTGCAAATTGAAAATGTGAAGAAGAGCGCATAAATTTATTGAAATTGTGTAAATATTTGTGTAGAATTGAATGGCTGCAAATCAAAGAAATTGTGGCTACGTGCTGCCAAGGCTCCCGGAAATTGGATGCCTAGGTGCCATAAATTAGACAACAACAACAACCAAATTGCCAAAAAAAAGAGCAACAAAAAAACACAATAACAGAAAAACAAAAAATAAAATTAATAAAAATGTTTCGAATGCGCACATAAATTAAGCAACATTTTGTTGCATTTTATTTCATTGTCGCCGGTTTTGGTCACTTTCGATTTTGAAGTTGCAGTTGGAAGTCGGATTCGGTTTCAGTTTCAGATATAGTGGACAAGTTTGGAGCTGGCAAGTGGTTGAGCTAAGTTATGTTAACGGTACCAGGCAGTTCGAAAGACCTGAAAGACCATTCCAATAAGTTAATCAAAAGTTCAAGTTGTATCTCTGTTTCTCTCACTGTTTTTTTGCAATTTCAAATTTGCGTAATTTAAAGCAATTCCTGTTTATAGGCGACGGACGCACCCACACGACCCACCTCCCCCCGCACCGCCGCAGCTGGGCAAACAGGCGCATAAATCAAACCACAAAGTGGTTGCTTGCAGTCGCCGCAAACGTAAAACGCAAACGAACTGTGCACTATGGGAAAAATTTCCATTTTGTTGGCATTAATACAATTTTTGTATTTTTTTTATTTTTTTTTTCAAATCTGAATCATGTTTTTGTTTCATTTCTCATTTAACAACTTTACTTCAGATTGATTGTTCTTCTGAAAGCTATAACATATAGTCGACTGATTTTGACGAAATTTTATAAATTACAAATACAAATTATAATAAGTTATGTAATAATAAAAGTTACGATTGCTGAGTTTGATAGAGATATCTTTTTAAACAATAATGTTTCCCATAAAAAATCTAATTTTCCAACTGATTGTGCCTATGGCAGCTATAAGATGTAGAGGTCCGAACATGATGAAATTTTGTTATATAGGCATAGTACATATATGTATACTATACATTGTATTGTGATCCAATTAACTTGTCTTTGTTTTTTTTTTTACCGGGAGAACGGGAGTTATAAAGTACTGCAAATGTGTGTAACAGACAGAAGGAGGCATTTCCGACCATATAAACTATATATATTCTTGATCAGGATCAACAGCCGAGACGAACTAGCCATGTCCGTCTGTCTGTCTGTCCGTATGAACACACAGATCTCGGAGACTACAAGAGCTAGAGACACCAAACTTGGCATGCAGGTTACTGTATACCATACGCAGATCAAGTTTATTCCAAATTTCGGAAGCACCTCCCGCACCTCCGCACCGCCGCAAAACGCAAAAGACTCCCACAGCCACAATTTTAAAGATAAAGCTTTGATTTTATATGTAAATATATGTTGTATCAATGTTGATCAGCTGTGTAAATTTCATCACGATCGGATAAATAACACCAAAGCTATGGAAGAATCTATTACCCACGTCTCAGCAGACAGCAACAACAGTTTGACATGCACTGGACACGATCAGTGCGCTGCTAATTGTGTTGGCGCTTAACTGCTTGAAATGCAAGTTGGGAGCAGGGAGTCTCGCAGTCGGTCACACTCGACTAGAGCATTCTTTCTTGTTTTAGCTAAATAAAATCGACTTTTTCCCATAGTGCTGTGGAACGCATGAGTTTGTTGTTGTGGCTATGTGTTTTGTGTGTGTGGAACGCAAGTGGAGCGAACCACAGTGGTGCACAGTGCAAACGTAAGCGCAAACGCAAAGCAAACGATTTATGCGATTTTAAATATCGATTTTGTTGATTTTTCGGTGGTTATAGCCTGGCAGGTGGGTCGCTTTCAAAACAGACGCAAAGTGAAGTGGGGATGGGGATGGTGGGGCTTAGCTGAGTGGAGTGTAGTGGTGTCTGAGTGGTTGGGGAGCAGGCCAAGCAGCCAACTGAAATTAATTATGAGTGTGGCCTGCCAGTCTGTCTGGCTGTCCCTGGTCTCTGGCAAATTGAATATCCACTCGGTGGTGCCTCAAGCCGCAAGTGTTTTTCAATGTTTGTTTGAAATATTTTTGCCATTAGCCATGCGAAATGCAAAGCGCACTTTTTCACTTTTAAAAGCATTATGCAAACTCTGCAATTAAGTTGCCAGTCTCTATGTACTCCCCTCCCCCCATTATGCACCCCTCTGCTGCCGCTGTTGCTGTGATTTATCTAAATAGCACTGTGGGCGGTGGGCGGTGGGTTGTTGTTGGCTGATGTCTGGGAGTGTGTTAATTACGCTCTAACAATGACAAATATCTTCCAAACTGTGGCTAATCAGTTCGAGGTTAATGCCCCAAACCAGACAGTCTAAGCCACTGGACATAAGTTATAAGGAGAGGGGGGGCGGGAACATTCCATTGGGGCTGGGGCCAAAACCGCACACAAACAAAACCGCAAATATCAATTTTATTGTCTGCCCAAAGGGAAGAGACTCTAAACCACAATCACAAAGGTCCAGCTAAAGCTAAAGAAACCTAATCAAAATCAGATTCAGATTCAGATTCCGTTTCTCATCTGCCTTTTGTACTATACAAAAGTCATAAGTATGCTGCTGCTGATTATGCTACCGACCACAGGAACAAATGGCAATGCATAATGAAAATGTAATATCACACAAGATCACAAACTGGGCAGACAGTCAGACAGACTGACAGACACAAACCTAACCTAAACTTAACCGCAGCTGAGTTGAGTTCCACAGTTCGCAAGATCACTTTCACTGGCTCTCGTGTTGTACTCATAATCATAATAGTCGCTAGATCGATCGAAGAGTTGCAAACTGACACATCGATAGTATCAATAGTACATTTTGAGCATTTAATTAAAGAATCATTACACACCTATAAACATACATAATCTTATTCTCATTGAGCTTTAAAAAAAGCTACTTTTGTGTTAGAGCTGACATAATATAATATCAATGTCATTTTCAATAGAACTTTTAACAATACAGTGAATTAGTTCAGTAGTTCATTTTCTTCTTAACGAACTATTCTTTCATTTGAGCCATTTGACGCAAATCATAATGCAATCGATTCCCAATATCGTTCAGTAGTGGGAAATACAAGCCAAATCTTTCTCAAACGAACTCTTAAAATGTTTCTAATTTCTCATTTTAATCGAAGAAATTATGTGAGTCTACATTTTGTATTTCTGCTTAGATTTATAAATATACAATCCTAGTCAAACGTATAATATTGCAGACAAAAATGTTTTCAAAATATACAAATATCAAATCTTTATTTGTTTATGTATCTATGTAATACAATATTGATGGTACAAATAAACTTTTTTGTTAAAAGACCAATCGGAAAAGATTTATAAAAGGATCTGAAAGTATAGGCATGATGTTGATATTTAATTTTGTATTTAATTACATTTACATTCAAATTCTGTTAAAATTTCGTAAGCAAGCTAAATATTATTTATGAATATCGATAGCTCAAACTATTCATATCGATTGCTTTCCAGCTCTAGTTTGTGTATGCGCGTGTGTGTGTTTGTGTGTGTGTGTGCGTGTGTGTGTGCGTGTGTGTGTGCGTGTGTGTGTGTGTGCGTGTGTGTGTGTGTGTGTGCGTCTAACTACTTGGCTAGTAAAACATTTTGTACAATATAAGTATATCGTTTTTTTTCGGCTGCTGCAGCTGTTGCTAGCGGGCATAAATTGGTTTGGGCTTTATATTAATGCAAATATCTGTTGGGGTCTCTGCGTTGGCGACCCCCTGCCAGCTTCAGCACCAGCTACAGCTTCAGCAGCAGCAGCAGCAGCAACAGCACCATTCCCATTCCCAGTGTCAGTTCATAGCCCGTCCCTCAGTCCCCCTGTGAGTGCTCATTTCAGTTGCAGCCTCCACTGGCGATTGCTTTGGCCGATTGTCTCTCTTGGCCATATAGAGGTACAATATTTTTTTGGCGCTGTTTGTTGGGTGCCTTCCGTTAGCTTCCAGGAGAGTTACAAGTTAGGAGCAGGGGTACGGACAAAGGGGCGCACTTGATACAAACGAGTTACAAACACCTGTCATTACTATGGCAAATGGTGGTGCATATTGGTGGTGCAGCAGCGCTGCTATGAGTATGTCTACCACCAGGCAGCTCTGCTGACTATTGACCAGACTCAAGAGTTTGAGACTGAGACTGGGCTAAGAGTCTGACACTTAGAATTGCATAAGACGTTGTTCGTCGTGGTTTTTATTTCATTTTATTGCGAGTTGTTTATGAAAATGATAAGCGTATGCGATTTATGACCAGCAGCAGCAACAGCAACAGCAACAACAACAATTGCCCATAGTACAAGCGCGACTTTTAATTGGGGATCCATTGTCGCTGAGTGGAAGTGTGGGAGGAGGGCTCTGCGTATTACAAATTATGGGAACTAAAACAAGAGACTTGCGCACCAAAACAGAAACAAAAACAAAAGACTTAGGCAACGAACCTGCACCTGACCGCTGCTTGTGCTTATGCTTATGCTTATGCTTATGCTTATGCTTATGCTTATGCTTATGCTTATGCTTATGCTTATGCTTATGCTTATGCTTATGCAATTCGCCCCAAACTCGTTGCGTCTAATGACGGAAATATAATGCGTTTAGCTGCTGACTCTTTGCGCTCCCCTCCACACCACTCCTCCCCGCTCCTCTTTTCGCCACACTCCTTATCGCATGCCATTTTAATAAACCATTTTTTCAATTAGACTGCTTGCAGAGAGAGTGAGCAAGAGAGGGAGAGAGGCAGCCAGAGGCAGATAGAAGCACTCACAAATCCAAATGCAACAAAATGCGCATAGTTTAGGCCAAAAAGCTTTAGAGCCTCAGCCTGCGTTAGAGTTGGACCAAGAGTTAGAGTTAAAGCCAGCTGCAACTGGGGCAAGTGGGCCAACAACGACGACGCGGTGGCCTAATGGAATTGCCAACAAGTTGACTGTTCAAATGGCCAACTTCACTGTCTGTCGTATTGTCCAACTGTCCAAATGGCTGACCAATTGCCCAGTTCAACCAGTCTCTGCTTGTCCCAGTCGAGCCAAGCTCTGAGATCTTGTTGGAGTTATGAAGATGCAGCCAAATAGTTTTTGACAGTTTGCAATTGGCCGCGAAATTATATCGCTGCTCGCTGGTGGCCAGCAGCTCCTATTCGCTCAACCCCCTTCGTCATCCACCCCTGCACCTCCTCGTCAACATCGCGAAGTCAAAGTAGCCGTCACATTCACCCTCACAGTCCACGTCACAAACACAGTCACAGTCACAGTTCCATCAAGTTGACAACTTCAGTGAATGGCAATTTCATTGGTCAGCGTTGTGACTCGAACTGAGAATGGGCCAGGTGTTAAGCATATCGGACAGACTCAACTGGATAATCAAAGTATTGCATTCCATGGCTCAACTGAACTGATGGACACTAATTGATCATCGAAATAGTTGGCATTTAGTTTTTGCATATCACATCCGCACCCAAACAGTTTTTTCTTTTTAACGATTGCCTACTTATTTAGAGTAAAGCTTATTTTAAAAATGATATATGTTTTTTACATTTGCAAAGTGAATTTTTAATTCACCATATGACAAAAAAAGACACCGCATGAAAATCGATTTAATTTTGACAAAGTTATGGGAGTTGAGATGTTATGAAGATCACTTTCTATGGGAGCCTTACAATTCAAAATTGTTTGACATTTTGACATGATTTTTGAACTAAAGCACAACAATTTTTCAAATAGTTCCCATTAAAAATGGGAAAAAGGGAATTATAAAGTACTGCAAATGTGTGTAACAGACAGAAGGAAGCATTTCCGACTATATAAAATATATATATTCTTGATCAGGATCAACAGCCGAGATGAACTAGCCATGTCCGTCTGTCCGTCTGTATGAACGCGTCGATCTCAGAGACTAAAAGAGCTAGAGACTTCAAACAAAATCAATATTTTGGGTTTGTGAAATGTAATAAATGAATGCAGTTTTTTTCCACAGTTTTGAAGCTAGAGAAACCAAACTTAGTTATATATGTTGATGTATACCAAAGTGTCAAGATCAAAGTTGGTTTTACATTTGTTACTCATTAATGGATTTAAAGTTTGTCATCTATTTGCGCATGTCTGATTGTTAAACAAGTATAAGATAAATATTAAGAAATAAGTCTCAATTAAGTCCGTATTTTTAAATGGCTAAATGTTTCAGTTTTGAAATGTATGAAATGCAAAAAAAAAGAGGCATCTTTATCAAGTATCGTAAAATGTATTGAAAATGTATAGAGTGTATTCGCAATCTTGAAAATATAAGCGAACCAGAGCAGACGTGATATCTAAGAGGAATACACTTTAATTATCGAGCAATCATAAAAGCATTCTTTATTCGCATTACAAAAATGCGAAAGTTCATGGCGACCGAGCTATTGTAATATCGATATTTAAAGCAATACTTACAATAGTTCTAGTACAGAGAGTAGCTAAAGCGTTTTAGCTTTGACTAAGAATTTGAATATGTATTTCTATTTCAGTACTTTAGAGTGTAGCACAGAGTTAACAAAGGTCAAGCATACCTACACAGCATAGAGTATTTTTGCTACTTGTCTTTGACTTTGGTGAAAAGTAGCTGTTCCAGCTAATAATTGTATAGGATTTAATTGGAGGTGGTTCTGTTTTGTTTTGTTTGACAAACTTTTGTTAAACTTTCAATTAAGTTTTATTGTACAGTAATCGACTTTCTATTTGCTAAGTAGATGTTGTTGTTGGTGTTGTTGTTGCTGTTGTTGTTGTTGTTGTTGGGGGGCAGTCGAATGCAAATGGTATTTATTGCTCAACTGTTGCGACTTGCAAAAGAGGCCCAAAAAACGAAAAAACCAAAAAGCAAACAGAAAGAAAAACAAATACAAACACAAAAACAAACAAAACGAACAGCCTCCAATCTCCCACTGCAGTTTCTGTTTCTGTGCCAATTTTGGTCAGCGATGCGTGACTTTGTCGATGTCGTGTTTTTGTGGAGGCGGAAACGAAGGCGGGTGCAAGGGGAAAGGGGAGGCGACGTGGAAAAGATATATATATATAGAGAGAGAGAGAGAGAGAGACAGAAAGAGAGAGAGAGAGAGAGAGAGAGAGGGGGAGGGTCTGCCAGTCAGAGATGCCAAAATGCCAAAAGAGCCACAAAGACTATAAAACAAATTTGGTCAAGCCAAAAAGGAAGCCTTTTTTGAAGTGATTTATGCTAATTACGAGCAACGTTTGGCCAACGTCAGCAACAGCAACAAGCAACAGCAGCAGCCCACAAGCGACAGCAGCAACAGTCACAACAGCAGCAGTTACAGGAAAGGGCGTTTAGCAAACAATTTTCCGACTGCACGTGTGGGAAAACTCTTCTGAGTAGTACGTACGTCGGTAATTCAGACTGAGACTGCGACTGCGACTGCGACTGCGACTGAGACGGCGACTGCGACTCATACGAAGTCTTTACAATATATATCGTACTATACAAGTACGTATGTGTATATATATAGAAAAGTAATTTATTTAGTGACACGCCCACAGCGATATAAGCTAAATAATCTTAGTTTTTCGCGGCACAGGTAGTGCTGTTGTTGTTGTTGCTGCTGAGTCTCTCCATTGGAATGGAATGGACTGCAATGGACTTCAGTGGACTGGACTGAAGTGGTCACAATATATAATTAAAATCAAAAGGCCAGATGTTCCCTAAGTTTCAGTTCTTCAGTTGTTGTTTGTGCTTGCGAAGAAAAGCGCAAAGAGAGCGCCAGGCAGGACTGGCAAAAGGAAAGGTTAAGAAGTAAGGGGTAAAAGGTAAAGGGAAGCAGAATCAGCGCAAGATCGATAGAAAAGAATGAGGCAACAAAAATAACTAAAGAGTAGGAATGTTCTCGCATGATGCGAAAATACTCTGTAGTTAAAGTAAAAGTAAACTGACATACTCTTTATAACATTTTTTATACATTATTTTTAATTCATTTGTTTTTATACTCTTTTTTTAATTTTTTTTTGAATAGAATATATATTGGGTTTGTGAAATGTCCATCCGTCCGTCTGTCCGTATGGACGCAGTTTTTTTCCGCAGTTTTAGAGCTCGAGCAACCAAGCTTGCTATACATGTTGGTATATACCATAGGCAGACAAAGTGTCCAGATTGAATTCTGCAGGTTGAATTCTGTTGCCCTATTAAATGGATTGGATACAAATAATTTGCCAAGCTCACTTCTGGCTCCACAAAGAGTAGATCGCAGTCGGGTTCATCCAACTGCAACGTTTTTACTTTTTATATTAAGAAAAAAGAATTAAATTAGAATTAAATTTCAGCTTGTGTTTATAGTAACACAAAGAGTCCAAGCTTAAACTTAAACTCTGACTCGAGCTGCGACTCGAAATACGCAATGAGATTGAAAAGGGAGCAGATTGCCAGTTATTAGCTTAGCTACCAGAGAAGGCCAGCTGGTAGGGGGAAGGGGTAAGGGGTAAGAGGGGTAAGGATTTAGCTATAGCTATAGATATAGCCTGCTATTAAAGCAATAAGTTGGACAACGAAAATTGCACATTGAGATGCGCAGAGTGCTAGGAAAATAGCATAGCCAGGCAGGTTGTGGGGAAAAGGGCGAAAGGCGAAGGAAGAAGGGAGGAAGAGAGTGTGGAATGCGGATTGCCGAGTGCGTCACCGAGGTAATCCCAATGTCTCAGTGTGTGTGTGTATGTATTGGCCATAAACCTGAGTTATGTGGTAATGATGGCAACAAATGGCCAGAATGCATCGCAGCAGCAGCAGCAACAACAACAACAACTTGGCATAAAGCATGTGCCGTGGCAACTCTGGCCAAATTACTGTACTTGCAGTTGATGGCCAGCAGCCGTGTAATGGGCAATGGGAAGGGTTGACTGACAGACTGGCAGAGTGAAAGATTGACAGACTGACAGAGCGACAGAGTGAGAGACTGAGAGACTGACAGAGTGAGAGAGGCATAAAGATATCAATATACTGTTGATAGGTTGAAAGAAAGTGTTGGGCACAGGTGCAACTCAGGTAAGGGCAATGCCAATGTCCTGGACTAGATGAGGCTGGACAGATAAATGTACTTGGGAAATTGAAATTCTCAGCATGACTGGGGATAATCACCGCCCCCCAAATCAAGCGATTATTATGCCTATATGAGAAGGGAGGGTTGCAGAGGGGAGGGGAGGTGTGGGGAGTGAAACAAGTGCTTTCGTAATTGCTGCTACTGATGAGCTAAACAACTTTAGCGAGAGTTATAACAGCAACAATAGGGGAAGGGCCACACTGTTAATGGGTTGAGTTGAAGCAGAAAACAGATGTGATCAATAGTTGTTGGCTGTGTTCTCGCTTGGTTCATAGTCTCAGTCCAGGTCTCGAAGTCTCACAAGCTCCGAGTCTCTGAGTTTCAGAGAGTCTCAAGTGTTTGATGGTACTTAAAAAACTACATTAAAAAATAATAACAGCAAGCGACGCCGAAGTTTATTGAAGCCAGAAGATAAGTGATCTTGTAATCATCATCGTGGTGGACGAGAGCACAGAAAACAATAAGAAATAAAATCGATAAAATGCTAAGAGAAAAACGAAACGAAACGAAAAGTTGGCTATTAAAAGCTGTTCCGACTGCTGCTGATGAAGACTGTCTTCTGTCTCGGAGATCTCGTGTCTCGGGTCTCAGGTCTCAGGTCTCGGGTCTCAAGTCTCGGGTCTCAGGTCTCCAGACTCTCGGGTCTCGGGTCTTGCGGACTTGCGTCTGGTGCGTGCATTTGCCATTGTCTGTGGCCAGCTTCAAGTTGGAGAATGAAGAGCGAGAGGGAGAGGGAGCGAGGAAGGGTGGCAGGTACATAAGCCAAGGTAAGGTGTGTATTTGCCATAATTTGCCACAGCGGACGCATAAGCAACAAATGTGAACTGAAGAAAATGGCCGTGGCAAGCAGAGCTGAGAAAAGGGGTGGGTGGGGGATGGCTGAGGGGGGAAAAGATTGTTGCATGAATGAAAGCGAGGACAACTCAACTGTCGGAGCACTTGGAGCACTGACAACGGCACGTCATCATCAGCAGCGTCATCAACTTTGATGGGGCATTCGACTTGAAGCGACGGCCACAACAACAACTGCAGCAACAACAACAGCAACAACAACAGCAACTACTGCAACAACAACGGCAGCAGCAGCCGCAGCAGCAACGGCAGCAAAATAACATTACATTTTTGGGGGCTGAATAAATATTTCTCTGGTCAGACTTGCGATAGCAATCACAACAGACACACACACAAACATATACGCGCGTACACACTCAGACAACAGCAGCAGTTGTTGGAATGTAGGGAAGCCGTCGTGAAGCGGGTGCGGCATGCGGCAAAATGATTCAAGATGGAACACGATGGAGATGGAGACGTAGACGGCGCTCTCATGTGCGCTAAAATTGAACAAAATCATCAACAGTGATCGACATGTGAGCCAAAGTTAATAACAAAAGCCACAGTTATGTCGAGAAAGGCAGGAAGGGACGAAGGGACACAGTAATGAAGTGAGGGGGAGGCAGGGGGAGGAAGGGGAGCAGCTGCTGCTGCTGCTTCTGCTTCTGCCGTTGCTGATGCAGGTAAAACTGAATACTGAAATACGAAGAGCGAAATGATTTTTAATAAGCGATAAAGCAAAACTGCTTATTGGCTTTTCGCAAAAGGCCAGGTGGAGCCAGAGTCAGAGCCAAAGACGAGACAGAGATGCAGACAGAGACAGAAACAGAGAGAAAGATAGAGAGAGAGAGAGAGAGAGAGAGAGAGAGGCTGGGAGGGAGAGAGAAGGTAGAAGCGAGCACAGACAATGTCGGGTAGGGTCTTTGGCGCAAATATTTATGCGCGCACGTCGCGGGGGCAGAGGGACAGAAAAGGGGCACAGAAATTATATTGAAAGCAAATCGAAAAGCCAACAGCAGCCGTCGAAGTTGAAGTCGCAAGTCGCAAGTCGACGCAAAACACGACAGAATGAACAGCAGACAGAAAGAACTTTTCGATCATACTCATCATTTTTGAAATTGCTTTCAACACCAGTTGGCTTCGTTGTAGTGGTGTTTGTTGTTGTGGTTGTTGCAGTGGTGCTCTTCTCTGTGGTGCACTGCATTCGTTTGGTGCGTAAAACCATCAACAGCGACGCTTGCATCAGCGATAGCCAACAGCCAGCCAGGCAGGCAGGGAGGTAGGCAAATTGACGGGAGCGGGGGCGGGGGCGGAAGTGGGTTCGCGTGGGGTGTAACCCACGGCGGAGTACGCGCACTTCGTTAGCGGAGGAGACACAACGGCGGAGTACGCGCACTTCGTTAGCGGAGGAGACACAACGGAACAGCTTTGAACGGAGTGGGACAGCTGAGAGTGCTTCCTCCTCCTTTGATAAGCATTTTGCGTTAATTTGCGCGAATGTTGCTTAATGTGCGCTACCTTCGACAAGCGAATGAGTATGGTTCGAGGGAAGAGTTAAGAGGGTAGAATTTAGGGAGTAGAGGTAGGTAGGGTGTGTGTCCATTCTAGATGGCTTATCGCTAATTGGGGAAAGCAAAGCTTACTTTTTATAAGCAAATAACAATTAAAAATGTTCAAAGAAATACAACAAAATTGAAGTTGGCATGCAAAAGTCGAGTGTATACGACTTTAGGACACCCTTTGATAGTTTCCACAACATCTTTAACTTCAATCACACACATAACTAATAACGAACGCAGCAAGCGGTGTGTTATTTGTACATCATGCATTTCAAGCAGACGGGAAATAGATTCTATAATAGTTATGGTGTTCATTATCCGATCAAAAGATTTTTTTTCCCATTTTCGGGAGGAATATCTGAAATTTGAAATAAACTTGAGCTGCGTATGGCATACAACTTCCTGCATGCCAAATTTCAGTCTAGTCTCCAAGATTATAGAGACACACAGAAGGACATGACAAATCGACCGTTGATCAAAAATAAAAATATTTTGTTTGATACATTTGCAGCAGCAAAAAAAAAAAATTGGCTTAAGAAACAAACAAGATGCAAAGTTGGCAAGTAGGGGCTATCGCAGAAAAATCTGTACTCTGCTGAAACTGAAGCTGAAGCTGGCCAAGTTGATTGACAGCTACGCTAAATCATTTGTGCTGCCAAAGTGTCAGCGCACCAGGTCCTTGAGCATTGAAAGGAGAACGAGTTGAACAGATGAAGACAGAGATGAAGAAGATCGAGGCTGAAGATGGAAATCGAAAGATGGGAGCTAAAGCTGAAGCTGGAGAGCACAAAGGGATCCGACTGCGCGACCGCGATCCACATAAATACACACAATTGACAATGATAATCAAATGTTATGCTAAAAATCTGCCAAGCAATGTGGCTACCCCGACAACAACAACAACAAAAACAACAGCAACAACAATTGCTCAATTCGAGAAACCTTGAGTTGCATGCAAACGAAGCAGAAACGAGAAGACAATGCGTACAAATCGTTGACAAAAATTTATAGTAGCAAAAGAGGCAGCCAAGAAGAGGCCAGGAAACAAGAGCCAAGACCGAAGAACCAAGAACCAAGCACCAAGAACATAGAGCCAAGTGGCCAAGTAGCCAACTAGACAGCGATTCTTGCCTTCGTCCCTCATTGTCAGCGTTGCCAACTTTTGAGGTTTGAGCTTTGAGCAGCCAAAGATAATATAATAATTTTAAGAAGTCCATTTGAATCGTCTTATTTCTTCATTCCTTCTGCCTTCATTTAAAGCAAACATTGCTTAAAACGCACCATTTTATCTAGTACCTTGGAGCTCACTTAATATGAAAAGTACTTTATATAAACTTTTTTTATAGTGCGTTAACATTATGTTTATGTGGAGAGGGATCGTCGGCTCCACTTAAACAAGTTCCTCCATGAAAATACTTTACTATATATAGCTACAGTTTCAAAAGATGACATCTCAACACTTTTACTAACTATGGTTTATACCAATATGTATACCAAGTTTGCTTGATTTAACTTCAAAATTGAAAATGAAATCAAAGCTAAAAGCTAGGTTTGGCAATAAAAGCGCTAAATGGACAACACTGTGTGTCTTTGTTGTTCAGTGTTCAGAGTACTCGAACACAAAATACAGAATACAACCGAATACAACACAACACACAGAGAAAAACAAAACAGAACAGAACAGAATAGAATCCGAATTCGAGTCAAGAGCGCGCGGCGCATCCTTGCTGCTAGTTTGCATACCAGACTGCAGCCTCACTCCTCCCTTAACCCCTCCCCTTCCCAACCCTTCCCTATTCACCCTACCTCTCTTTCAGCATATACCAAATCGAGTCGAGTCGCCGCCAAAATCAGTCAGCCATGCGGCTTCCGACGATGCGGACGACGACGACGACGACAACGACAACAACGACGACAACGACGACGACGACGACGATGCTATCCCTACGATAAGAAATTAAATTAACGAGATATGTCAACGATGAATTCATTGCCATGGCTTAAGCGCAAATGCCGCCATTCTTGCGCTGATGTTGATCCGCATAGTCCCCTTGACTCAACTGCTCTCTGCTCACCCCTTCTCTTCTCTGCCGTATCCTATCTCTCTCACTCTCTTTCTCTCTCTCTTTTTCTGTCTGTCTGTCTCTTTTCATCTGTCCTGTTCTTCGTTTTGCATTTTATTCAGCGTGCCTTGTGCAGCGATTAGCTTCGCTTTGGCATTGCGTTTAGCCAGGGCGACCCACATGGACATATTCAGTCAGCAGAGTCCAACAACAATCACAAACACACACACACATACACACACACACACAGGTAGCCGTACCACAAGGTCCTACTGTCCTATCCTATCCCTGTCCCAACCCATCCTTAGTCTGCTCCTTTTCGCCAACCATTTGCCTTTGGCCTTAGTGTTGTGTTTGCCTGTGGCTTCTTTCAATGTCAATGTCTGCCTCTGGCTGCCATTCTTCAATATAATGACATCACAAAAGCTTCAGCTTCAGATTTAGCTTCTACTCTTTAAGCAGCCAATAAGCCGCAAGGAGGCAGCAGGCAACAGGCAACAGGCAGCAAGCAACAGGCAGATCGGAGCAAGACCAGTCTCCACTCTGCAGTCCATTCTGCACGATTTTAATCACATTTCTTTTGAATTAGATTCGAATTTTGTTTTCAACAGTTTCTCTTTCTGTCTCGCTTTTTGAACCGACTGCCTTTTCATGAGTCAATCACAAAACATGCTGCAGTCAACTCTTTTGCATATGTCTCTCGTAGACCTCCTCCCGACGCCCGATTCTCAGAAGAACCGCGAGGTTGCCAAAACAAACCCAAAAATGTACATTATACCTTATACAATACTATACTTATATATTCAATTCAATTTCAACTTGAAATAGGAATCGGAATCCAAATCCAAATCGGAATCGGAATCGGATTCGTTGCTTCCAATTGCCTTTCGCTTTTCTTGAGAGACCCCTGCGAGACTGGCGACTGCAGAAGACTGTAGACCGCAAGACTGTCAGCGCAGGTGAATTTATGTGCACAAACCAAACCGGACAGTAAATCATCTGCACCACTGCACCACAGCAACAGTAACAGCAGAGGCAGCAGCAGCAGCCCTAACGCGCTGATTGTCTTGCACTTCTGCACATCATTTCTGCATTGGATTGGAGACCCTCCTTCTCCATTGCCAGGGCCAACAGTTGCCGCTGTTGCTGCTCTTAACTCCTGGCGACAAAAGCAGCATGTTGCCCATGTCGCTGTTCTTGCTGTTGTTCTTGCTGTTGTTATTGTTGTTGCTGTCGTTGCTATGGAGCTGCGGGTAAGCTTCCTCTTCTTGCTCTTTCTCTGTAGTAGTAGTCTGACAAAAATGTTCATATTTAAAATGCAATGTGAAGAAATCAACTCTAACCCGGTCCCATTTACCCACAGCAACAGCAGCAATAATAACAAAAACAACGGCTGCATTAATAACAACAACAACAACAACAACAACAACAGCAGCAGCAGCAATAACACGTCTGCATTGCTTATGAAACCAACAGCAACAACACAAAAAGAGGTTAACATCATTATTTCACCTTCTAATCAAAATCTAAGCATGTAACTGAACATTATAAAGTCGTGTGTGTGTTTGTGTGTTGTTGTTGTTATTATTATTGCGGATGTGTGTATGTGTGTGTGTGTGTGATGCAGGCGGCGCCTTTTTGCCCGCTTAAATGTCAAAAAGTGTTCACGGCATTGCCGTCTCACGCTGCTGTTGGGGGAGTCGCTGGAGAGCGAGATAAGCAGCTCCCCCCTGCCCCTCACCCTATATACTTTAAATGTATTTATTGCCATTTAATGGTCGAAAGCGTTGTTGATTCGAACTTCGGAACCAAGCAAATCATGCGCCATTTGACCCAAAGCCAACGCCAAAACCAAAACCCCAACCTGAAGATTAAGTTGCAGCTGAATCTGGAGCTGGAGCTGGAACTAGAGGTGAACAGCCTGTCCTACAAATTCTACTCGCTTTAATCGATTCTTTGACTACGAAATGAGTACTCGAAATTGCTGCTTTTTGGGTAGCTACGATTATCGATAATCGATATTTTTCACAAAATATTTCACAAAATTGACTTGATCAATTGTGAATGTCTTGAATAATTTGATTGACTTACAATGATAATCAATTTAAGTTTTTGTCATGTTATTATGCATCAATTTATATAGTTATTCAATAAAATTCATCGAAAGACCATCGATTGCAATTTTGTAAAATCGATCAGCGTAGTAATCGATTATTTACATCCCCAGCATTTGTGCTTATCGATTCGTCCTAATTGTGAATGGTGCATTGAATTCTATCTTAATGACAAGTGAATTCAAAGCTTGATAAAATGAAAGTAAATTTAATCCGCAAGATACTTGCAAAAAGTGAAAATATTTAATGGAAAATCCGTGTCTTTATTATATTTGAAAAACAATCGATACAATCGATAGTACCAGCATTAGTTGTAGATGTCTAATTTTATTGACAATTTGTGTCATATTTTCCGATTATGCAGAAATGAAGCCATTACTCGTGCGATCTGCGGTTTTTATTGCAGTTGTTGTTGTTGCTGCTGCTGCTTAGAGAAGGTGAAGTTACCCATCGACTTATCGATTGGGCGCCCCTTGCGGCCCATTGGATAGTTTGAGAGTTGGGCAGTTGACTCCTATTGGCATCTTTTGGCTGCACGGTCCGCACTTCATTAGCGCGCAATTTAATTTGCACACACACTCGAAACACACACATGCACACATATACACACACAGCGCTGTTGGCCAAGTTGTTGGCAATTGCTGTGGCCAGCAGGAAGTCGTTGCCAGAGTTGTAGGCAACAAAGTCTGGCAAAGGTAAGCAACGCTGCTCGCAACGCTGCCCCCAAGATTTATCAGCAATGTTTTTTTTGCCCCCTTCTAGTCCCGCTTTGTTGTTGAAGGGGAAGATACTGCTGCTGCTGCTTCTTCTTTTTTTTCTTCTAGGCAGCTGTTCACCGTTTGGCTATTTAGGCTTGAGCATGCTCCACTCTATGTACAGGTTTCTCCATCCCATCTCCAACTTCAACTCCAACTCCAACTACAACTCCAAGTGCAGCATTTGCTCGGTTTGTTTGTCTGTTTGCTTTTGGTTATATTTACTAATTGAATCGACACCAAAAATGTAAATGCAACAACAAACAACGCGCGCTCTCTGCCACGGCAACAGAGCCAACTGACACTGACAACAACAATGGCAGCAGCAGCAGAATAACAACAACAACAACAACAAAAGCAACATACAAGCGGCCACTTCCAGTTTCAACTCGAATCGACTTGCCTTGAATCAAGTGAACAGCAGGCAGATGCAGCAACCGCCTCAGCCCTCTACCTCTGCCACCCTCTCTCTGCTTCTGGCGCTGCCTCTGCCCTCTGCCCCAAAGTGAACAATGAGAAAATTTATGTTAGTCAAGTGCGTTTTTCTGCGGAAAATGAGCGAAAATATATAAAACTATTGCGCGTAACGAGCCCACAAAGCCAAATGCTGACTGTCTCTGTCTATACTCGCTATCTCACTCTTTTGCCACCCTGGACTTTGTCAAAATGGCTAAGACTGGTAGAGGAAAAATCTTTGATTATATTAACTAAATACATATAGTCATATATCCTCGTCTCGTTAATCTTACAGACTTTAAGATCTAGTGTTTTCGCAGCATATCGATAAGTAATCGATTACCAAATACAAAGATCCTTCTAATATTTGATCAAAGTCAGCTAAGAATCGTGTAAAATCAAGAGTGCTCGAGGAAATTTCACCTATACCTGTAGGATATGAATTTGAAACAATTCGCTTAGAAACAAAATTTTCGCACATACAACTTTGATAGCCCATTTTCTACTCATGGGATGAACTTTCCATTACATGGTATGCCGTCATCAATGAAATTCTACAGAGATCTTAGAATTTGAGTTTGAATCTGATTGGTTGATAAACAATTTAACTACAGTGAAAAATTCAGCTTTCGATATTTTCTGGTTTGGGCTGTGGTGGGTGGTATCCAATCCAATTAGTTAGGTTTAACAGTTTTATATGTGTATATAGATTTAAGAGATGGATGCAGGGTGTCTCGTAGTTGAGCACACTTGACAGAACTTTTCTACATGTTCATGCTTGGTTTGTGTGGGGTTTTTGGCTGGGCCAAGTTATGCAGCAGCCCGAAGATACACAGGGTAAGTAAGGATGAGGGGGGATACCAGGGTAACCGGTGACAATCAGGCATCGAGGCAGACAGATGTCGCAACAAGAACATCAGACAGCAGAGCAGCTGAGAACCTGAGACTGAGCTGAACTGAGATTGAGCAGCAGCATCTAACTGTACTTGTGTGCCTCTATGGCCTTGCCTGGCCGCCGGCATGCGATGCAAAAGCGAGAGAGAAAGAGAGAGAGACGGCAGAGAGGGAGACAGATATAGACGACAAAGACAGCGACTGATATACAACATGGAAAGCAGCGCACGACACGCAAAACAGGCATCAATCATGAGGCAACTAACCGCCATTGAAGCGTGCTGAAAGGGGGAAGAGAAGACAGCAAGAGGTGGAGAAGGGGAGGAAGAGATTTACATTGAGGCGACACCTTGAACTAGTCGTCCAACAAGTCGGTCTCTGTCTGTCTGTCTTGGCCAGAACTTGTCATAGGCAATCATATCTTGGCAACAGCAACAGCAACAACAGCAACATCAACAGCAGCGGCAGCAGCGGAATAACCGTTTCCCGTTGATAAGCAACAAGAATCAGTTGCTCCTAATGAGGCAGTGCTGCTAATTTTGTGCTGCGCTGCGGCACTGCTTTGCTGGTGGGAAGAGCTGAGAAGCTGCCCAATGCCCACGCCCAGAAATTGTCGATTGCCCCGAGGCGTTCAAGAGTCACGCGAAATGCAAATGATGCTTGACAGTTGCTGCAAATAACAACAACGCAGAACTAGATAGAACTAGACCCTTGTTCTGCCCCTGCCCCTACCCCTAACCCTGACCCACACTATGAAGCAACCACTGCTGCCCCAAAAAGGGTAAAATGTCGAAGAGCAGTGCCCAAGTTGCAGTTGCCTCAAGCACAACCACAAGCACACACACAAAATCTGCTAGAATTTGCCATTTTGGGCACAAAACATTTAGCCATTTAGGAGTAGGTGCTCCAACGTTGTTGTAGCTGTCCCCAGCAGTGGGGGTGGGGATTAGAGGGGAGAGAGGACCTGTGTTGGGGCAATGTCTCAAGCTACATAGTGGTTAGCAGTATGCAAAAATATAGCTGTGTGTAATTACAAACATGGCTCTGACTGCGCACAAACAAAAGACTTAAGACACAAACTTAAGAGAGAGCGCGAGCAGACCGCAGCAGGGTGGCGGATGGGCGAGCAGACAGCAGGAAGGGTAAATACAAAAGTTGGCCAACAGATTCGCAAATTGTTGACCAATTTCTGACCCAAAAATGGGGTCGACAATAATAATTTGACAGTGCTGCCGCAAAGAAGCCCCCACTCGCTGCTGTACGCACAACAACGCAGACAGTTGATTGCCTGCAGAGAACACAGAACTTACAGCCAAAGCAGCAACAACAATAACAACAACAATAACAAAAACAGCAATAAAAACAACAGCAGCAAGAACAATGAAGCGCAAATTTAACTTTATGTTGCCAAAGTTTAAATACTCTTACATAAGCCAATAAAAAGTCTCCCAAAAGATGCAAAAGAGCTGTCCATAAATTTACTAGACAATTCAGTTAATGACTAATTAGTTATTGCATTCTTGAACGCTTGTTCCTATGGAAACACTTATAAAGTCAACTATATGATATGTTAATCCGATCTGCCCGATTTTCAAATATATATTGCGCACTGGTAAAAAGAAGGTTCTGTGCAAAGTTTCAAGAAGACAACGATAATTAGAAACTGACAGAGAGATACGCTTAGGTCGACTGATACATCAATTATTGCTAGTGATCAGGAATATATATGTTATACTTAGTTCTCAGCTCATTAAACGCGTTGCACATTTAGTCCGAAAACTATAATACCCTCGCCAATGAGCACTGCCCACTGACAGCAAGCTGCATTCTCAGTCAGAGAAAAGAGAATTTCAAGTCACGTCATCATCATCATCATCATAAGCCAGAAACATAAACTTGCCGCTTGCTGTTCCCTTCTGTTGCTACTGTTGTTGTAGTAGCTGTTGTTGTTGTTGTTGTTGTTTGTCAAAATGGCCAACTGAAGGCGGTACATGTGAGCAACTTCTAGAGGCAATCAGTAGCACTCGTCAGACAGAGTAGCAGGCAGCAGGGGTGCAAGGAAAGTAAGCATTATATGAGAATGTAAAGCAGGAAAAGACAACAAAACTTGTACGCAGCACACGAGCGAAAGATAGAGAGAGAGAGAGAGCGAGATAGAATGAGAGCGGGGCAAAAAATGAGCTGCAGAAAATGGCTACCAAATTTAGAGGTCTTCCTTTGGCAGCCAACTGGACTTTAGGAACTGCCCCCGAAGAAAAGATGTACTCGTAGTTCCTCGTACCTACTATAAATAAGAGGGCCTCGATGATATGTTGGCTCTAAAAGATCTTAAGCCGCTTTCTCACCTGCCAAATTAAGTTGAAAGCTTCTTTTTAATGGCTTTCATGGCCAAAAAGGGCGTTGCCTTTGGCTTAAACACTAAACCTTGCGCCCTCTGAACAAATAAACGTCGGCTTACCTGTAAGACAAAAAAAAAGAGATAGAAATTAGCAAAATGTTAATGCGCAAATTGTAACATAGTCTCATAAAAGAAAGAAACTCAGCAGAGCTCAATTAACAATTTTACATTATACAATTCACAATTAAACATATTATATCCATTTACATAAATTAAAATTCCAGCTTCCGATATAGCAGCCAAGTGAAAACTGAGCCAATCGCTCCTCCCCTCTTTCTCAAGCCATTAAAGACTAATTCATGTGAAAGTGGGAAATATTTTCATTTCCATTTCCAGCAGAAAGTGACAAATGCCAAGCTGATTTGTCTACCGATAACACGCATAAAAAGAATAATTAGGCAACCAGTTCGAGATTTAGATCTCGGCTTAAACTTAAAAGATAACAGTTACTTTCTCTGAGTGCGATGAGAATAGAACTGGAAATCAAACATACAATTAGCATACACGGAGAAAAATATTAGGCAGCACTTATATTAATCATAAATTTGAAATTTTGTGACAGATGTGATGATCTTGACACTTTGTCTGCCTATGGTATATACCAACATGAATACCAAGTTTGGTTGCTCTAGCTTCAAAATTGTGGAAAAAACCTACGTTCATACGGACAGGCGGACAGACAGACGGACATGACGGACATGGCTAGTTTGACTCGGCTGTTGATGCTGATCACAAATATTACAAATTTTCCGAAAAATTGGTATGCAGTTATTAATGAATTTTTTGTATAGATTTTTTACAATGAGTTTGAAGCTGATCGGATGATAAGCAAAAAAGTTTCAAACAACGGTTTTCCACCAATTTTCGACATTTCCCGACCGAATTTTCCAAAGTCCGATCTTAGTACGCACTTTCAGCATAAGACGAAACTTCTGTAAAAAATCAGCCTTCTAGCTCTTATGGTGTGGGCTGTGCGACAATTATAAATCAGTCAGTCAGTCAGTTGATCAGCATCTAGCCATGTCCGTCTGTCTGTCTGTCTGTATGAACGCGTCGATCTCAGAGACTATAAAAGCTAGAGACACCAAATTTGCCACCCACGCAAATTGGAAAAAACTCCCAGTCACAATTTTAAAGATAAAGCTTTGATTTTTGGTAAACAGATATGTTTAATCAATGTTGATCAGCTGCTTAAATTTCATTACGAACGGATAAATAATACAAAAGTTATGGAAAAATCTATTACCCCCGTCTCAGCAGGCAGAAACAACAGTTTGACAGGCACTGGATAAGTTAAGTGCGCTGCTTGCTTACGTTGCCGCTGAACTGATGGGAGCAGGGACTCTCGTAGTCGGGCACACTCGACTAAAGTATTCTAATTTGTTAAGTGTTGCATAGTGTAATTTATGAAGCACTTCCTATGTTGTCGATACTATCGATTGATCGAGTTTGAACAATCACTATCGAAACTATGAAGTAGCAACACCAGCGGCAACCTTTCCACTTTTTTCGATGATTCCTTAAACACTTTTTATGTTTTCGATACTATCGATTGATCGAGTTTCAACAATCACTATCGAAACTATGAAGTAGCAACACCAGCGGCAACCTTTCCACTCCACTTTTTTCGATGATTCCTTAAACACTTTCTATGTTTTCGATACTATCGATTGATCGAGTTTGAACTATCACTATCGAAACTATGCAGTGTCAGCCTTTCCCTTGCTTTGACGGCACTTCATCAGATGACACGCCCACAGCCAATAAATGCCTCCATATTGGGACAGCTCGTAGCTCGTCTTTGACGAGTAGCTGCTGTTGTTGTTGTTGTGGATGTTGTTGTTGTGGCTTTTGCTGTTGTCGTTTTTGCTCTTTAAGATAACGTTAACGTGAACGTTAAAAGTTAAAGTCAAACGAAGTCTTGCAATAACCGGCAACTGATTTCACTAAACGACAAATAAGTGCGGCGCCCACTCGAATTGGCCAACGAACAACGAACGAATCTGTCAAATTTGTTGACAGCTAAAGTTGTGCCCCTGGCCCACAGATCAAAGTTGTGGCTCGGACAGGGGCGGATGCAGCAGCAGCAGCAATGTTGCCAATGAAAGCATCTTGAACTGTGTCAGCTGTGGGAGGAGTAGCAGGAGAGCATCTCACAGTCACAGACACAGTCAGAGTCACAGTCACAGTCACCGTCACAGTACGAGTAGCTGCCATTCCAAATGGCCATAAAGAAGAATGAACAACAACAAACAACCGCACATAAAACTATAAACTTTAAAGCTATAGCAGAGGAAAAGCATTTTCAATGACTTAGTTAACAAAAACAAAAAAAACAAAAATGAAATAAAAACCAAAGCAGGAAAAACTTGGACGGACACAGTCAGACAGGCAGCAGCAGCAGAAGCAGAAATACAAAAGTTGGAGCAGACAGAAGACAAAGACAAAAGACGCAAAACAAAGAGACATAAACGTCCACCCACTTGTTGCTGCTGCTTGCTGTTAAAGTGTCAGTTACAGCCAACAGCAGCAATAGCAGCAGCAACAGTTACCGCCAACAGCAGCAGCAATAGTTGCAGCCAACAGCGGCAACAGCACTGGGAAATTTGGCTTCGTTTTGGGTTTCCTCTACACCCCCCAATTCCCCGCACCATCCAAACACCACCTTCAACCATCCTCACGCCCTTTTTAATATGCTGCTATCTCTAAGCCTGTAAATATTTGGCATTACAGTTTACCCAGTCAGCAAATGAAGCTGTTGTTGGCTTCTCATACTTTAAACTCCATACTCGATACTTGGAGCTCATATTTCTTACACCCGGAAAAAGAAACATCCTACATTTTAATATGTTATTATATTAAGGCCTGTTTCCATTTTCCCGATCAAAACATTCAGTATCGGGAATTGTTATAAATTCAAAATTCCGAATATCGAAAAGTTTTATATTTGCGAGAGTGAAATGAGAAATATTCGAAATTCTTCTTTAAAAAATGACGTTTTTTGCTTTCGGCAACCATTTTGCGGAATTGAAATTTTAATAAAAGTCAAAAATTTCCTTATTTTTTTTTCAGCTTGTTAATTTTTTCAATATCTTACCGAAAGTGGAAACGAGAACCGGTCTTCTTAGCTCAATAAACTAATTATCTTTAAATTTGAAACAATCTTGAAATCATAATTCATTGTTTTCATCAATATATTTTACACGAATAATCGAAACAACTTAGATTGCTAAAATCGATAATCAATTTTTTCATCATTATTAACATGCCTAGCTTAGAAAATTTTGTAATTTCTTCAAGTGCATTACAAAGTTTTCTTGGCCAAAAAATGGTTTTGCAGTCAGTTGGACATTTGGCAGCTTAGCTAACGCCTCGGGACCAGCGACAGAGGCAGTGGTAGGGGCAGAGACAGAAACAGAGCCAGCAGAGTTACAGCAACTGCCACTGAAGTGCCACCAACCTCAGTTTTAGCTTCAGTTTCAGCTTCAACATCAACTCGATTTCGAACTCGAGGGTTTTTTTTTCTGGCCCATCCAATCCAGCCACAAAAAAAGAGTTGCCTCAGCTGCCGCTGTCGCTGCTGGTGCTGGTGCTGGTTTTTATTGACCGCTCGTTCACTTCAATTATTTATCTTTAGAGGCAGACTTGTTCGTTCAGCTCCGCCCCCTCAGCGCAGGCCCCTTCCGACTCCTCCTCACACTCCTCGCACTCCTCCCACAGCTGCTGTTGATGCTCGTATAAAAAGAACGCTCTGCTGGCAGAGTCTTAACGGTTGTTTTGTCTTTGACAAGCGACACATTTATGTGTCACTGGGTTGCCTCCCCTCCCCTCCCCTTCCCCACCTCTCCACTCCTCTCTCTACCTCACAATCCCCTTCGCTACCCTTCCCTTGCCTTCCCTTCCACTGATCTCTGTTTGCAACTCTTTTTATCATCATGCAGTGTGGGCGCAGTTTCAGCCATTATTTTGGGCAATTAAAGCCAAGCTGCTTTGGCTGCTTCGTCTGCTGCTGCTTGCAACTGATTGTGTCATGCAACCTGTTGCTCTGTTGCTGCATAAATTCCATTTCTAATTATTTGCGCCATTTTGTTAGCTGGCGCATTCTTCGTCCACTCATTACACGCATATTAAAATTTGTTGCAAAAATTTCTAAAGTAATTTCTCATAGAAGACGAGTAGCTAGAAGAAGAAGAGTACCTCCAGCTCCAGCTCAAGAAGCGCCTCCAGAGCAAGAGCCAGCGGAGCAGTTGCATCACTTGCTGCTGATGGGCACTCATCGGTGCAATGTTTCCCTCTGTGGCCCCCCTTTCTCTGTGTTCCACAAGCTTTGCTCATTGCTTTTGCAGCAATTAAAGCGATTCAATTTTCTGATTAGTTCGCCGTGGCCATGAACACTTTACAAGACGGACTCCAACTTCGAGTCGAAGTCGAAGTTGGAGTTGTAGTTTAAGACGGAGTAGGAGCCAGAGCTGAAGCTGAAGTTGGAGCTCAAGTTGAAGCTAGAGCTGGAAGCTGAAACTGCTGCTAAAACTGAAGTTAAGTTTTCAATGTCTAAGCCATAAAATGCAAAGAGGCAGCAGCAACAGCAACAGCAACAACAACAACAACAACAACACCATTGATTTGGCGTTGGCCCTCGAGCACCTTTCAAGCTTCTTTAGGCCTCGGCACTTACTGCGAGTGCGAGTATGAATGTGAGTGCGAGTGTGAGTGTGAGTATGTGAATATGTTGCGTTTACGAGTATGAATATGCGTACTAACTTTTTTTATTGTTGCTTAGACCAAACAGTTGGCAGTGTTAAGGATATAAAAGCGATATATTGATATAAGTACATGTATTGATATTTCTTATATAAATTATTTAACTATCAAAGAGAGAGTCAATTTAATATTATACTCGTAAGTTCCTTAATACTTGTATTATTAGATCTTAACACTTTGTCTGCCTTCAGTTGTCTAGCATCAAAACTGTGGAAAACAGACGGACGGACAGACAGACAGACATATCACAAACCCAATATACTTAACGTGAAAAATTGTTAATCTTAACAGCTATAGATATAGTCGTTCGATTTTAATTAAATTTCAGCATGAAAAGAAAGTACTATAATACAGAAAAGCTAAGCTTGGTTAAAATAGCATGAGAAACAAAATAGTTTTTCATTTTAAAGATAATGCTTAAACTCAGAATTGGTAAGTTTGGTCGAAAACAGATATTTTAAATATCTGTATTTATATTTTTCAAGCTCTATTATACAAATTAGACTTTGCTGTTCAGTTAAGCGATATTGACAATAGTGATTTGCTGGATAAATCGATAAATTTCATATCATTAGCTATTAAGCTACTAATCGAGCGCATAAACGACATAGATCAATTGAACAATCCGAAATCGTAATTATGAAATCATCTTCTGTCAGCTGTCAACTGTCTGTTTCAGTTTCTCGTTTCTCGTTTGTGTTTATCGTTTGTTGCCCATCTTTGTTCGGGGTTGCATTTTTGTGCGTTAGCCCCGTTGAATTTTAATTCACGAAATTGTTTCAAACGTTGAAAAACGCCAAAAACGGTTTCTCACTTTACGCAACTCGATTGCAATTCGCCATTTTTTGGCCAATTGGGTCCACTTGTTTTGATTGTTGTTGTGGTTGTTGAGGTTGTTGTTGTTGTCAGTATTGTTGTTCGTTTTCCAATTGTCGTTTGGTTTCGCTTATTACGCTTGTTTTGGCTGCTCAGTTTGCCTTTTGCGTTAGCCATGTGGCTTGGATTTCATTCATTGTTTCATTCGACTCAATTCCATTCGATTCGATTCGATTCCATTCCATTCGATTCCATTCCACTGTGCGGCTTCATTCATTGTATAAATCTGTGAAAAACTCAATCAAAATGCGAGCATGCCGATGCGTTGCCAAATTGCCAGGCCATTTGATCATTTGATGGTTGAACGCTGATCGTTGATCGTTTACTCGCAACATTTTCCAGCGACACTTTTGTCACTTGCAACTTGCAACTCTCAGCTCCCTGCTCCCTGCTGCCTGCTCCAACTGGAACTCTCAGAGCTAAGAGCTATGAGCTGGATCTGGTCCTAGTCTGGTCTTTGCCAAATTTCGAGACGTGCGCCTATTTTGGCAGCAATAAATTACGCACGATTCGGTTTTGGGATCTGTTTGGAATCGGTTTGTTTAGCTTAGGTTAGCTTCGGTTAGGTTAAAGCGGCTCCCACAGCTCTCCTCTCCTCTCAACTCAACTCAACTCACCTCTCCCACTGCCTCTGCTGCTTCTGCTACTGCTAATGAGCACTTTGGCATTTTGGCCAGACTAAAAAATATTTGCACGCTGCGCAACGTGCTTGTTGTTGTTGTCGTCTATAATAAGCGTTTTTCTTTACTTCTCGTTTTCTCGTTTACTTATCGTTTTTTTTTTTGTGTGTATGCTCTTACTAATAATGCTATCTTATAATTTTGTCGCGCTTTGTGTAACGCATTAAAAGAGACGTCACCGATCCTATTTAGTATATATGTTCGTGTTCCGCACCAATAGCCGACTGTCTATATGAAATTGACTCTCAGTTAAGCTATCACGGACGGCTGGACGGCAGTCCACGCTAGGGACGAAGCAGCAGTGTGTAAGAATGCAAAATTAATTTTATTATATAAAATATTTCTTATATTATATTTAATATGCATCGTCCCTAGACTTTTACCTCGCGTGGAGGTGTTTTTATTTGACCTTGATGAAACTTGGCACAGATGTTTTTTTTTTGCTGTAGGTAGAACATATGTCAGAATCGGCTGGATCGGGTTACTATAACATATGGCAGCTATATATAAGGAAGATCGAGCGAAAATGTTCTTTTTCAAGATAACTCGACCAAACTTACCAATTCTGAGTTTTAGCATTATCTAAACATATTTAAAAAATATCATAAGAATCGGGCTACTATATTTTATATCTGTCATAGGAACAATATGTACAAAATTAAGTTTTATTTCTAACAACTTTTTGGAAGAGTCTTCACAAAAAATTGAAGAACACTTTTCTTTGTGGTTGTGCTGTAGCATATATTAGGATATTACAAGTTAGGCATATCGAAGATAGCTTTTCTTACTTGTTTTACTTATTATGTTTTTTTGGGCTGTGCCTTTAAAATTTATTTAGCAGCGTTTTGGGCGTTACGCTAGCGATCCACAGGCAACAGGGGATAATTAATTGAAAATAATAAATTTATGACAGATTTTGGAGACTGACGTTGTCCGTTGTCTGTTGTCTGTTGTCGTACCGCCTGCATGTGGAGTTGAAGTTGGAGTTTTAGTCACTGGGCTGGTTAATACTAGTAACGGTTTATGGTGTAACGCCAGATGGGAGAATAGCAACAACTACAACTACAATTACAACTGCAACAACAACAACAGCTACAACTACAGCAACTTTGTCCAAACAGGCCAACAGATTTTTTAATTAAAGCATTTGTCCGTTTTGGCAACGCAGGCGGGTAACCTGTAGCCTCCAGGTTTCCAGGTTTCCAGCCTTTTCCTGCAGAGTCTGAGTTTGCAAGGCCTGCAGCCTATTCCAGTCTAGTCTCTATCTGTTTCTGCTTCTAGCTAGCTACTATTTTGTGGGTGTCGCTTGGCATTACCAAACATGTACCAACTATCTGTATAAGTTGGCCAACGCACTTCAATACACCTAGCAAATGGTTTTGGGGCCAACAGGTGGCAGCTTGACACTAGCAAAATTTTGGCATTGATTCATCTGAAACTGAATTATGTGGCATAGATATAGAAAACAGCTACAGTTTCAGATTTATGCATTTTCATTTTGTTTTGTCTAAGCACGCGTCTTATCTTGCAAGTTTATTTCATGCAAGAATTTTACGTCTGAACATCTTTTAAACGTCAATTAAGCTATTATAATTTCCAATTTTGTCTTTTCTCCACTCAGCTATATATTGTATAGTAATTTGTTTGCTAACGGAATACTTACTGAAATATTATATTAATATTTAATAAGAATTTCAAGCAACAAAAGCTTTAAAAGCTCATTAAAGTTGTTCAAAGTTGCAGAAGAATTGGTTTAATTTTTATTAAAGAAGTAAAACAACAACACAAGAGCTTTTATTCGATTGTTAAAAGCAAAATCTATAGCTTCTGTGCTGTTTTCGGCTAGTGTCATTGGCACTGAGAGCTTGAGATGAAAATAATCTAAAGGCTCATTTAAATATTTCTCTCTGTCTTTCTATTATTCACTCTTTCCCTCTCTCTCTCTCTCTCTCTCTCTCTCTGTTTTTTTGCCCCTCTCTGCTGCTGCGGTTCCGTTTGGTTCCATTTAAATTTCCATTTTGTGTTTATTAATCAATGGGTGACAAGCCGACCGATAAGCCGGGCAGAGTTCGACTTGTCGAGCTCTGGGCCTACATGCAGTATTTATGGGTATTGCTTAACTTAACTAAACTTAACTAAACTTGGCTTGGAGCAAGAGGAAGAAGAAAAAGAGGAGTAAGAGCTCAGTTCGGCTGTCTAAATGTTGCTGCTTGGTATTTAAGTCCAATCATTTTCATTTTCTCTTTCTCCTGCCCCCCTTTTTAAGTCTTTTCTCCCAATTCGATATCAACGCAATTAATAGCAGATTATGCAAATCAGTTGGAGATATATTTGTAGTATATGATAATACTATTTTCGATGTAGATGCGTATATGAGTTGCCGTTGCTTCTTTTAACTTCAGCTTCTTTTACTTTGCTTCGATTGGCCCGTTTTGTTTTCTGGCCTTGTTCACAACTTGGTCGCTTATTAGAAGAATGCCCCAAAGGCTATTCGAGTATCGAAACGTAAACGTAATTAAATTCTTAAGCTATCTGTGCTAGAGACTAGAGACTTGATAAAGGGGGAGGCTAAAGTTGATATAGGAGAGGACAGAAGTAGGGATGTAAGGGGGAATTGGCCATTCTAAATGAGTGCTAAATTGAAAATTGTCTTGTGTCGATTAGGCGCGTAAATCGATAAATCGATAAGCGCAAAAGCAATTTCCGATTGGGGCTGAGTTATGTGCCGCACGATTTATGGGCAAAGGGAGCGCAATTTACAATTTGCAATTGCCTGTTTTAAAGAGAAGAGCGAAGAGACAGACAGAGAGAGAGAGAGGGAGAGAGAGAGAGAGAGAGAGAGAGAGAGAGAGAGGAGTATGAAGTTGAGGTGCCAGGCTATTCAGTTGATGTTAATCAGCAGCAGCTGCTGTCCAAAAGCGCTGCGAATAATATAAAATTAATTAAAGATGCTAAAGATAATTGATTAGGCAGACTCGATTAATAACGCTTCGTTTACTAGAACAGCCCCTGTGTCGAATAATCGAATAACACTTGAATAACACTTGAATACTCTATAAAAAGTGAAGTCAATCCGATCCAATCAAACGACTAACGACGTGTCCGTGCAAGTCAATCAATTCGTTATTCGTTTAAGATATATATATATATATATGTTTTCCAAGTACTCATTTAAAATATGCCTTTTGTCTAGATTTTGGTTAAGACTCAGTTCCACTTGTATGCTGTAATCTTAGAGTTCCATATACACGCAAGTTTTGTGCACTCTTTGATTGCTCTTTGCAACTTGCCACTTGCCACTTGCAACTGTTTAACTAAGCAGCTTCCTGCAGTAATTTAATGCTGCCTCATAAAATTTTGCAAATTATTTGCCAACTTTTGTTCTGTTCTGCTTAAAGCATACGAAAATGTTAACGATTCTGGGCAACAAGTGTGTAAGGAGTTGAGAAGGGGCTGTAGGAGGGAAGTTGGGGCAAGTTATGTTAGCCTTTCGTGCAACTTGTGTGGCTGCTGCGGCTGCTTTTGGTTCTCTTGCTTCGAGTGCCTGCCGACTGCCAATGCCTTTGCCATTGCCAATGTTGTTATCTTTTTTACTGCAAATTATTAGTTTTTTACCGCTGACGACAAAAAAATATAAAAAACAGCAGACAGACAGAGAGACACTGAGAGAGAGACAGAGAGAGAGAGAGAGAGAGAGAGAGAGACGGGGGAAATTCTCTTTTTGCAGCAGGTTTAACCAAAAAAAAATAATGAAAAAAAAGACGATAATTAAAAGTCTAATTGTATGCGCTACCGCCAAGTTGCAAGTCCAACTTTAAGTCCAACTCTCCCATCTCCGAGTCCATGTCCATGTCCAAGCCCAAGTCCAACGAGTACGAGTCCAACTCCAAGTCGTAAACTGTCCCGTGCTGTGAAGAGTGAACATTGTTGGTAGTCAGTGCTCCTTCACATTCCCCATTCATATACAAAGTATGCTCAGCAAAATGGCCGCCGAGGCGATGACAACAACAACAATGACAATAACAACATTTTAGTCAAACTGCCTCGACTGCAGTATACTTTATACACTCTACGCTATACTATTTCCAGGTTATGTTTCTTTTGCTTAATTGCACTCTGCCACTTTTCGCATACAGAAAAATTCACTTGCTGATGGACTTTTTGAAAGAAGTAGAAAGTGGGCTGCGTTCATACGTGCAAATCACAAAACCAATATACACTATTTGTCAGTTTGGGAAATAGAGTAGAAACAAGAACGTTGAAAAGTTGTTGTGCCTTCGTTGGCGGCTGCATATTTGGCAAACTGTGTGCAACAGCAACAACAACAGTAACAACAGCAGAACCGCAAAGTGTCTGCCTTGTCTGTCTGTCTATCTGTCTGTCTTTCCGTCTGTCTGTACGACTGTCAGACTGTCAATCGACAGCCCAGAACCGACACCTGAGCCCAGCCTTCAGGCAAGCTGGCAACCCTGAGCCAACACAGCCCCGCTTTGATCATTTGCAACGAAGCGCGAAATCAATTCGTCTATTTCACACACACATACTTCGCCCGGTAGAGGGTGAGGGTGCAAAGGGGGGCGTAGGGGTGTAAGCTGTACTGAGACGTTTTGTTTTACATTACATGCAAGCTTACAAAACCTACAAGCGTTGTGTGGTTCCATCCATTCATCCATCCGTCTGTCTGTCTGTCTGTCCGTCTGTTGTTTAAACCCAATCTCAGTCTGAGTTTCAGTCTGCTGTTCCCATTAACGAATTGAGTTGAAATTGAAATCTGATGCGGCTGGCAACGTTGGCGGCCAGACAAAAAAACAAAAACAAAAAAATTACGAAAATTACAATCCATTCATAAATGACAGCCCAAGCAATTGAAACAAAACAAAACAACAACTATATCAAAAGTCAAAATTTCGAGTGGTAATCAAAATAAACTTTGACTGAATGAATATGCCTCTCATATTATTTATTATACATAATTTTTATAGTTATTTTAATAATTTTATTATGAGTGTTTATGAGGATAATCTACAAGATCTTTAATACCGCCATCACAACCTAAAGCTTCTCTTCTCAAATCCAATTTCTTTAACGTATAAAAACTAGGATTGCAAGTTTCTATAAATTTTATTATTATTTTTTTTAAATAAAAAAAAAAAATTAAATCGGAAATGGGAATGGGAATGAGAATATGACTGAATATTAAAAGTTTTTTGAAGTAACCACTTGGCGATGTGATTCCTCTGAAATTATGAATTGCATTTTGATTTAAGCATTATCATTTGCAGTTAAGAACTTTGACTTTTTTCAAATTTAATTGCGGAAAAATGAAGTAGGCAATAATTTAAAAATAACGAATTAATTAAAATAAGTTTGCGTGCAACACTTGCTGTGTCACAAGAATATATACTTGTATCGTAGCTCAAAACGTATCCCAGATCAACTAAAAGACCTCAAATATTTTGCAAAGAAGATACTCAATCAATCTGCCATCTACCAGCTTAAAAAGTTTCGTGTAAATATAAATCGACACGCAGAGAAGCAAAATTGTACATATAAAAACTTAATTTTGGACCGATTATTCCTATGACAGCTATTAAATATAGTCGCCTGATTTTGTTAACATTTAGTCAGCGTGACAAGAACATACCAAAACGCCAAATAGGCCAATTTACTAAAGACAGTTTGTGCAAGTTCTTAGTACAAAAACCAATTTTTGAACCGATTGATTCTATGACAGGATATGATAAAATAGTAATAAATAATAAAATTTAGAAATCAAATCAATTAAAATACAACAACATGTACAGATGGAAATCGAATAGCTTATTAACTCAATCCCACTGTCGATCTCTCGCTCTCTTTTTCATTTGTTCTGTCTCTATCTTGCTGCATATTTTTGTTGATCAATTTAAGACAAACGCACAAAAGGAACAGAGCGGGAAATCCAAATACAGAAACAGACAGAGACGGCGACAGAGACAGAGACGGCAACAGAGACGACGACGACGACGACGAAGACGACGAAGTTGTAATTTCAGTTTTATTGCACCTACGGTGTTCCCCGTTCCCCGTTGCCTGTTGCCCGTTCTGCTGTACCTTTTGCTTTTGCTTTTGATTGCAGCATGATTATTGCGTTGATGAAACTAATTATATAGTACAGAGAAAAGACGACGACGCAGAGACGAGTCTACCTCTCCCCCTCCCCATCCTTTATAGCTGCCTTTTAGCTATAGAAATACAGCTATAGAGAGCAGGTCCTAAACAGATATCAGTTTGTAAACTCAAATGAAATATACACGTCAAGTTATTTGAAATATGAGTCAGGGCATTGCATAAGCTCTCAGCGGGAACTGCGGATCGCTTGATCTGTTAAATTGTGAATCTGTTGGATCTGTTGAATCTATAGAGAGATCCCGCATGGCATTTACGGCCCCAGCTGCTTATCAATAACTTCTCTCCAAATGCCAAGTCCATTTCATATGCATCGATGATGCGATAAAAAAAAAACCAACGGACCACAACTCTATCGATAGCAATCAATGTCATATTTAATTCATTGTTATGGCCTTCATAAATCTGCGCTCCAGCGACTGTTGGGTGAGGGGTGAGTGGTTGGGGGGAGGGGAGTAGTGGAGAGTGTCCAGCGGGTTCGGGGCGTGGGCTTTAGCCTCTCTTGTGCGTGTCTGTTATTAAGGCCAGTGTTAATAAAAATGTCAACGCGATCATAAACTGAACAACAGTCGACATTAGGACGTCGCTGTCGCTGCCTTTGTCGCTGTCGCTGTTAACGTTAACGTTGCTGCCGCTGCTAACGTCGCGTTGTCGCACAGTTTCATTTCCGCAGTTTAAAGCGCACATAAAAAGCGCAGACACTGACGCTGACGCTGACGCTGAAACTGATGTCGAAGCAGGCGCAGACGTCGACGTCGACGCAATCGCAGATTTTGGCGTCAGCGTCTTGTCTAGAATTTCTCAGCTTGCGAGTGGAACCAGCTCTGAGTTAACGTGGCCTTGGATTATGGTACATTATAATCATTTCAGTTCTATTATCGTTCAACTAGTTCAAACCCGAAAATCGGTTCAATTGATTTGAATGGTTCAGTCGTTCATTGGAGATGTTCGTTCGAATCGTTCCTTCGAGTCATTTGATTCCAAGTGGTTGTCGATTAATCAAACGAACAAAAGAGTTCGTTATGAAAAAGATCAGTATTGTTTTCCTTGTTCTAATCGATTAAACCAAATTGGGATTCAAATGACTCAAATAAGACATTAGTTTGTTTAGAAAAAAATTAGCTATTTGACTAATTCACTGAATTGAACTGGAAAAAACAAGTCTACAAAATATAATAATAATCTACAAAATATAAACAATAATCTTGTACAAAGACCCTTTTTAATAAACTTTTTTAGTTTCTGCAAGGCTTACCAGCTTATATTTTGAAAAAAAGGAAATCAAAATAGTTTCTTTCTTTTGTGTCAAGTTGCTGTTTTTGGTAATTATGATAATTTTTTTTAAATAAATGCATGTTAAATCTAAAGATGCTTTTAAAATGAAAATCAAAGCATTGACAGAACATATAAACTAAGCAAATAATGCCACAAAATGCTATAGAAATCCAGATACAGATGAAGAGAAAACTAAATGCGTATAGCTTGAAGCGCGGTTAAATTGCTTAACTGGACGCGTTGCAACGATGCATCGAGTTTATGGCTTTATGTGGCACAAATGTTTTATTGCCACATGCCACAGAGAGCTCAAAATAGAGGCATTCTCCGCCGACTGCGATTGCGACTCCGTCTGCGTCTCCATCTCCACATGATGTGTAACACAAAGCGAACCGGGCATTATTATGGCTGCCTGCAATGCCCTGCCCTGAAAGTTGATTGTGGCAAGGGGCAGCGGCAGGGTGGAAGGGGCAGGTGGCGTGGTGGTCAGCGGAGGTGGAGACTATTATTATTATTAATTAAAGTTCTTCCTCTTCGGTTTGGCGGCATCGTTAGCTCACATCATTTGCAACACTATTTGACATGTGTTGACAAACGTCTGACAGGCGACAAGCGACAAGACACAAGCAACAAGCAACAAACAACAAGAAATAGTCACATAATACTTACTCATAACTCAGGTCTTAACTTAGTAAGGATTCAGCTTGGATTCAGCTTAAATATTGTGTCATTTCAGCTTACCTGTAAATGGAAAAAAACGTAAGAAAGGGAGATATTAGTAACACGCCCGCGGCAACTGAAGGTTTTAAAGGTTACAGATACAAAATCGAATTGAAAAATACAATGTTTTTAGATATGAATATTAATTGTTTTCGCGACCAAGCGTCAGTTAAAAACGGAATCTATGGACAATTCTAAGAAAAGTGGCAAAATAATTATTTGTCTAAAATCAGAATAGTCCCCGCGGTTTTCAAGCTTGAAGATTTGTATGTATTTTACTCTAAAAGTTGTAGTTACGTTTTAGAAAATCTTTTTAGAAAATTTTGCAGGTTGAATTCTGTTGCCCCATAAAATGGATTGGATAAATATATTTTTGGCACGCCCAAGCTTGCCCTTGCAACCGAGCAATGTTTGTTTCTCCCAAACCTGTAGAACGGGCCCAACAAAATTTATATTGATGGCAAAACTTGAATGATTTTACCAAAAATACAATTGCCGCGCTCACTTCTGATTCCGCAAAGAGGGGAAAAAAGAGTAAATCGCAGTCGGGTGTATCCGATTCTAATTCTAATTCTAATGAATTATAAAAAACTATCTCAAAACTATTCTTTCTGAATTGCAATTTGAATAAATAAACAAATAATTTTGTTTTATTATAATGGAAGTTAATAAGAAAGTTTAAAAATTTAAGACTTTTGGAGGAGGTCTAGAGAAAAGTAAGATAGAGATGATATAATGTAAAATTTTAAAAGATTTTGGGTGGCTCTGGAAAGTTTTGTCATTAGCAAAGTGGGCGGTGGTCGAAATACAATGTTTGTTAACCTTAGATCTAAGATCTAAAAAAGAAAACAACATTTGAATTGAAAATGGCAACAAGGCGAAAAAAGGCTGAAAAATCGTGTGCTAATCGTGTTGCCAACATTGGCAATCGATTTGTGGATTGTAGCAACAATGTTGCCAAGGCGTGCGCGCAACAAATCAAATGTTGCCATGCAATGCAGCAGCAGCACGAGCAGCGACAACAGCAACAACAATCTAAAACAGCATTTATGAGACAGCTGTGGCAGCCAAAGAGCCAAAAGCCAGCTGAAAAATCTCAACTTCCTTTCTATGTGCAACGGTAACCAGGCAATGCGCAATGCGCAATGTGCAACACACAACACACACAGACACACACACAACACACACACACTCACACACACATACACACACATACAAAGCGACTGAGAACATGGTGCTGCATGCAGCAAATGCGAGAAATGCAACAAAATTAACATCATCAGACAGAAATAATCTATAATGAACATAAATCTCTTTTCAGCGCACACAACAACAACAACAACAACAAAAACAACAACAACAACTACAGCTACAGCAAGAGCAACAACAACAAACTCTTTGCCATGCCTTCTTTCAAGGAAGTAATACAAATTTACGTTTGGTGTTGAAATGAAATGCTAGAACCCAATCCAAAACCCAATCCTTATACCAATCCCAACCCCAATCCCACAGCTACAATCCCAAGCAAGAAACATATAGCCAAGAGTCCGATCTTCATTTCCGACCGTGTTAACTGCACGTGTGTGCATAGTACTTTTTATATTTATTGTTCACGTTGTTGTTGTTCTTGCTGTTGTTAGCTCTTTTTCATCTGCAAAAAGTCGTGTGCCTATTGCTGCCTTGTCTTTGAAAATATTTCAGAAATTTATGCGTTTCTGATAAATAGAGGAAATGTCTCTTCTACAAACTGAGACAGCAACGGCGACTGAGACTGAGACGGAGACGGAGAGTGAGCAGAGACAACGCTGAGCAAATTATTAGAAATATGCGCTTCTAATAACCAAGTCTAACAGACTTACCAACTAAGCAACTGGCTAGTTAAACTAACCAACTCTAGAGAAATTCTCTTGTCTCGCATCGTTCGTCTTTCTCTCGTCTGCTCTCTGTGATCTTCGCTCTGATCGCAGCGCAGCTCACTCAAAATTTATTAAGTTGTCAACGCGCAGCACGGCCCGCAAAAATGTTGGCAATGTCTGCTGGCAAACGGCAACAACAACAACAGCAACAATGATGGGGAAGAGAGGAAAGCGGACATCGACTGCGTATTCTTTTTTTATAAATATATATTTTATATAAGAGTTTCTTGCTGCTGATCGCTATTCACTGCTGGTAGGCCTTCCCCTCCTCCTCTGACCAAGCTCAAGCTCGGCTCTGTCCAGTGACAAAGCCGTAGCCATTATTTGCGCCGGCTTATTTGGCTTTGCCTTCTCATTTTAACCATCGCCAATCACATTTTTATTTATTTCTAAAGTAAAACTACGTAATATTGAACGTCTTAATAGCAAATTATTTGTATTTCTATATACTACACAATTTCTCTTGATCAAAATCATCAGCTCTGCTCCCCTTTCCGGAAACTTTTCATTCCGTATAGTTTTCAAATTTGATTTTTTTATTTCTATTTCGAAATAAATAAGAATATATCTTTCTTTTTAAAGATGTGCTTGAATACCTCTCATTCTAATGTCTGAAAAGCAAATCTTTTAAAATCAAATTTTCCATCTATATTCGGAATTCAGAACAGCACATTCTTATAATTCCAAATACATTGATCGGAGTCAAAAATGGGAACAGGCCTATATATTTCGAACCGTTTCTAGCAGCAGTTTTTCATTTACCTATTTTTAATAGACAAATTCTGTTGTTTCACAATTTGATTTCAAGCCCGTTCAGCGAAGTTGTACTGTAGCTTACAGAGCTGTCTTCATTTTTGGTGGTTTTTTGTGCGTTGCGTTTAATGAACTTTGAACAAATGTCAACAACTATGATTTGAGGCCCATTGTTATTGTTGTTGTTGTTCTTTCGTTTTGTGCGAGTAAGATTTTGCTTTGTAGCTAATTTACATATTTAATTTGTCTGTCGTTTCCCTTTTTTTACTCGCTGTTCCCATTAAAAATGTGAAAAAGGGAGTTATAAAGTACTGCAAATGTATGTAACAGGCAGAAGGAATCAATTCCGACTATATAAACTATATATATTCTTGATCAGCATCAACAGCCGAGTCAATATAGTCACGTCCGTATGAACGCGTCGTTCTCAGAGACAATAAGAGCTAGAGAAACCAAACTTGGCATGCAGATTCCTGTATACCGTACGCAGATCAAGTTTATTTCAAATTTCGGATACACCCCCCGCACCCCCGCAAATCGAAAAAAAAACTCCCACAGCCACAATTTTAAAGATAAATCTATAATTTTTGGTACACATATTTCTTATCAATCCATGTTAATCAGTTGCGTAAATTTCGTTGCGTTCGGATTACAAACACCAAAGCTATTGGCGAATCTATTTCCCCCCGTCTCAGCAGGCAGAAACAACAGTTTTACAGGCACTGAACAAGTTAAGTGCGCTGGTTACTTGCGTTACCGTTGAACTGCTTGAAGTGCAAGTTGGGAGCAGGGCGTCTTGTAGTCGGGCACACTCAACTAGAGCATTCTTACTTGTTTCTCCTAAAGCTTTTCGAGCAGAAGTCGTTTCCGTTTCTCGAATCGCTTTACATTTAATGTTATGTATTTTATGTGTCTAAAGTGGCTCTTGATGACATTCAAAACACAACATTTATACCAGGCAATCGCAAAATTATTCTCACTCCCACACAATATGGGCAGAAATATACTGAAAGATCCTGAAGCAAAGCAAAAAAAAAACTATGAATAAATTAAATCAATTCTAGTAGCTGAGAAAAGTGAAGAAAAGCAAACAAAAAGCAAATAACTGATGATTAAAACTATTTGTTAAGTATTGAATCGTAAAAATTCAAATAAATAAATTTCATACCACAAAAAAGTATGTGAAACTAGAAAGAAAACTGAAACAATAATAAATAAAATATCTCTCATGACAGACAAAAAAGTTGTTCAGCAACAGGAAATGCCATACATACTCATATATGTATGTTTAAGATCAATATTTGATTATGCAAAATGCTGAGAAGACTCCCCAAGCATAACAATAACAACAACAACAACAACAACAACAACAACAACAGCAGCAACAACAAGCTCAACCTCAAGTTGAACCTTAAACTGAACCTGCAACTGAACTTCAAGTGGCAAACAATTTAGCACGCACGCATCTTTCCCATCGATGTGGCATACACCCTCTGCCGTTGTTGTTGTTGTTGTTGCTGCTGCACGCTTAATGCGCATCAAGTTGGTTAATTTTAGGCTGATTGCCAACACGAGTGGAGAGCAGTGCAAATAGTTGCATGAGCTGCTGCGTGGCAGATGCTGCTGCGAATGGAAGTGGAAGTTGAAGCAGCGGCAGAAGCAGCAGCAGCAGCAGCAGCAGCAGCAACGGCAGCGGCAGAGGCAAAACAAAAGACTTAGGCAACGAACTTGCCGAACGCATTTGAAATTAAATGTTTGCTAATTTGCCTGATTGGTGGCGTGTTCGTTGGTTGCTTCGTTTGCCTGCGTTCTGCCTTGGCAATGGCATTGGCAATGGTTATAGTAATGCTATGGGAATGGACAACATAACAACAACATGTAGTATCTTTAGCTGGCAATACTCCAGAGAGTTCCCACTTTCAGTTTCAGGCTGCGTTTCAACTCGTTTCGTTTTCAGTTGCATTTGTAATGTGTTGTTGCCCCTTCGGCTGCCTAAAAATAGTGCGAAGCTGAAGCTGAATCGAAACTGAACAACTTAAGTTTAAAGTTTGTGTATGCGTCGTAGCACCCCAATCCCCTGATACCCGCTCAAGCTCATCCCCAATCCCCAGACACAGACACGGACAGAGACAGAGACAGAGGGAACAGGAGCAGAAACAGCAAACAGAACCAGACGCTGACAACGAAACGAACTTGAAGTTGTAGTTGGAGCTGAAGTTGGAGTTGGACATGGACACCGACGGTCTGCGGCTTTGAGCTTTTTTAATTGTCGACAATGTTTTTGTTGCAGTTTTTAATGAAATTCATTTGTGCAACGATGTCGATTGCAGCAACCTTCCTTCAGCTTCAGCTTCAGCTTCAACTGGCCCTGAGCCAGTGCCTCGAATGTCGTCTCTGCGGTTTAGTTTTTATTTTGGCTTGTGTTCCGTTCCCTTTTCTCCTTGTAGCGTTGCCTCTTCCCATTCCCGTTGCTAACATTGCGACGTGTCCTCCAAATAATTCATTAACACTTTGTCTTGTTAACTTTAATTTGATGCTGCCTGGCTTCGTCTCTGTCTTCATCTTCATCTCCATCTCCATGTCCATCTCCATATCCGCCCTTCTCCCACTTCCTCACCCTGTCAATCTCCATTCCAACAGTTGACAATTTAAGAGCAATCCACATTGAAGTTATCACCATGGTTGACAAATACTTTAGCAGGCCAACATTCTACTTTATTTCCATTGCCTGCTACTCCTACTCCAACTCCATTTCTTCAGCCTTCCTTCTCCCTTTTTTCTCGCTCCCTGTCTCTTCTCTTAATTCGGTAAAAAGCTGAAAATCTCTTAATCCGCCTCCCATGTGTATACAATTTCAAACATGCCAACAACGATCCACTTTCGTGTCCATCAAGAATGGACAGAGAGCCAGAGTTTCTTCTGTGGAAGTAATCAAGTATCTCTCTCTCTATATATCCCTCTTCCTCTCTCTCCCTTTCTCTACCTTTCTCTACCTCTCACGTAATCCGATACTTTTGTTCCTTTTGCTGTTTAATGAGACGTATGCACAAATTTATGATCCGCTAAGCAGGCGCAGTTTTGTTCGAGCTTCAGTCTCTCTCTATATATATAATTTGTGTGCTATATATATATATATATATGTTATATATATATATATATGTATATACATATACAGAATGATATAGTAAGTACAGTTAGGGCAATAGACCTGTTGCCTGTTGCAATGTCCAATTGATTGATGGCAATTGATGGCTGTCAGAGGTTAGCGCTCACAATTCGACTAACGAGCCACGGGGAACACGTCATAAATTCCACAATAAACACGCCAACAAAACCAGAAAAAAATAAGAAATAAATTTGTCGAATTTGTGCAGAAATGAAGCCACAAAAGGAGCGGAATAACACAGCAACAGCAACAGCAACACCAAACAACAAAAGCTGTAAAGTAAACAGAACAAATGTGCACACAGCGAACGAGAGAGAGACAGAGAGAGAGAGAGAGGGAGAGAGACCGAGAGAGACTGAGCAACAGAAAAGTGCATAAATAAACGTTTAAATAAAGCCCAAATACAACTTCGACACCCTGACCAAAAACAGTTACTTTTTAATCGTCCTCAGCCATGTGCTCCATGTCCTCATCCCCATCCTCAATTCTCAGTCTCATCTTCATCCTCGTCCAGGCAAAAGATGCAAGTTCAATTTGGCAACTGAGAACTGACTGAATTTAACGCTCAATGCGCCACAACACAGCTTCATGCCACATAAACTATAAGGAAAGCAGCGTTCAACTGCAACAACAACAACAAGAAGCCCAAAGTCTCAAAGTAACATCCCAGCCAAGATCGCAGCCAAATTAAAATGTTCTTTCAACTACGAACTTTCGACAATAAATTGAATTGAACAACAAAAGCAGCCACAACCAACAATAACAATAACAATAACAACAACAACAATCACAAGCACAACAGCAACTGCAACGACAACGACAACAACAACAACAGCTGCAACAGCAACAATCATGAGTAAAGCGAGCAAGAGGAGAGACAAGAGCAGGAAGCAAGCTTTGGGGGCAGGGTTAACCTAACGTTGCTTCAGTTGCTGTGAAGTCCCTGAGCCCATGGGCGTAGCCAGAAAACTTATAAGATACTTAAAATAGATATAAGTTCTATAGAACATATAGAAAAGTATATACAATTAAGTTTTATCAAATAATTTCAAATTCAGTTCGAATTTAATCATAAACTATGAACATATATTTTTATTATATTTGTTTTCAAATTGTATTTAGTCAGTTCAATCAAGGTTGCTCTAGCTTCAAAACTGTGGAAAAAACTGCGTTAATACAGACAGACGGACATTTCACAAACCCAATATACACTTTTTTCTTTTTTTTTTCAAAATAATTTAAAAAAGAGTATAAAAATCTATGCAACGAACAATAGATGTTATTAAAATTTTTCTGTTAGTCGAGTGTCTGTTAACGCCTTAGCACTGCCTCCCCCTAGCACTATTAACACCACTGCCCCCCTTGCACTACACCCATGCCTTACGTCGACTTCAACGCCGAGTGTCAGACTGGTGCTGGGCCATGGTCAAAGACATTTGTCATGTCATTTGTGTGGTGCAGGAAACGACATGCGTGCTAATGTGCGAGTGAATCGAGACGAAGCTGAAGTTGAAACTGAACTTGAAGAAGAAGCCGAACCCGAAGCTAAAGCTGAAGGCGGCAGTCGAGTGCAATACCCAAAAAACAAAAAAAAAACAAGAAAAAGGATGAGTTTATCGATATCAAGAGATCAGAGTTGGAGCGGGTCGGGGGTTGGCTGAAGCTGGGGCTGGGGCTGGGGCTGGAAACGAATTTACAGAAGGGGGTTTGCCCAAGGAGAGTCGCATCGCTTTTTGGCTTTGCTTGGGTTGGTGTCACAAGTTCGCGCTCTGGCCATACACGCATTTGTTCTTATTGAGGTCGACTCAGCTTGGAGCTGAATGTGAAGCTGGAGCCGGAGCTAGAGCTGGACGTGGACTGGGACTGAGACTGAGACTGAGACTGGACTGAGAACGGACATCAAAATGTGGATGTGGAGTTGTGCGTTATCGCTTCACAAATTAACAATCGGCGGCAATAAATGTTTGCGTTTGTTTATGGCGGCCATTGAGATCAGGCGAGACAAAGAGCAAGAGCGAAAGAGAGAGTGTGAACTTACATGGATTATGTAGCTGTTAAAATGAGTACGAAGTAGAAATCTCCTCTTGCCTGCTCTTTCTCTCTCTCTCTCTCTCTCTCTCTCTCTCTGCCTTGTCTGGGTACGGTTCGGCGATTCGCCTTTGTCCACTTTTTTTATGTTTATCAAATTCAATTGAGCATTTTAATATCTCTTTGAGCAAGTAGGTGTTGCTGGGTGTAGCACCAAAGCGACACTGAAATATTAACTTGATTTAATTTATGAATTCCGTCCGATTGTCCCAATCGAACCGCAAGACTCCTTCAGTCAATAATTTAAATCGCTTTTCCCTACCTCTTCCCCAGCAACGACTTTGACTGCAACATAAAGGATTGCAACTGTGCTTTTAATTAATGCGATGAGCTAAACTTTCGCAAAAACGTTGAAGTTGAAACTGAAAACTGAAAACGGAAACTTACAAACTTACAAACTAAAGACAGCCAACACGAAGTGGGTCAAAAGTTGCTCACCCTTTGTTGCCACTTCGCTGAGCGTTTACAGATTATCAGGGTGTGCTTGAAAGCCTTTCAATATCGGGAATTGATAGAGGGTGTCTTAAACTTTCTGGCCTTTGAAACTTTTTCTAGTCAGGGTGTATTTAATGTTCAACACAAAGCTTATGTTTGCACGTCTCTAAGGACCTTTGGTTGACCTTTACGTAACACTCGTCTGGTATTGGGGGGATAATGTTACTTCGGGTTTTTGTTAGCCTTTCCCAAAAACATTTGATGTCAGGCATTGATTAAGGGTGCAAATCCCTTCTCAGCGGGTTGGGCATGTACATCTTTTGGTGTCATAATCCTGGCTCTGTTAGCTGTTCCGACTACACTCAGATAAAGGGGTTTTTTGGGTTAGGTGACACTATTCGGGGTTTTGTTAAGTATTCGTACTACACTCAGAAAAAAGTGATTCCTAAAACATAGAAAATTACTCAATCTTGACACGCAAAATTGACTAAATCTTCAAGGACATGCCTAAGTAATAGGCATTTGGTATGGAATATTTTAGTCAAGTCCTAAGATTTAGGACGATTTTTTGTTAATGGACATCTAATTTTGTTAAGCTTTCAGGCAATAGCTGACCATTTTAGGCAATATATTTTTCAAAGTGTACCTGAAACTATTCCTCATGTAACTTTGATGTCAAGAAATCGAGAGAGGTTGAACTCTCTGGTTGGGTGCAGTGTTCTAGTGTGCCACATACAGAATATGTTGCCCTTCCCCAAGGGCATGCGTTGCTGCCACAAAACTCGGAGAATTTTCAAAGAGGTGGAACTGCAAGTTTCGTGCCGAGTTTTTTGTTTCGTTTCGTTTTGCAAATTGCAAGAGCAATTACTTGAATTTGGCAGCACAGTTATTTTGAATTCTTTCAACACATCTTTTGGCAAAGTTGTGTTGCTGTTGTTGCTTTTGTAGCTTTGTTGTGTGCTGCTCGCCTTGTGATTTGCTGTGGCTTTCAATCAGCAATTTTGCTTTCGTTATGACCCTTAATCAATAACTGTGTGCCCCTCCTCCCAGCCAGCTCCTATCTGCTCCTATCTCGGCTCTCTCCTCTTTGCCTCTCTGCCCTCATGTTGCAGTGGCAGCTCATCAACATCTTACAATGTTGCAGTTTTATTGCCACCGGACGACGACGTCGGCGGCGGCACAAAAACAAAGTATTATTTTCCTTTTCTTTCCTTCATCAATTTTATTTTGGATTGCGTTGAATTTTGCCAGTTTTTATACGAATGCTGAATTTTTTTTTTTTTTAACTTCAAACTGCAGCCTTAAAAGAAGTACAGATAAGAGAGAAAAATAAAGCAGAAAAAAATAGGACAACAAAGAGCAACCCAATCAAATATATTGAGTGACAATATAGCAGATATTTTGTTGATCGATCTTTTGTTGTTTTTGTTTTCGTTAAGCACGCGCTTTTGATTTATGGCCAAGTAGCTAAAGATTGTCCATAAACACTCAAATCAGCTAATCGCAGTGACTTTTCAGCCTGACAAGTTTAATTTTTTATTTTATTTGTATTTTGCATAAGCCAGCTAATAATGAACATAATTCATTATTTATCTACTCGAGACATACGAAACGAATGTTATGATCTTTGTTTAACTGCTAACAGCTACAAGTATATCTATCTTCTATCTTCCATCGTCATCATCATCCACTGTCCAACGTTCGCGTCGGCGTCGTCAAACTCGACAAAGTGCCAACAACAGACAACAGCAACAACAACATACAACATACAACAACAACAACAACAACAACAGCAGCAAACAACAAGCTGCGAACTAAGCCTGCCAATGACTATTTAAAATTCAAGCAGCGCACAAAATACAGCAACAAAAAAATACAAGTATGAATTCTTAATTCGTAACTGTTTAGCTAGAAAATACCCTGTAAGTTGCTATGGAGTGTTATCATCAAATAAATAATAAGAAATAAAAGTTGTCATCATGCCGGAGATTTAACCCCTTGCAAAAAAGTTGTTCATATCAAAACTTAATTTTCGACCGATTGTTTCTGTGACAACAATAAGATATAGTCAACCTAATTTCATAAAATTTGATCAGCTTGACAAAAACATACAAAAACCCAGATAAAGTAAATTTTGTAAAGAAAGGTTGCGAAACAAACAACTGCTGCACACAAAAACTAATTTTCAAACCAATTTTTCTTATGACAGCTATAAGCCTAAGTGTTTCGATCCGATCGATTCTGACATATGCACTGCTTGCAGCAACAAGAAGCATCTGTGCCAAGTTCTATCAGGATGGCTTTACTGATAGTCAAGTTCACATAGACAGACAGACATAGTCAGACAGATGGACAGACAAAATTTCCATCAAGTAGAAGGAGAGAAAGATAATTTTAAAGGAGTCAAAGGTTCTATCGCTCATTTAATTTTTACTTTTTAGGTTTAGTATGCAATGTTAACTTTGTTAAATACAAATTTAATATATGTATATCGATACATTTGCAGCTTTAGTTATTTGGTAGACTTGAAGTTGCCTGCCTTTTGGTTACATGCATGCGCTTAATTATATAATACCCTATTTATTCATGCATATACAGCTAGAGAGTATTTAAAACTAAACATAAATACTTGTATTTGTTGTATATCTATAGATACATATACATATCTATCTAGCTATAAATATGTATTGGGTTTTGGTCTTTGGTTTCTCACATATCATTTTAGCATTAACTTCTTTTCAGGCACACACAAATCTATGGGCATGTTAGAAGAATGATTGACAATTTAATTTCCAAGTCCGCTAAGTCTTAGATGTGTGAAGGGGGACGGAGGGGGATACGAGTATATGAAATGTTTGTTATGCTTTGATATGAATACAATATTGTCTGTTATTTTGTTGCTGTTTTTGGCCTTATACAAAATATGGAAATACGTACAAAAGCGCCAAAAACTTTGGTTTTGTGTTTGGGGAGTGCGCCATCATCATCATCAAGAAAAAAATATAATATGTGTGTACATATTTTGGGGCTGTCTGTCGGCTTTGATGGGGGCAACAACAATGGAACAGCGACGGCAATCAGCGGCCCCCAAATCAAATGAAATCTGAATGAGCAACCCACACGCTGTGGAATTTGCCGAAATGTGCCACAAAGTGCTGCGAGTGGTCAGATTTAAGATTTTAGAATGCGAGAGTTGCGAGCTGCGAGAGTTGCTGCATGTGGACTAAAAGGCGGAAGCAGCTGCAGCAGCAACTGTTGCTGCTGCAACTGAAATCGCTAAGCAAATCTGCAAAATCAGTTAAAGGAAGAGAAGTAGGAGAAAGAAGCAAGCAGCAGCGGGAGAAAGGGGCAACAAAAAAAGCCAAAAACTTGAGCGCATGACGACAAATAAGCAGGCGTAGATGAGAAGCTTCCAAGTCGAAGGGACTTGGCTGCTGCTCTGCTGCTGCTGTTGCAAATGTGGCAACTGTGGCAACTTGCAAGATGCACGTATGCAGATTGCCGGCCATTCCAACTGGGTAACTAAAACTGATGCTGGGCTTAGTCTACAGTCTACAGTCTGCAGTCTACAGTCTGCAGCAGTCTTCAAGCTGCAGGGATTTGGGTTCAAGCTGAGCATGGGGAACTCTGCATGGGGATTTGAGAAAAACTCAAGCGCTGCTGATTTCTTTTTATTTGTCTCTGAAATCTTGTTTGCTTAAAAGTAAAAATAATTAACTAATTAAAATTGTGAACTCGCTTGTTGCTGTTGTTGTTGCTGCTGTTGTTGTTGTTGCGGCGCTATGCCAAATAAGCAACAACAACTGAGGAAGCCAAGCCAAAAGACATTAGGGCCAAATAAGCTGCCAACTTTCAGCATTTTTTTTTTTTTCTGTGGTAAATACTTTGACTTTGCAACAGCAGCAGCAACAACAACAACCGCATCAGAAACAACAACAACAAGCAGGACTTGGACTGCGACCCAAGCAACAACGATATGCAAAAGCTATCAACGCTGCATCTGCAAGGCAGGCAGCAAGTTTGTGTCCTAAGTCTTTCGTATTTCGTCTTTGAGTTTTGTTTTATTTTTTGCTCGTCGTTGTTGTTGTTGCTTTTTGTGTGTGGTTTGCAACGAGGCCTGTGCCTTGTGGCTTCAACTTGGGCTTTGGCTTGGGCTTGTAAGCTGTTGATATGCTCATTTAGAATCGCACGTTTTTCAGCAGAAGTTGTTAAGAACCAGGCAGAGCACAGACTGAGGCTGCGACTGCGACTGAGGCAGAGGGAGCAGAGGCGTTGCAAGGGGCGCAACGACAACGACTCCTCAAAACCTGCGTTGATTGCTATGCCATATGCAAATGCCAAGACACACACACACACAAATAAACACACACACACGCACATGACCTCCAACACCAATTGGCAAACTAGCTGCAAAAAAAAGCTGAACATGAGAGTTTGGCAGCTTTATGGATATACAATAAATATAGACAAAGCAAGACACAGCGACGGCCATCAATCAACGCACTTTCAGTTTTTCTTCTTCTTCTACCACAACTTCTCTTTCTTTTTATTATTATTTTTTGCTAATGGCAGCTAAGAACGTTTTAAGCTGCTCTCAAAGAGACGCCTTCAACAAAACGAAGCCGCATAAAGTGCGAGGCGGGCTCTGGTATTGATTTTAGCCGACCAGCTGCGCTGGCAGAACAGGAACAGAGAGAGCGGTAGTGAGCTGGTCAGGCTAATGGACAGCGAGACGAGTTAATTGTTTGCGCTGCGCACACTTGACACCGCCAGCAACAGCAACAGCCTCAGCTGGAGCTTCAACTTGCAGCGTTGAATATGCAGCTTCAACTTCAACTTCAGCTTCAGCTTCAACTTCCAACTTCATCTTCAAAAGAAGCTATTTTGGCCAACATAACTGAAATTGACGGCCCAGTCAGGCAAAAAGGTTCTTCCTCAATGCAGAATGGGTGGAACCAAGGCGCATATTTTCTGGCAGCCAGCTTCCAAAGTGCCTGTCTCCTCAGAGCTTGGAGAGAGTTGTGCAGGCAGTGTGGAGTGTGGGAAGCAGGAGAATGGAAAGCTGGGTAACATGAGAGCGCGGAGAGTGGCGGCTATGCAAATGCAGTAGCCAATGCCCTCGGGTTGTTGTGATGTGCGCGCGCGCGCGCTTGGCTCACGTCTGTCCCAAGACAGAGTCTGTCCACAGCTCCAAGTCCAAGTTGTAGACTGACTCTGACTCTGAGTCCATCGTCCTAACAGCATTTGTGCATGTATGTGTATGTGTGTGCTTGTGAGCGTGCGCGCTTTAATTGCACGTTTAAAGGCAGCTACAGAAGCGGCATTTACTAAATATGGCCACAGCCGAGGCAGAACCCAAAGAACCAAACCAAATAGAGTTGAACGCGTGTCGTGTTTTATTACGTGACACGACACGGCACGACACGGCACGAACATTAATCAACAATTGCTGAGTGTTGCCAAATATGTATTGAATTTGAACGTAATACAAACAAAAGCAAACATCGAAATGAGATTTCATCCAACACAATTATTTACTTCATTCAAAAATTTGGGATTATCTCTCGCGTTGAATCCACAAAATAAACCCTATCCTGTTCTCACATTCGTAAACATTTTCTAAATGTTTCAAATTTCTTTATTACTGTTAGGGTTTTGAATTAAGTCCTATCAGAATGCTAAGTTAATGCAATCCTTGATAAAATCAAATTGCAAATGTTATCCAAATTGAAATTGGGAACATTGAATGGATTTCAATTGGCCATAAATGAAGTTTTTTTTCATTTCGATTCATAATAGCAATTAAAAAATATTTCAAGTTCCAAAAACGTTTTAATATTTGGCTTAAAAGAAATTGTCTGCTTGATAAGGAGAAGCGATTGATAACCCAATCGAGAACTGTTGAAACAGGGAGACGATTGGTAATTCAGTCGAAAACTGTTAAAAAGCTTTAATCTTTTCAATTCCGATGATATCAAAATTGTCAATAATTTAACTTTGATTCAGTGGAGTAAACACTTTTAAAAATATTGATAATTCCATGCAACAATGACAACATCGATAACAATCGATAACAGTTAGAATTGAAAAGTATTTGGAAATTGGAAGTGGCCTTATTGGCTTAAACAAATGTAAAAAACTTTTTCTGAACTAATGTTTCTAATTGATGCTTTAGTCGTGTTGTTCTAAAGTTTTGACTCGTTTAAGCTTGTGTCGAGTTTGGTTCTTATTCCTTCTCGTGCTCGTGAGTCCTGTTCTGGACATCTCTAACGCCAGCAGAGCAGTTTCTGCCACAATGTTGCACGCGTGTCTGGTCTGGGCCTTCGCCTGGAACTGAACCTGGTTCTTGGTCTTGGTCTTGGTCTTCGTCTTTTTCTTGGGCCTGTTGTCGCGTTTGGGCCGCAAATTGATGCGCATTTGATGTGTGATGACGACGTCCACGTCCACGTCCACATTCAAGACGGCGACGACGATGACGATGACGCAGTTTTCGGTCAGCGGCAATGCAAAATGCGAGTTGCAACTGCAACTCAGTCAAAGCGAGTAAAAGAAGAAGAAAGCCGCAACGTTTTTGGGGTCCTTTTGCATCCATTTGGCCTCCGCCTGGGCTCTGCTTTTGCTCTGCCTCTGCTCTGTCTCTGCTCTGTCTTGGCTCTGCCTTGGCTCTCTTCTGGCTATCAGTTAAGGTTTATTGATGTTTTGATTGTGATCAGTGCTTGTGGCTATTGTGGTTGTTCCTTGTTGGTTGTTGGTTTCTTCATGGTGTTTGTTATGGCTGCCTCTTCATGATGCTGTCGTTATTATTACTGTTTGTTGTTCATGTTGTTGTTGCTGCTGTTCTTTTTCCCGTTCTCTGCTGTGCTGCCAGGAAACGCACTAAAAACGATTATCTGTCGATTTTTAACTTTGAAAATTGTGTCAAAAATTATGTTGTTGTGTGGTGTGTGTGTAGTGTGTAGTCGGTAGTGTGACGGCAAAAAACCAACGCTGCAGGGCTTAAACGAAGTGTGGGGCAGGCAGCAGGCAGCAGGCAGCATGAGACAGGCGGCAGACACACAACTTAATTAATATATTAAGCGGCTTAAATATCAGATCACATTCGCTGGTGGTAAGTAGCCTAAATAGTAGCAGCCAGCATATATTAGGCACCCCGCAAACACACATACTCGCACAAATACACACACACTCGCACACACATATACTATAAGCTATGGAGCTATGATACCAAATACAAGTACTACAAAAGTCGAGCCCAAAAACCGGCTGTGGCTACTCCAAAAGCAACTCCAAGTTGCGCCTGCGCCATGATTTTCCAACCATTTTGTCTCACACACACATTCGCCACAAGAGACAGAAGGAGAGAGAGCGACAGGGAGAGAGAGAGAGAGAGAGCACACACACAAATAGCTGCATAAGCAATTCGTTTTTGAGCGCTGAATTTCTGAATGGCAAAGCGCTGAATTCGCCGTCGCCGTCACAACGTGCAGCAAGTGTGGTGAATTTCGCTCTCTTTCTCAATCTTTCTCGCTCAATCTCTGTCGCTCTCTGCCATGGCTCGGCAGCTGCGAGCGTTACTCTCTGCTTTGGCATTTATGGAATGTGAGCGCACAAAAATGCGTTAAAGGTGTTTATAAAATTAAAATTGTGCAAAACAAGTTGCGTATAGCGCGTGAGAGAGCACACAGAGAGCGAGAGGAAGAGAGAGAGAGAGAGAGAGAGAGAGCGAAAGATAGAGAGGGAGAGACTAACGAAGAGGCAGACGAAGCCCTGTTTAGAAAAAAGTGAATTGATGCAAGAGACAAAGAAAATTGGTGCAATGCGCCGCATACGCAGCCAAAGTAGATGGCAGGAGTTGCAAGGGAGAGGGGTGAAGCAACAGAAGGGCAGCGGCAGGGAAAGGGGCTTGGAAACCTGCCACTTGCACCCTCGGCAGCAAACCAGTTCAATGGCATTAGAGAAGCCAGCCACATAACTTGCCAAATGGCCAAATGGGCAGGCCCAGTTCGCTAAAAAAAAAATAAGAAAAATAAGAAAAAAACCCCTTCCAATTTGAAACCCTGCCCCATCAAGCGTCGCCCGTCTGCTGCCACATCGTAATTGTGGGAGCCCCAAAATGAGATTTACGTAGATTAGCCAAACAATGCGAAATTACAACTACAGGCAACTAATTTCAACGCCGGCTGCTGCAACTACAAGTACAACTAAACTTCCAGCTGCCAATCTGCTCCGTCTGTCGTCGAGCGGCGAAGGAGAAGGTGGAGGAGGGGGAGGTGGCCGCCAATCGCCAGCAACAACATGTAATTGCATGTAATTTAGTGTGTAACTGCAGCAACAACACGAAAACTACAGCGATTCTCTAGATGACAGCAACAACAACAACAACAACAACAACAACAACGACAACAACAACGACAACAACAACGACAACAACAACGACAAACACGCTGAGCAAATTATGTTGTCTTAGAAATCAACTCGACCGCGGGGGAGGCAAACAGAGAGAAGACGCTCCAGTTGGCTTCTACAACTCACCCCCTACAACCAACCCCCTCCCCCCCTCCCCCACCCCTTGCCATACACTCCTTGTAATTTGCATAATGAGTTTTTAATTTTTCGTTCGAATATTAATGCCGCCGCCTGCCGCAAGTTTGTTGCCTAAGTCTTTCGTCTTGGCGACCCGCAAGTTTGTTGCCTAAGTCTTTCGTCTGCGGCCCGAATTAAAGTGTAATTTGGTCAGCCATTAGATGCCTCCGACTCGACTCTCAGTCAATCTCGAGGTCGCTGTCGCAGTCCAAGTCGTCGTAAGAATCCAAGTCGCAGTCGGAGTTAAAGTCGGAGTTGGAGTCGGAGTTGGAGTTGGAGTCAGGCGGCATTTGATCGCCTCTAATTAAATATCGTAGCATTTCCGCTACCGCTCGAAAATGATACAGCTGGCAAAATAGGTGTGGCCTAGATGGGAACGGGAATGGGAACGGGAACTGGAACGGCAACTCAAACTGGCCAACTGGGCACGGCAAACTGTCCGCTAGGGCCAAAACCATTAAACTGACTCAGCCATCAGTTAGTTCAGAGAGAGAGAGAGAGAGTTCATAATTTGGCATAGTGCGAGTTTACACGTATAACATTTATTTCATTTTAAAGAGCTTCTGCAATTCCCGCTTTCAGGAACTGCAAATATTGATTTTGTATACTCTTGCAGAGGGGTATTGTCACAAATTTGTAACGCATTGAAATAGACCCTTCCGATCTTATAAAGTATATATTTTCTTGATTAGCAGGAGCAGCCGAGTCATATCCGTCTGTCCCTTATTCTGACTGTCTATGTGAATTTGACTCTCAGTTAAGCTTTCTTGATGAATCTTGGAGCATATGCTTCTTTTTACTGCAGGTAGTACATATGTCAGAATTGGCCAGATCGAATCACTATATCTTATAGCTGCTAAATGAAAAATCGGTTGAAAAATTGTTTTTTTTTGTATGAAAAACTTTTTTGTTGCTCAAATTACTTTTTGTCTTGTTAACCTTATTTGATCAAAATCACGAGACAGTATCTTTAAGTTGTCATAGGAACAATCGGTCGAAAATTAAGTTTTTGGCAATCCGAAGATAATTTGAGATTATAAACTATTATAATAGAACTTGTATGACGATTTCTGCTCATTTCTGCTACAATCCTTATTTTTTAGAGAATACTTATAAATTGTAATGGCATCGCATTAACAAACTACCATAGTCTAATAGTTATTTGTTTAACTTAAACTTCGTGAAACTCAACCGAATAATGAGTTCAATGCTGCACATCCTTTATCTATGCTGTTTGATGTTGATGTTGTTGTTGTTGTTGTTGTTGGTGTTGGTGTTGGTGATGTTTTTGTTGCTGATGTTGTCCGAGCTTAAAGTCTCTCGTCTGATGTCTGATGTAGCTGCAATTATGCTCGTTGTTGATGATGTCGAATTCCTTTGGCAGCTGCGCAGTCTGCCTGATCGAATGGAACGTTGGTCAAACTGACTCCATTATCCCCACACCCCGCAAACAACACGACCGCGTCTCTCGTCTCTCGCCCACGTGCAGCGTACAGCAGTGCCAAAAGTCGAGCAAACAATGACGAGCAGCTGGAAAGTATTTTCAGTTCTCACTCGCCTGCTCACTCAGAGTTATTTGCTTGGGTTGGGTTTGGGTTTGGGTTTGTGTTTGTGTTCGTTTTGGGTTCGCACCAAACTGGCCTGATTCTGGCTTATTTTAGTCAAATATTTGGCTTTTTGTTTCAAAATTTATACGCTTTATTGTTTGTTGTGTAGCTGCCCTGCCCTGAGAAATATATATGACCAAGTTTTTTAATTTTCTTTAGTTGTGTTTGTCATAAAAAAAATGTTTGCTTCTTCTGTTTTGTGTCTTTTGACGTTAAGGTTCTTCGTTCCTGTGGCCCTTTAGGCCGCTTGTTTCTCTTTCTCTTTCTTATTTTATTTTTTTATTATATTTCAAATTCCAAATTGCGCTTTTTTGGAGGCATCGAGTTTTTATTGTCTTTTGGAAGCAAAGATTGGCTTCAATATGAACAAGAAGAAACCCGAGTAGAACTTTGTATGTGTGTTTCTGTATGTGTGTGTGTGTGTGTGTGTGTGTGTGTGTGTGTGTGCACCGAATTTAGTTTTTTTTAAGTGTTCGCCGCTCTTATGATTATTGAGCCCTCGTACTTTGTCTACCCTTACCATTCCAACAATTCATCTATCTCTTTCTCAAAATTTTAGATGTATATCTTCGGCTTGTTTCACTTTTTTTTCAAGTTTATTATCTTTTTTTTCGCGTGAGCCAATTATGCGTTTTGTATTTCGTATTTTGTATTTATTTGCTCTGAGGTTTATATTTGTATTTGTTTACAAGGCAGCTGAAGATGAAGATGAAGATGGAAGGGGGCTACGAATCTGATTTTCTTTCATTGTAATTAAGGAAACGTGACTTTTTGTCAGATTTCATCGAAATTTTGTTGCCAGAATTGGCATTGTTATTTCTACAGATTGTTATTGTTGTTGTTTTTGCCTTTAATTTCGTTCATCTCACGTTGCTGTTTTGATGAGATATGATTTGATGAGATACGATTTGATTTGATTTGCGGAAATGTCTACAAGCGCCTCGTAATTGTTAGTAGGTAATCTTAGCATTTCAAATACCCAACAATTTCTTGAAAAACAAACTCGATAAAAAACGCTTTTGAATTGAAACTAAAAACACTTACAAGAGCCTCTTTACAACACCGAGCAAAGTTGTACAATGTTTTATTAGAATTATAAATTGTTTTGTTTTGTTTTTCTGTTTTTTTCTCCCAATTTGGTTGTTGCGTTGAGTTGAAACTCGTGTTATTAAATTGCTGGGAAGTTTCAAATCTCAAGCTACATTTCTGATTCTTTTTATACTCTTTTTTAAATTTTTTTTAAACAAAAAGAAAAAAGAGTATATTGTGTTTGTGAAATGTCCGTCTGTCCGTTAGTCTGTATGAACGCAGTTTTTTCCACAGTTTTGAAGCTACAGCAACCAAACTTGGTATACTTGTTGGTATATACCATAGTCAGACAAAGTGTCAAGATCTGTGCTACGCCCACCCCAGCCCTTCAAATCGAGCAAAGTTTGTTTTCCTCTAAACCTGTAGAACGGGCCCAACCAAATTTAAATTGATGGTAAAACTTGAAAGATTTGAGCAAAAATATCAAATGCCACGCCCACTTCTGACCCCGCAAAGAGACTAAAAAAAAAGAGTATATCGCAGTCGGGTGCATCCGACTGCAACGTTCTTACATGTTTTTTATATTTTTATTTATTTCTTGGGCTTTTTTCTCTGCCATTTGTTTGCTGCTGCTGGCACACAGCGAGAGACAAGAGACGAGAGACAAGAGGCAAGAGAGGTCACATTTGATAGTCCGAACAAAATCATGTCGACGTTTCGACTACGTATGTGTATGTGTCATAGGTGTGTGTGTGTGTATCAGTCTGTGTGTGTGAAAAAAATGGGTGATAGAAAAAGACAGAGACCGTGAGCCGACCAACAACAGCGAACAAAATGCCTTCGTTAAGCGCTAGATACGGTTTTAGGCCCCGTTTCATCTTGTTGTTGGTGCTGTTGTTGTTGTTGTTGTTGTTTTTGTTGCAGTTGTTGTTGTTGTTCTTTTTTTGGTTGCCCATTTGTTTTGTGAACGGGGAAAAATGTTATAAAAATGTAATTACCCGATGATGAATGGATTAACTACAAAAGAGTGAGAAGCCTGCATTGCTTCGGGTGCGGATGGTTACCATGGCGGGGGCGGGGGAAAGGGGCAGGTTGAGGGGTAGGGGTTGCAGAGCTGAATCGCTTTGAAATTTGACTGCCCAAAAACAGTTAACAAGAAGGAAATGCCAGCAGCATTGAGCCAAACCTAAAATACATAACATTTCTAAGCGACTTTCAAATGATCTATGCATGTATCGATAGTATCGATAGTTTCGTTTAATGAAGTTCATCGCATTTCCATTCCAATTTTGATTTTGATTACAGTTTTTGGTTATGTTTTTTATTTTCAGATGGCATAAAATAAATATACCAACTTGGATTTGACTCCAGAAGATAAGTGAGCATGAAATTCTTTAAAGAATAATGTGTTTTAAGCTCTTCGTTTTAATACATTATAATAACTGAGATATGAAAGCCTAAATTTTCAAATTAGAACTTCCTATTCCCTTCATCATAGATGGTCTGTTACAAAGCTTGTCAATTTATCAGCTAGACCCTTACCCTTTTTGGTTAGGGTATGCACAACAAGTAAGAAGTAACAAGCTGTGCACAAATGTCTACAAGGCAAGTAGCCGAAACGACAGCCGCCGATTCCCAATTCCCTACGGATGTCGATGTCTGACTGATCGGACTGAAACTTTGGGACATGGACGGGAACTGATACTTAAACTGGAACTGAGATGGAGATGGAGACTGTGGCTGAGACGGAGATAGAAACTTGGACTGGGTAATTGATGCATGAGATTAGGTTGGGTTTCAAGTACGTAGAAAATCCATAAGTGACGCTCGTTGTGTGATTCGAGTCACTTGGCGAGACGAGACGAGGCGAGGCGCGTACAGCCAAAATGGGTCAGCCAAGAGCGGATAGATAAATATATACATAAAACACTAGCCGGTGTTACCCGGCAGTGCATTTGGCCTTAACCACTATTGCCGACTGTGGGCGAAGATTTTGCTGAGCCTGACGCACATGTGAAATGATTTATTTGGAGGACCTTTGAAACTGTGAAGCCAATCAAAGGAAAACCGAAAATACCCCATGCTAATAACATACGACAGTTTTTACCCAATTTTCTACCCCTTTCTGTAGATTTTTTAAATTCAGTGTTTTCACACACACACTTTAGTATTTATTGTGATAGCTTTAGAAATGTAACTTGAAATCAATCGAAGAACAATTTTCCGTCATTTCTGACCCATGTATCTCTTATTTCTGACCAAGGGGTTGAATTTTCCC